>JAOXXN010000265.1:71560640-71571490 GCA_026770055.1 Myrmophylax atrothorax | reverse complement strand
CACTAGAGGTCAGGCTGAAGGAGCTAATGATCTATTTTAGCCTTCAAAATCTATGAGTGAAGCTACTAATCAAGATCTGGAAGTCTGAATATCACTTAAAGTGAACCACAAAGAGGTATTAGACCTCTGAGTGTCCAACAGCCAGAGATATATAATCATGAGAGCATTTTAACACATATCAATATAATCTTTTGCAGAGCATTTGAGGTGTCATCTCAGTTGGCAGGACATTTGGAAAAAAGTTCTTCCTAAACTTCAGCCTTGAAATGAAATCTCCATGAACTTGAATAATAACAGTCAACATTCTAGTTACTTTAAAGAGGGTATTTTAAAAGTTTTGCTTTTTATTTTTTGCTTTTACAAAAGGGCATATATTACAAGCATTTTCTACCTAAAATCTAGATTGAATTTCTTTCTGTAAATAACTAGGAAGAAACACAGCTAAGTAGGGCATATATGACCACAATGGCCTTCACGTAACTAGAATTTTTCAAAAGCCCCAAGTGATTTGAATTTAGAGGCCAGGTTTTTCTTTTCCTGTATTTTGGTGATATGCAATTCCATCATTTTCAGAAACACTGACCCAACTTCCTGAAATAAATACCTTGAAGGCAGTGAAGTTTAGATATTCATTTGTTTCCAGAAATTCAAGGAAACATTTAATGTATCATTTATAGTTTTAAACAATTCATTGTGACAGCAGAAAAAGCGATGCTTAAATGGCAAGTCGTAGCTCAGATCTCTTTGCCAGTCACCAGCCCTCTCAACAATTCACTGCCTTCAGCGCATCTGTCTACAGCCATGAAAACCAGGACAAAGTAATTTTGGCCAAAGACATAAAAATTTACCCATATAAACAAAAACTAAATTGAGGGATTGCTCACATCTACACTTCTGAAAACAAAGCATCCCATGGAATTCACTCAGAGATGAAGTCAGCTAACCAGGTCAAGTTGTATCAGTTGGCATTTTGAAGTGCCTCATGGTCAACTATTAGAACCACTTGAAAAACACATAAAGTACTTGGGAGAAAAACACAAAATGCCAGGAATGATGTGCAGAGAGAAGAAACCCTGTAGCTTCTCCAGTCATCTAAGATTAGTGGTGGGAATAATAGGCATAACAAACAGAAATGATGCACAAATGATAATAGTTTGACCTCTTTTTATGTCTCCCATAGATTAGCCATTGCTGTACTTTCACCAGGTCAAAGGCAGCATACCTGCTGATAACAGCCAGTTGCTTCATCAGCTACAGATTACTTCATTTAATGATTTTGTAACAGAACCTGACAATAGCAGTCTGAAATCTACATATGCATATTTCAAAAGGTGAAAAATTCAGTTTAGCTCAGTAATAAAGTCAACTAATAGACTCTTTTTCCCCTGCTAATTCTCCTGAAATATGCTAACCTTTTAAAATTTACAGCTGTACAACAGGTACAGTGTACCTCCCTAGGGCACGGACTGGAGAAATGTAAGAGCTGTTTGACAAGGACCACTCCAACACACTTATGTGGAGCTGGCACTCAGAGTTTGACTGAATCTGGTAAGGCACATTTCCCAGATTGAGCATGTACCCCGCCCAAATGCACAGATGGTATTTGTGGGAGCAAATGAAAATAAAATATAGGTTTAAAATAAATGCAAGAGAAACACAGAATAATATTGAATCACTCTAGGTATTTCTAAGGGTTTCCATTTATCTTTTCTAGTTCTCAGCATATAGTGAGTGTATGTTCAGGGCTTTGAAACCACTGAGCAAATGGAAGGGATTTAAAACTAGTTTTGTTTCAAATGTAAGATCACAGAAACAAAGACAAGCTCCAGGTATTTCTCTTCAGAATGAGACTTCTATGCAGAAATTGATGCAAAAAGGAGTTCAAAATGCTGTTCCTGCGTATGTCTGGCAATGGCGAGTAGGCTTGTCAAAGAGCCTTTTGGATGCTAAAGGAGAGCACTCACTCTATTGCTGAATTTCAAATGGATCCCTCTGCTACTTTCCCTTTGTTTTGATGGATAGAAAGACACACAGCTTTGGAAAAAGAGGCAAGTGACAAAGTAGTGATGGAAATACAGCTTTAAATGCTGTTACTGTGACACAAGGAAGCAAGAGCAGCCACAGACTGATCAATCTGAGTTGGAAGGTTGACCACAACCAGTTTGGGCTCCAGTTCAAGGCTGTAGCCTCACTCCTTCACCCTCCATCACTCGTCCTTCTCAAGCTGCAACAGCTGATGGCCTTTCTTACAATGATACCATCCAAGATAGCTGGTGTCAAGATCCAACTAAAAGCTAGCAGAGGAAGAATGAACAGGAGGAAAACAGTACAGGTAGAAAATAGTGGGAAAAGATATTAGAAGAAACACAAAAGCTCATTTTCCCTTGGAGCCTCTGCTAACCCAGAGGTGCTGACATGTGCTTACTCTGCCATGTCAGGAGTAAAAGCTCCACAATGTTCTACCTTTAATCCTCCTCTCTTAAGCATTCTCCTTGTAGAGGATTCACTCTTCATTATATTACTTGTTAGTTAAATTTAACTTTTGGTAAATCAATGTTAACTTCTTGATTTCAAGTGCCATACTCTTTTCTTTAGTAGACAAGACTTGAATTGTAAACAAAATCCTCCCTTGGATTAAACCAATCCCTCTGCACCCTTCCTGGCTCCTCCTGCTACCCTTCCAAGCTGCAATCTCATATAACACTGCAACTTCCACCTCAAAACTGTGGCTAGATAGGTCAGCCCTCCGGTATTCTTTCTTGCACTACTAGAACTACTTTCTCTCATACAAAAAGCAAAACAGTCTTTGGCACATGGAGCCAGTAGAGAGAACTCTCCAGCTCCTCTCTGGGCCATCCCTTAGTGGCACAGCTTCTGTTGTAGAGAAGTAAATCAAATGGGTTGTGCTCTGACTTCTGCCATTTAAAACTTATCAGTGACCACTGCACTGGATACAGACACTCTCCCAGGTCACTTCTTTTCCTTGAAATCTGTGCTGTTATTTAAGACCCAGCTACAAAAAAAAAACAAACAAACAAACAAAAAGAAACACACCAAGAAAAAACAAGAAAAGTCGTTAAAGAATATATTTCAAATAAATGTATCATAGAAAGATGCAAGTAAAGAACAGTTTCCTATCAGCAACATGTTTATGACAGTATGACACAAAAAACTAATTACATATGCACATTGGAATTACTTGATATCTACAAGTGTCATTTATTTTATGCTGAATTTATTCAAAACCAAAAAGAAACTTCTACGAAGGGTATACACTTTGTCCAGTCAGGAACATTATGTTTGCAATAACTTCAACAGAAATAATTACTTCGATTTTTCACCAGTATCTCCAAATACAACTTAGCCCAAGTATTTTCTTTCTTTTTATTCTATTCAACTGGAAGAAATGGAGCTGCAACGGTTTAGGTTTTTTAATCCCAAAGTGGATTATACAAACAACATTTTCATCAAAGACTTTTTACAACAAGCCTAGCATTACTGGCTTTATCTTATTATTAAGGTAAGCATTCTTCAAAGAACTGTATGATTGGAATCTCTTCCTGATACACAGTGACATGCTATTTGCGGGCTGCAGTGAGAAGAGTCAAAATGAAAATGAAAATACAAACAGGCTTTTTTAAAATCTTGTCTTTATTGATTTAGACTTCAGAGCTACAGCCAAAAATAGAGCATCTGTAGAAAATTATCACACATTCTATCAATACAGCATCATCACATGTTTAGAATTGTAAGCACTTGACAAATTGCAAAGGGAACTAGATTGCAATCTAGTATTTGGCAATGCAGCCCATGAACAGGGAATATAGGAACAGGGATTCTTTTTCCTCCAAAAAAGAAACATTTCTGAATAGGAATGGAAAGCTCCTGTTAAAGAAAAGTTCCAGTCACCATGGAAGACTTATATTGGCTCACTCAAAAACATCAAAGTACACTGCTGGAAACTTTATGTGGAATGTCGAATCATACACAGAAGCTACGACGCTGCTACAGGAGCAACACTGTCTTCAGCACTTTGTATGCCATCGAGAAGGTCACTGCATAGCCAACTGCCCAGGACAAACCTCTGCTAGGCTGAGGAAGAGGGATCAAGTATGCAAAAGTGTGAAGGATCCTAGCCCCTGTGAAGATCCTGAAATGCAGCAAGGCTGTGGACAGGTCAGGGCCACTAAGGGCGTACAGCAGTCCAACGCCAACAAAGGGGACAATATTTTCAAGGTCATTCAGGTGGCCTCTGGAGAAAGAAGCAAAGTTATTTTACAGTGTTACATTTTGTTGAATAAACCACTTCAAGTCTCACTATTTTTCAGCATCTTCAGAGCATGCTACTGTTCAGGCACTAACACAACTTCGGCTTCCTCTGCAGCAGGGACTTGATTCAGTTACTGAAATGATTTTGGCATGTTCACCCGATATCACTCTGGTCTCTCTTGAATTTGATTTTCTCTATGGAAGGTCTTAAGTTTTCTCCCTGGATATCTGGGATATTAGGGACTTATATGAGATATATGAGTGCACTTGGGTGTGCAAGAATGCAAAGTCAGAGAAGAACAAAGATAGCTGTTATTTTCTTGTAGCCTCTCTCAACTGAACATCAGTTACTGCATGACTGTGACTAAAATCACTAGACTTCATGGCCTCACGGTCTATTCCAATCCCATAAACTCGGCTTGTGGTCTCTGTAAAGCAAGTATGAAACATCCCACAAATGAACCATTCTATCAAATCATCATGAAGCTCAATCATCTTGAAGGAGGTTATTTTTGAACATCTAACAGGTGTGACAGTTACGCTTTCCATTCATTTTCTTCACTCTAAACACTAAAATGGCTGAAAAAATGTTTGAAATTTTGAAATCATAATAGAATTTTCTAAAAATGTGTTGAGACTTCTTTCACACACCTTTCTAAACCTTCCCATCTTCCTTCACTTCTTTACATAAACTGCACTTCCAGCCAAATTTACTGCTTGAAACAATCTCTAAGCCTTACTAATTATGTCATATTTCACAGCCAACTGGAATCAGAACATGGTTCTGTCTTGCAGCTGCTTTTTAAATGTATTTATCATTACAAGGAAACATAGCCCTCCAGCTTTTTTATTCTTGTTCCCCTAAAAAGTACTCTGAAGAAAGTAATCTTTCTTTTATACTCATAAACAAACACATTCTAGTCACTTACATAGAAGAGAAGCCATGCTAAATCTATGCAGCATTATCTGTTGCCATGAAGCTTGCAAAAGAGAACACAACAAACTTCCATTATGAACCACTGCTGGGAGGAAAATACGGATGCTGCAACACCAGTGGAGTAACTAGAACCAAGCTGACTTACTAGGTCTGGGGATGTCTGAAAGACTCGGCAAAACAGCAAAACAGGATTTGATAGTACAGTGTTTTAAAAATCTGTGTAAATGACTGAGGCAGTTGTCACTTCTCCAATATAACATTCTGAGTTAAATGGGCATCTGATCATAAAGTTACTCTCAACTTAATTGGCCTCTCTGAATTTACAAATAGGAAGGGATTATCCCTCACGAAAATGTTCCCATTTTTATGTAACATCCAGCAAATTAAGCAACAACTCTCTGAACTACTGAGGGGCAGAAAAGAGCAGATCATCTTTATAGCCCACTGTGATTAGATTCTTTTTTCAGAGATTTTAATCCATAAGAGACATACAGAAATGTGCTTCATGAAACCACAGTCATCATTTGCAAAGATGCAGTGCTCTTAAATCAGAGTTGGGACATATTTTCAAGATCTTCCCCATTGGTTGTTTAAATGAGAAGAGTTCATTCACATTCAAGTTTTTGGTATAAAAATAAACTTAGCTTCATTAAGGAATTATCACATGGAAAGCATTCCATTTCCTTGTTAGCACAGGTGTATCAAATAGCATCTCAAAAGTTGAGATTTTAGCAACAGAAAACTTTGCCATCAGCTAAATAAAATTAAATAAGCTGCAGTATTTAACACACTGAAATACAGTTTACATTCTGCCACAGATCTTGCAAAATAAAATACATACACCACAGGTTGCACACTGCCATCCTACTGAGAGTAGAAGGCTGGTCAACTCTGCTGTACACCTGAGTTAGTAACCTCACTTCAGTCTGGCAGAAAGAGCACAGGCTCTGACTTCCATTCTGTACAATTTGCCAGATTAATGCTCTCATTACAACTCTGGAGTTCCATGACTAACATAATTTTATCCCTCTTTCCCCATTATTTCCTTTACACTTTAGGAAAAGTGCAATTATTGCAACCAGTGTTCAAATTAGACAGAAAGTTGATTTACACTGAATGGTCACTGGTTCATATTAAATCAACATATGGCCATATTTTACAACCTTCTCACCCCTTCCTCCATGCATACAGGACAATAACCAGGAGTTACCTACTATAACCAGACAATGGCTTATCATTTTTAATATGCATGCTGACCATTTGAATGTGGAATGGTTTATTCATTTGAACTAATTAATGTATTAGATTACTACATAAATTAACACAAAACACCCACATGCTTGCCAGAGAAAATGGGGTAAAATTAGTTCCTTGGAATAGTATTATTCTGTTTCTTAAAACAATTTTTAAAGGTTCCTATGCATTACCTGCGTACACGTTCAACATCTGGATCAGTCCTCAGGTATTTCTTAGCACTGTCACCTTTTCCAAATGATGCCGTGTCCTCTGGGTTCACAAATGCCTGTTTCAAACAAGAGACACCGGAAGGCAAAATGTTTTATCCAGTCAAGGTAGCTTGCTATAAAGGCCACTCTTTTCACTCTTTCTCCATAACCTCACATAACTTACCCTACATTTAATGCACAGGGAATAACACAATGTTCACTGCATTGTTTTCTTAAGCTCAGTTTCTATGTAGCTTGCACGTTGACAAATTAATATAATGTAATTTATGCATGTAGATAAAGCCTTCTTGCAAGATGGACAAGCCTGAAGTAATGCCAGTGGGCTGAAGGAACATACAGACCTGGAAGGTAGAAGGTCTGTACTACCCAAGTCTCTTTTTCATCATTCTTGACAAACTATCTGAAAGCCCTTTAGGATCCCTTCCCTCTTCAGAAGTCTACACATCAATAGCATCCAAGAGTCTTACTCCCATCCTCATTTATGACTAAGTAAGTTCCTCTCTTTCCTCTTAGGTACAAATTCTTCCACTTATATGGCCCATTTTTATGCCCAAATACTGCAAGACACTACTTGAAAACAACATTTAATCCAGGTAGTACAGACTGTAGTAGATCTCTTCTTGCTGCCACATGTAGTAACACAGATTCTGCAGACTATTCAGGCTATGCAGACGTAAGTCAAGGAAGTCTTCTAATTTTAGGAAAGCTACATGATTGCTTCTTAGGGCAGCCTTGATTCCTATCTGTGAAATATCCTCAGCCTTGAAATTCTAGACACATTAACAGTATCAACCACATTTTAGCCTCTCTTGCTCCACTAATTGCTTTCCTCCATTTTTTCTGATTTATAGTAAATTAAAATTATAAAATTTTTCTGTTTGCAATATTACTGTCATAAGAAAACCAAGCATTCCAAATTAATGAAGACACTATTGTAACCTGCATACACATGGATCATAATACAGTATGAGCATTAATACAGGACCCCACTGGATATACACAGAGGACCACAGCAGCTGATATGTTCCTAGAACAGTAAAGGAAGCAAGGTTATGACACAAACATCTGAGTCCTATTTTGAACATAGTGTGCTCTACTAAATCTCCACCTGCACCAAGGAGCTTAAGAGTCACTGGAAACCAGCAGTTGCTCAAACATTGTGCTATTAGGAACTTGTGAACAACAGAGCAGTTCAGCTGGGTTTTCTTGCAACCAGCAGCAGCATTTCAATAAAAGGACTGCAACAAAATCCTTGAAGCACACAACATCTTGCAGAAGCTGATGTCACAAGAACAGGCATATGAGGCAAACTCAGACCTCTTTCAGTCCAGGAGCAAATGTTTGCAACAGTGGCCACGAGCAGACCAGGAACACGGCAAAGACAACATAACACCTCCCATAAGCACTGTCTTCTGCAATATTTAGTGAACCTCAGTGGATCTTTCATATTCTTCTCTAACCTACACATCAATCCATGTAAATTTTCAGCCTGCCTCTCTCCCTATAAATAATTTCAGGTTTTTTAGATGACCTACCTGCAATGGGAAGGCTGAAAAAATTAGGAAGTGTAGAAACCTTTAGAATTTCATGATTAAAGGATTAAAAATGCATAAAAATCTAACCTCTCTTCTGACCCCACTAGTTGGTTATTCATGTAATATGGCTCCATACTGCATTTTATTTGCTTTATAAATTGGGTACCCTGGACACAAGCTTTCTGCAGAAGACGGTGGAAATTACAGTTATAGAAAACTCTTATTCAAAAATAACAGAATGATTTACAAGGATAGAGTAAGTCAAATGCAACTATTAGATACAGACTCAAAATTATCTCATAATTAGGTTAAAGATGTTATCCATTTGAGACTACAGAGCACCAGCATGCCAAACTCAGAATATCTTTAAAACATGGAGAGGAAAGAAAATGAACAGCAGCAGTTTTGAAAGCTGAGAAGAAACAAAAGTGCTATTTCTGTATTTTAACACAAATTTAGATCTATTCTACCAGACAGCACTCCCAAATTCCTACCTTTCTTGTAATCCTGAAGTACGCTGTTACAAGACTCATTAGCATCATTTTCAGAAGAACAATAGCTGTGTAAGTGGCATAAGCCCGGAAGACTTCATTGTCAATTAACTGGGTCGATTTAGCCATTTTTCCACTTCTCACTGACGACCTTTAAAAAAACATTAAAGTTAGGCTAAGATCATTGCAATCCAAAGTTCTGACAACAACATTGTCAGAATAGACCTGCTTTTTACCATCACTGCAATGGCAACACAATTTTGCTACTGTGGAAAGTCTATTTTCAAACAATTTTTCCCCTGTTTATTTTCACAGTGGCATAATACTTTAAGATTATATATTATAATATTCTCCTTCCATTATAACTGCTTAGTAAACTGCCAAAGTACAAACCACCAAAATATTTAATGTAATTGCAGAAACAACATTTAAGTCACAAAAATTAGTATGTTTTGAAATAACACAAGGAGTTAGAACAATTTTATACCAATTCATTTGAACTAGTAAATTTTCCTAAGCAGTTACTAGGATAGAGTGTGTGACAATACTATGAACACTACAGTATGTGAAGAGGAAAATTGGTATTGCCTAATCTTTTTTTTTTATCTTGCAAAATGTCACAATTATAATTGCACTTCAGCTTTCAAACTAACCAGTACCTTCCTACCTATCAATAACGTGATCAAACTGAGTTAAACACGCATTTTTCTCCTTTGAGACCTTATTCTTAAAAATTGCTTTTAGCATGATTCACGGGCAAAGATTAAGTTGTAATGACAAGAATGAGAGAACTATTTCTGCTTCTATCATGGGAGGTTCAAGCTAATGAAGTCTCTTTCCAACGAGACCATACCAAATCCACAATCCTATGGAAGCAGTACCTTTTATCAACATCATAAAGGTAAGGCGTGATGCGGAGGGAATGCACATAAAAAAAAAGGATGACCCCTTTCACATTGAATTTTTTTTTCTGCATGGAATGAGGCTTCTGCCTCAACAAGTGCTTCAACCACGCACTGAGTGAGTAGGAGTCCATGAAACTAGTATGTCTTAGCTTCACTAGAGACCAAAATATATTAACTTTTTGTTACAGTTAACTTCTTTCCTGTGATATAATTTTAACAATAGGAATAAAAAGGTTAATATTAACTTGATTACAGTTCTAACAATCTCTCACCTTGCTTTCAGCACAGTCACTGCCAGCTATTGCCAAATAAGAGAAACTAGATAAGCAGAGAGCACTAGGAGACTTGCTCTAAAGGCTCATCCTTGGTGAGGAAGTGGGGAGGATACAAGTAAGCAGCAGCTTGCTCAGAGAAAACATATCTAGCCTTGCCTGGACCTGTCTGCTGTGCTGATGGGATTTTGCTCCCCTTTTCATCCTCTCTAAAACAGTGCTTGGGTCAGTGGGTCTAGCAGAGGGGCCATGGGATATTCAGGGTAACTCTCCCTCCTCTCACTTTACAGCACAGCCCCCAAGATAAACTCTTGACAGAAACTGTAACTTTTAACTTATCACAGCAGAAAGCACACATAGTTTCACACAATAAAACAAGCAAATCCATGGCCTTCAGAGCATTTTTCCTTACTAGATGTTAAAGCTATGCTGAAAATACATCCAAAGATGACTCAAAGTCAGGAGAAACTGCTCACCAGCATCTTTGGAACTACACTACAGTTACCCATTTTCCCTGGTTGCAGGGCTCTCAATCTCCCAATGCCCAGGACTTGCCTCCGCTACAAAATGAAAGCAAAACGGAGAACTCGCGATTTCAACACCGGCAGAATTGCAGAAATAAACCCCACAGCACAGAGGTTTAGGCGATATGCTCAGTAAGATTACAAAGAGCTCGATCTACATCGGTAATAATAATAACAGCGCGCTGCAAAACCCGCATAGGGCACATGCCCAGACTGCGTGCGGTGGGTCGGAGGAGCGGGGGGAGCCCTGAGCCGAGCGGGGGTAGAGCACTACCCCCTGAGCCAAGGGGGTGGAGGGCAAGGACCCCTGGGAGGAGCCGGGGGAGGGCACGGCCCCCTGAGCCGAGCGGGGGGGAGAGCACGGACCCCTGAGCCGAGCGGGGGGGAGAGCACGGACCCCTGAGCCGAGCGGGGGGAGAGCACGGAGCCCTGGGCCGAGCGGGGGGGAGAG
>JAOXXN010000265.1:71546352-71558915 GCA_026770055.1 Myrmophylax atrothorax | reverse complement strand
CGGACTCCGCCGCTGCCGCCGCCCCGGCCCGGCCCCGCCTCGCCCCGCCGGGCACGGGGGCGGTCCCGCCGCAGCCGCCGGGCCCTGGGCCGGCCAAAGGGCAGGGAGGCCGAGAGTGCTGCGAGCGGTGCCCGGGAGAAAGAGAAGAAAACTCAGGAAAAACAAGCACGGAAAAGCCCTCCTGTCCGAACGCCTTTGGACTTAGAGAGGGGGAGAGCCAAAGATTGGCCCAGCCGGGCCTGGGCAGCGACACGCCGTGTGCAGCGATTGATTGTGCGAACTTCGCCTAAGAATCGTGTAAAGCACCTGAAACATCAGCACTTGGGCCCTGGCGTTGTTGGGGTGGGTCTGACCTTTTCCCAGGGGAAAAAAATGTAAAAATACTTGCACTGGCAAGCCATCGGCGCTGTTCCAGTTGCACCGTGGTGCTTTGCGAGGTGTAACAAAATAAACTTCACAGCTGGCCACAGGCTGTTCCTACCGGTGTGCTAGAATTGTGGTGACAGGAGAAAACCCGCTGTCGGAGCTTCTCTCTGCTTCAGAATCCTATTTTGGTTCTTACGTATTCCCACACCACTCATAACTGGAGCAACGCTTGTGACTAAGCAGCGCATGATAAACTAGACTGAAGAAGAGATATACAAATGTACTCAGGTGTCCAGAAAAGGTTTCAGAAATAATCCTAAGGATGTGTACAGAGGCAGAAAGGGAGACAATTTTTGAAGCTGAATCATTATGGCGAAAAAACCCTAGCGTTAGGCACATCTATTCAGCATTCATTGCTGTTACTTCTATGCTTCATGTGATGTTAAACACCTGCATGACTCTTCTTATAAATCATAAAGCACAAGAAAACTTGTTTGAGCAGGAACTGTAGTGTCAGATCTGTTTGTGAAAGTTGATGGAAGTTGGGTTGAACAGCCTTTGTTCTCGCTAAGGACACAGCAAATAGTATTTCTGCTGAAGGCAGCAAAACAATTCATATGAGCACGGGTCCATCCCAGGGTGTGGATTTCCATTTCAAAAAGCATGGAAGCACTTCTGCAGCTCATAACTTACTTCAAGGAAGGAATTGTTATCTTCATAAGTTTTTTTACAACACCTAGCACGTATCACAATCACATGGTATGATTAGAGCTATTGAAAGAAAACTATAATTATTTTCTATTGCCACCCTTTTGTTTGTTTGACATTCTAATCCATATCCGAAGTCATTTTAAAAACAAGGTAAACCTATTAAGTTAACAGTTAAACTAAACACACATTATTATACCTGAGAAGAAAATCTGGTAATTGATTTATACACAGTTCTTAAAACTACACCTGGAAACACTATAAAACCAGGAGAAGGTCATTTTCATTAGCTGTGGGTAGGATATAAAAAGAAGCAGAAATGCAGCTAGAAATTGTACAGATCTCATGCTTTCCTTTGGATTTCATGTTCCAGTTTTCCAGATTCTGGAAATTCAGATTGATTTATGTGATTTTAAAAACACTTCTGGAGTTGGGAAAGCTGCCATTCTTCCAGTCTTTGAATTTTAAGGCCAGCATCTTGTTAATTTTTTCCTATCATCTTTGAATTCACCTAATTGTGAGGAAGGTACAGGTAAGAAGGTATGAGGAAGGGAGGAGGACAGGAAGGGACGAGGGGGAAAGAGGAGGAAAGGAGGAAAGAGAAAGGAAAATTTGAAAAAAAAATAAAATAGAAAAAATAGAAAAGAGACAAATATAAAAAGAAAGAAAAGAAAGAGAAGAGGAGGGGGAAGGTTAAGGAAGATAAGAGAAGGGATGAAAAGGAAGGATAAAAGTAAAAAAGAGACTAAAACAAGAAAAAATAGAAAATATGGGGAAAAAAAGATAAGGCAATAACACCAGAGAAAATTAGATAAACCTAAAAATAGAAAAGAAGAAAGAAAAGAAAATTTTAAAAGGAAAGACAGACATAATAAAAAAAGATGAGGGAGAGGGGAAGAAAAAAGAAACAAAAAGAGAAACCAAGATTTCTTGCAGACACTGAACCACTTAACAGGTTCAGGTTCCTAGACCCTTCAAGGGAAGAGTCTAAGAAGAGCAAAAGTGGGGTCATAGTCAGTAAAGCAGTATTTAACTTATGCTCAAGGTCTATTTGCTTCTCGAAGTTCAGTGGCAGCATAAAGTGCCTGTAGAACATTTGAAAACTGCTGTGATCTAAGTGAAGCTGGATACATAACTGTGGTGATAGTTGCTCCTGAGGGGCCCATTCTCACAGTCCTTACTCATGTGAATTGTCCCTTGGATATTAATAGGATTACTCTTCTAAATCAGGGATGCCATATCAGCCCAATGTCCAGGGTTATACTGATCATGAAGGGCTTGATCTTGCAAACCTCATTCATGTGAGCAACCCTTTTTCATTACAATTTTCCCATCGACTTGAAGAACTATCCATCTATCCAGAGACAGTAGAATTGAGACACAAGTTTAGGGTCAGCATAAAAGTAGCGAAAAAAGAGTTTTTCATTTAACCTCCAGCAAGGAATAGATACACCTCAAAAGTCCAGATAAGTGCAATCATTTTTTTTTTAACTGCAAGAAGGGCAAGGAAGAGGCATATATTGATCAGCCGTGTTCCGTCCTGTCTCCTCTAGCTCCATTTATTGACCATAATTAAGAGTGGTAAAGAAGATACCAACAGTACATTTTCAACATATCTCAAGTTTTTGTTCACCATTCCCTTGATAGTATAAATTAGTAGTTTCTTCAAGTAAAATGGACAAATTATGCCTCCTGCATGAAATAAACTAATGCTTTACAGAAGAAAACAGATCATGAACACTAAGATTCAGTCCATATTTTATCTCAAAATCTAAAGTACTGTTTAAATGCCAAATGGAAAGTGTTGAAAAAATGTCAAGTATAACGGACCAGACTCAGGTTTTGCGCTACTCCATTAAAACCTACACATTCTGGTTGTGGAGAACTTGTGCTATATCAAATGTTGACACCTGTGTAATTTCTCTGTGATTCACACACTTCTGCTTCAGAAGATCTCAAGCTGCTGCCTGGTTTCTCTGGGGAACTGCTTCAAAAACAGCAAGAAAGAATCTTTCTTCAGTCAGAAACGCTCTCTGCTGGGTATAGCTCAGTGGCGGCTTCTCTGGTGTAAGCTGCCTTTCAGTTGAGCTTCTAACTCCAAAAGAGCAGTGTTCATCCATTCACCTCTTTTATTCATGCCACTGCTTAGAGGAAAACAGTTCTCAGTATCACAATTTGGCATTTTTTTCAGAGTGCCAGGTGCTCAATTGTAAGACAGAAACAATAGTTTATGATTTAAGTGACCAGTCACAGTGTGTGGTGACCAACAAGCAGTGAGAGAAAAGGACACAATCTCCACAAAACACAAGAGTGATCGTATCTACTGATTATATGCCCAGTTATACATCATTTATACATTATGCAGAAACCCCACAAAGCTCATTTACTGCTAATTTAATGAGAAAAGGTGTAAGATTATCCATAGTCTTCCAGATCAAAAGTCACGTGCAGCACAGAATTATTTTCTGTTGCCCTACCAGCTTGATGTCCCAGTTGAGTAACAGCACAGAAAGGGATTGGCATACATACAGGCAGACCTTTCAGTAGGTCTGTATTCAAGCCCATCATGGACCACTTTTTGCCTTCATTCCTCTTTCACTGCATATGAATACTATAACAACAGCCTTGCTTCTGAAAATAAGTCTGCAGCATAGATCCACCTTTGCTGCTGACGGTAGTGTATGTGTGATAACGTCTTTAAAGTCCCATGCTGAACTGAAGGGAAAAGTTTTACTGAGCTTTTGTGAGACAATTGTTTTTACCAGGAAAGCAAGATATTATTATCATTAAAGGCCACGAGGGAGTTGAGATTATAATGCTCAGATGTGCCCATAAAACAGATTTTGCAGAAGCCATAGTAAGTTATTTTTAATCTAATCCAGCAAGAAGAGTTATTTGTTGAGCATTATTACATACAGCTCATAGAACAAAATCTGATCTTTTAAAATAACACTGAAGTCCGAGAGAAAGTACTCACTATAAAAGCAGAATGCTTTTCAAGTTTCACTCCACAGACTGAATAGAAAAAGTGTTGAGAGTAAAATAATTTTTAGGATGTTGAGGTTGTGATCATTGATGTAAGATGATAAGAGTGCAGTAGGTTTTACTTCTACTACTGCTCTGCTCTAGAAACACAAGGAAGGCACACAGAAGGCTTACATCAGCTGGAGTGAGCTACTGAGAGGACAGAGATGATAAACAGTATCTAGCAAGAAGTGACCAAGTTATCTCTGCAGACAAGAGATAACAAACAGAGCTGGTATGTCTGTAGACAAAGACAAAAAGTTATAAAGTTGTTTTCTTAAGTTCTCCCAAATCATACTGGGAGCTTTTATACTCATGTAATGTAGGTATTATGTAATGCAGTGAAAGAGTAGGCCCTGTGGACTGAAGCAAGCTCATTTTTCTGTGAGGGTACTAAACCTCACCAGGATCTTTGGTTACTGTTAATCTTGACTGGATTCATATCACACTTGCATGTCCATAGTCTAAATGAAATGGTCCTGGTGCACATTATTAGTCATCTAAAATTAGACTTTCTTAACATGTTGTGCATACATGTCTCTGATGGAGTGTGACCCGTGTTAACTAATAGAGCAGCTTCTGCCTGGCAGAGCTGAAGGCAGGTAAAGAGAGGAGAACTCCTGCCTAGATGGTTATTTTTGAGGAGTAACCATCTGAAAGAGTGAACTTAATTGTTCCTTGTAAGCAAGACATTGATCAGTAATAATCACATGTCCTACCAACAGGCATGTATCACCAATCTGGTGGTAGGACTGTGCATGGGATTCAGTAGAAGGACTGCATCAGAGGGTGTGGGGAGAAGAAACAGGCTCCCCCAGCTCCTGGAAGTGTTTTTGTCCTGCAGGAAATGAAGGCAGGAGATTTTTGCCTTCAACAATTCAGCTGTCCCCAACTCACAGATTGAAAGGAATTGTGTAATGAATGCAAAGTGAGCATATTCTGATAAGTGAGGAAAGGGTATGCTTGTCTATGTATGCTTGTCTGGGAGTTACGTTTGTGTATGAGTTGTTCTGATGTAAGGGTTAGGAAGCAGACTGTGTACTCAGTGTGAGGCAAACGTCATTGTTTTAAAAAATCAATTACCTGCAGTTATAGGGCCTATTCAAACAGTACCTTTGTAGTATGCACAGCTTCCCCAGGTAGCACAGCTATTTTTGTTAGTAACCTCCCCTCCTCCAGCTCTCTATACAGAGCCAAGTTTAGAGTAAGCAAAATTACTTGGAACTGGTACATTTTATCCCCAACTGGCCAACCAACCACAATTAAACTGCATTACCATACTTTAGGCTTTAAAAAGGTTCTTTTACTGATGTGTATTAAGGCTGTAAGAAGCAACAGAGAGGGAAAGAAGACAAACATTTCACATGTAACAGGTTAAAGTCTTCCTCAATGTATGTCTATTGACTTCAGTTGGCCAGGGATGAGCACAGGCAATTCAATATCTAACAATCAACAGCTTTTGCTTAGTTGGCAAGGAAAGAAACAATTTAAGGTCCAGAGCCTTCCCTGTGCTCTCTCTGTCTTCCTGAATCTTAACTCAGTTGCAGTAGCTCTCTCCTAACAGGAATGACACTCTGCAGGGTTAGTTGTTGGATATTTTCTGCTGTGGTGCAAGATGATTCCTTGTGGTTTTATGGTGCAGTAGTAGACTTTAATAGTCACCCGAGACAATTATTCAGATACTGTATTGTGCAATAAGATTGCTTTTGAACAGCTGCAGAAATACTTAACAGAGACTCACTCCCTAAAGCCCTGAGATGGGAAATGAAAACAAACAAACTACAGCAGCAAGACAAGAGTCTGCATCTTACTCTGTCTTTTAGCTTGTAAAAAAAAGAGATGTGTCATTTATTTAAAAGTTAATTGGGACAGGGACCATTTTTTATTTAGTGGTCCGTATAGCACCCAGTAATAATGGGCTACAAATCCATATTCAGGCACTACACAAACACAAATCCTCCTTGGGCAGAGTTGTGACCCAGTATATGGTGCTTTGCCAGGCAATTCTCGTTAAAAAGATAAAGAGCTGAGATGATAGGGATGCAATTATTCTCTCCAGTGGTGATGATGTTCTTTGGTGCAATTCTATTTACAAAGAACATCACAAAACTATACATTCCTCTGGTAAATATGTGCAATTTTCTTTCTCATAACTTCAGTCTTGCCATTTTGATGAGTACTATGCCTTAACAAAAATACCATTTCTTTTTATTTCACGTCCAAGCCATGATAATCAGTGTTTCTATAACACTGTTGCAAATAATTAATTTACTTGCCATTGCAATTCTAACTAGTCCTGGTGAAAATCTTTCACCTGATATAACACATTGTGGCTCTCTGTTGTTTTAAGTCTCACAATACAAAGAAATATTCAGCTCCACTGTCTATTTAGCTTGAATAAAGAGTGCTCATAAACACATAAAATTTAATGGAATCTGGTCATCAAATCTCTCCTCCAGCTCAGGACTCAGGAGGATCTGGCAACACAGCAGGGGGAGAGAAGTACTCTTGCTTAGTTTAGACTCTGAGAAGGTTCCCTGTTCCTTTTTTCTTTATCTGGGCAGTTGGTGGGGGCTCAATAGGCTCTGCTAACCCACTTCTTTGTGGTATCATAACCACTTTTCTCTTAAGACACACTTTGAACATTTCCTCACCATTTTCTCCCAGAATGACTATGCAGCAAAGTCAGGCTGAGACAGTGTTTTGTACTGAATACAGTGCATGATATATTGGGAATTTAGTGGCTGAAAGAGTGCTTGTTCACTTTTTACTGATGTGTGCTTCAGTGAAGTTGCTCTTGATTTATAGCTGGATCAGCAAAATCAGAATCAGACCCTTGCTGCTCATTTGTGTGGGAGCAGGACTGGGCCTTATGTGCTCTTGTGCTCATTATATATCTCAATACTAAGTCTCTCAGCTTTGATTCATAGAGTTCTCTTTAATTTGGTACATGCAGGCTTCCTGACTAGATCACATAGCAGCAGGATAACAATCCTCAGGAGAGCATTTCAGTTTGAGAAATTCATGAAGAGGGTGACTTTGCTGCTTACCTTCAATGACACTTGTGGAATAGGAAAGAGAAGACTGAATGAAATGGAATTGCCAGCCTGTTTCAAAATGTATGCTCTATTATACAGCAGATGACAAATAGTGCCTTCAGTAACGTAAGTCTAGTAGCTGTGCAAGCTTTTGTTGTGTTGTTGTTTTTTCTTCTCTATAATCTGTCTTTTCACATTTAGGCCAGGTTTTTCTCACCTGTGTGCACTGTACACAGGAGCTCTGAAATACTCCACTGTGCCTTTTTGCAAAGAAGGGATCCACGGGCCTTGCCTGGGGTGAAGGCAAGCAGGAGGAACAGAGTCTTTTTCTGCTGTGCAGCAGGGAAAGACCTTGAATTCACCTCTTTTCCCACCTCCAGCACTCTGACCAGGAGTGTTGAAATCAGAGTGGGAGAGAAGTCATCACAATGATGACCTGAACTCCTCACAGAGCAAAACATGCTGCTTTTCTGAGCCATGAAAAGTCATGTGTGTGCCTCCTTACATGGGAGGGATGGCAAAGCACTAACCTTGCTCTCTTTCAGCAGGAATGAGCCCCTATCATACTGGCAAAGGCATTTTACTATTTATTTGGGTGTATTGAAGCTGAGGGAAAAATGTGTCCTTGACAGTAGCTGTGGTGAATCATCAATATATGTATATGTATAGAATGAGTGTAGGAGCTGTGCAGCAAGAGAGAATGAGAAAGTGTTCCTAAAACAAAAACAGTCATCTTCCCACCTTGAGGACAGCAGGATTTTGTCCCTTTTTGTGGAAGCTTGGCTTCCCACCGTGGCAGCTGCACCAAGACTATTGGGAATTGAGCTTTTGCTGCTTTTCACCCATCCTAGTTTCCACACAGGAGCCTATTTGCGAAAGGCAATATTGGCCTCTAATGGTAGCACTGTTTTTGTACAAGAAAACTACTTTCTTGTGAAATTGAGTAAGGTATTTTCATGGGATTGCATGTTGAAGAGAGTTGGAGAAATGTGGTTGATTGTATCCTAAGAAGAGAACAAAACAAAGGTACCTGACATATGTCCACCTCCTAGACCATGTCCTATTGCCCTGGCAAAAATGTCCCAGAGTATTCAGATCATGACTGAGACTTTTAGCCCTAGTGAGGAAATGAAGCTGCAAGAAGCTACAAACAGAAGTTCTGTATTGTGTGAGAGAGTATGCAACACAAAAAGCGAAATGAATTGTAGAGGTTCGTGTCCTTTAAATGTAATTTGCCTTACAAAAATCCTGGATTAGAATGCAGTCAGGTAAGGAATGGGATCTATGTTAAGAGAAAGGAAAATTGTAGTAATGTTACTTCAGTCCTTCTAGTGAGATTGAATGACTGCTATCACATAAACCATGTTTGGATGGATATATATTTGGGCACTGCAATCCAGTAGAGACTCAGGTCCTAATGCATCCTGATTTCAGAATTAGTTCATTTGGTTTGGTGAGTTTTCATTCCATCCTAACTGCTTCTTTTATAACAATTGTTTATTTTGTCGTGTATTTAACCTCAGTGCCTCAAGGTTCTGTATGTGTGCTCCCAGTACTAATGTTTGTGGCAGTATGTTTGAAAATGGTGCTTTAAGTAACAATAAATAGCCACCTGTGCAGATTCAATCATATACTACCTTGTCTGAGAAATTAATTTGTTTCCGTTTCATCAAATGATCTTATTGGCAGCAATTGTCAAAAAGTTATTCAACAGAATAATTCATGCCTTTTACATATTTTCTTCCTGAAACTTTATAGCCCCTTTGAGCTAAGAGAAAATACCTAGAAAACAGATCTCCAACAGAAATTTTTCAAAGCCTTATTTAACCCTTTTAAGGGACTTTTTGCCTGTATATCATTTTATGTTTTGTGCTGTACTGTTCAGACTCGTTGAGGGATCGTGAAAAATAATGATCTTGCTCAGCTGTGCACAGTGTGGAGCACTGTACAACAGTCATACGAAAGCCACTTATGCAGCAATTCAACTTTACAAACAAGTACAAGTTGATCCAATAATAAAAGTATGGTCCGTATTGGCCAAGTTCAATCTGCAATACTAAATCTAAGGTGGGGCAGGCAAACAACAATGTTTCTAAAAGGGCAGATAGTACTTAGTATATTGCTTACTTCCTCCCCATTCCAAGGACAGGAATAGAAAAGCTTGTTATATCCACCTCAACAATGACATGCATGAACTACACTCAGGAAGAGGTGAGAGAATAAGCAGTCAATGGCAACATCTCAGTTCTTGGATGCCTCTTTGAAGCCTGACAAAGATATTGTTGTGATAGTCACATACCATCATATGCTGGGAAGTGAACTAAGATCCTGAATTTGTTTCAACAGCTGAACAATTAATTGTCAGATGTTGACTTTTGGTCACTAGCCATTCTGACATTATGATGTTCTACTTCTACCTGATGGTCTTCATAACTGTCTCTGTTTGCAGAAGCTTTTGATCTTTCAGATTGTGATATAAAGTCCGCCAAAGTCAGAATCACAGAATACTTGTGAGTTGGAAGGGGCCCACAAGGATCATCTCAAGTCCAACTCCTAAGTGAATGGCCCACACAGGGATCAAACCTGCAACCTTGGCATTCTTAGCACCATGCTTGAACCAACTGAGCTAATCTCAGTGAAAAGACCAACTATTTTAGACCTTCTGTTCAGTAAACGTTCAATATCTTTCCCCAGAAAACTCTGTATCTAGGATCAAAAGAATTCAAGTCCATGAATCACACAAGATCCTTCTAGCTCCATGTTGCCTGCACTTCAGTGACAGAAAGCAACAATTATCTCACCTCAGGAGCTCTGTTGAAACCTGATGCTGCTGACTACCATGTCCAGGTGTTCACAGAGTGCTTTATATCACAAATATCTGTTGTAACAATCCGCCATTCCTGTTGGGCAGCCTTTGAAGAGGAAGCTTCAGATGTTGTGCATATTCCAGGATTGAACCCAAGTTCTGTCCTTTCTTGCGCTGAAACTGTTCTTTGTAGGCAAGACTGCAGGATTTCCCCTTAACTTCATAGCATGTACTTAATAAACCTTTAACAGAGTTAAGTGACTATCCATGTTTTGGGGATGTAGGTTTTTTCTTTTATCTTTTTTTTTTCAGCTCTTAGCACTGCACTGCACTGCATTGCATGATGCACTCAGACACTTTGTTGCCTTCCCAGTCTACAGCAGTCAAAGCAAACTGCTGCTCAGCAGCACAAATGAATGCTTTTATCTGCCCTTCTAAGGTCTATCTGACCTTCTAAGGTAAGGGAAGATTCTAGCCCTATGTTACTCTTAGTTCGCATTTTCTTTTAATCTTTCATGAAGTTACTTCAGTCATTTAATTCTGAATTTTCAGGTGCACCATCAAATCTTTAGCCTCTGAAAAACCTCTCTGGGACTGTTCCACTCTACTTTAGAATCTAGTTCAGGGACTCTTATCACTCCTTCTTACCACTCAGTATTCCCCCTACTCTTCCTGTGACAAGGCAGATAAATTGATATTAATGCTACATAAGGGAGGTCAAGAGCACATTACAGTGGCCTGATTTTCCTGAAGGCAGCCTTTCTGCTACTGGCCTTCCACAGCAGATCCTGTTAAACCCTGTGGGCATTCCATTAATTCCATGAGCATCAGAGCAAGTTCCCTTTCTTTACTAAATTTTATTGAATAAACAAGCCACCTAAAAAGTTTCATGACCTTTTACAAAATGTTCAGAAAACATAAAATATAACTATGGCTTAGTGGGCTGATAATCACTTGAATTCAAGCCTTTTGACTACCATTCTTGCAGAAATAAGGGTAGTTGATTTGTTTCTTCCACTACAATACATCTGATCCAAATCCTATCAAAGCCAACAGATTTTTTTTTCTCTGACTTGAGAGGTACGGCTCACACTCAGCTTGAGTGGCTCACAAGGATTTCAGTTATTTTTATACTTTTGAAAGTATCTCACAGGTAGTGGCACCTCCTTTAAATCTGAGTTTTTCCAATGAAAAAGAAGATTCATAGAGTGGGTGTTGAATGAGTAGGGCCTGTCTGCCACTTACCTCTCAGGAGTGTAAAGAGTGATAGCAATGGCATGTATTATCTAAGAACTTTACCCTAATGAAATAGTTAGCGATAACTTACCAGAATAAACACTGATGGGACAAAGTTTCCCTCTGGCAAGTTGGTGCCAACTAGTAATTTTGGCATCTCTGATAAAGCAGCAAACTCCATTTTTGACTTCTGCACTTTTGTGCAATAGTTTTAGCAAAGAATACTGGGTGGCTGCCTGTGTAAATTTCTTGCACAATCCAAGTTCATTGTGTAACACTGGAAGAAAGGAAGGCAGTATTGGATTGTAATGTCTTTCTGAAGAGTGAGTGGTGGAAAAAATGTACTAGCCAGGGGGTTTCTTAGAGCCTTTTCTCAGTTTGATTTACATATTGGGAATGTTGAAAGATTAGGACAGGTGGTAAAAACTATGGTTTAATTTCTCTGCTTTTTTTGTGGTACCAATGCTATAAATTTAGCATGCTTTACAAAAATAACGTGAGTATTGTTATTTGATGTTTTAACTGGAGCAGTAGCTGCATGTTCCAGTTTACCTACACATTTCAAAAGCATAAAATAAAAGTAAAACCTGTCACAACACCTAGAAGTGGATATACATGTTTAACTCTGCAATTGGATTTATGTCAATAATGTGTATATTGTGAAAATTGTAGACATGGCCATAACTCATTGCAGCATTCAGGCTCATTGGAGCAGGATTTTTTTTTTCTAGTAGTTTGACAGGCAAGAACAAGAAAAGGTAATGGAAAGATTCAAATGTTGTACATGCTGAGGTCTGATTATGTACTGCACAACCTAGTGATGATTCCTGTTACCTTTGTGGAAATACATGAAAGAAACTACAGAGAGATTTGAGTAGTAGGAATTCAGGTATTTATGGAAGCTCCGTGTGTTGGCCTTATGGGTGCTGGGTGAGTTCAGCTTTTCCCACACTACTTATCTACTTCTTGCAACCTGCACGTGTTGTCTTACTCAACTCAGCATGGCTGATTCTTGTGATCATGTTGCAAGTTGATACTTGATGTTTTTCCTGAAATCTAAGTCCTTCAGGCAATGAATCTGTGAGAATTTCTCTTGATAATCCTTTGTGTAGTAGGGGAGGAGGGAGCTAAAAAATGTGGCCGAGTACAGCCCTAAAGGTCAAGCCAACAACACACATAACACTGAGAAACATAACTTCATTCAAAAAGGGAAAATCCATTAGAGATATTTTCACTTAAAGACTTTGCTTTTTCTAGGCCTGATTTTTCTTTAAAACATTGGTGTACTTCCTGAATCAGTTCCTTTGGTTAATATGCAGAATAGGGGGCTGTCTTGGGTTTTAGTGGGGCAGACTGTCTATTGATGGACTTGTCAGTAAAGTCAT
>JAOXXN010000265.1:71535578-71546124 GCA_026770055.1 Myrmophylax atrothorax | reverse complement strand
TTCTTAGACATCTGTGGTGTTTTATTATTGATTAAAGAATGAGAGGAAATCTCATGGCTTAAGACCTTGTACTGGGATTTATGAATTACTCTTTTTCCTATGTGACCCTTGGCAGGTCGTTGAATCTGTCTTTCAGTTTCCCATGCGTGAAGCAGGGAATAATGATGATTTTCTGCTGCTGCTCTTTGTCCATCATGCCTACTTAAATAGTTCACTCTTTGGAACAGGACTTGTAACTTGCTAGTGCAAAGAAATTCCATCCTGAGGATCTGGAGCTGTAATACAAATAAATAATATCAGCATTAAACAGTCAAAGGTATTACATCCAAGATGCATTTGGCCTGAGGCCCACATAGTTCTCAAAATGATGGATTTTTAATTGATTATTTGGAATGAGACCTTTCCTCATACGAGCTAAATTGCTTAACACCCACGCACACTAGCTATATTTAGAGGTGAGGAGGTGGCAGAGTAATCCTTAAAGTGCTGTTTCTAATAACCCAGGTGAGTGACAGTCTGTGAGTGCTGCCTCTTTTAAAGCAAACATGACTCACAGCCCCCAGGCAGCAAACATGTGCAGGTTAGAAATTGTATTGAACTGTCCACATTCAAGAAGCAATGAAATACAGCCAAATTCATAAACATTTTATTTAATAATTTCAGGTTAGTACAACAGGGTAGGCATACAAATGGCTTGGCATCTATATCAACAAAATGAAAAATACTGTAAAATTGGGATTTAAGGTGAGTCTGGAGTAAACAAGGCAATATCTTCATCCCATAGCACATGTTAACGCTTTCAGAAAGCATTCTGGAGAAACGACACCTTTATAAGAGTAAGATGATCTCCCAGTGTCCAAATCAAAGGCAAAATGTACACAGCCTTCTAGATGCATTGATACTTAATTCTTGTTGAAGCAGACTCCCTCTGCCTTCCAAATGGCTGTGTCCCAGGCATTTCTTTTCCCAAAGAATTGCTAGTACCCATGAATGGCCTTTCTGTCTCTCAGAGTGTACATGCTGAAATTAATCTATGCCCTTAGAGACTACCAGGGAGGTGCATGGGAGGAGTGAGTACCACCCAAGGCCTTTTCACATCTCTGACCAAAGATAAAATTTGCAGCAAAACAGGGAGAATCTGGTTTTCCAGTGGGGCAAGAATATTGCTGGCTTCTTGAAAGATGCTTTATGTCACTTGTGCTCCTGAAGACAATGGATGCAATTGATTCCTATTCTGTGTCCTAAGCTTCTCACTGACCTAGGCACCAAGCCACATTGCACTGTTTCTTTTTCTGTGAGATTACCAAAGACAAGCTCATCTCTGGGAATCCAAGTATTGCCAGGAACTCCCAATGATGCAACAACTTTCTTTCATCATAAGCTGCAAAGTTAAAAACACACTTTGGTTGTCACTGCAATAAGAGCGCTCATCCAGGCTCCGGAATAGCTGCATCTTTGTTCCACTACTTTCTCATTAATGAAGTAAATGGCTACAGAAAAAATGAAGCCAGTTCTAACTACTTCCCTTCTTAAGATGGTTTCACTAGAAATCAAAGATGTCCTTCTTCCCTAAAATCATTGCCTTTTTTTAATGGTTCCCATGTTTCATATAGTAGAATTTGCATTGAGGAAGCATGAAGTTTGGCAGAAGACACAACACAGAGGCTTTGGTTCAGAAGTTCCTTTCCTCTTCACTTCCTTTAGAGAAAAGACAATATTGATTTCTTAGTTGCTTACCAGTTCTGTTTCTCAGCAATGAGCCAGTGACAGATAAAAACTAGGCACAGTATCTGCTTAACAGCAAGTGCACACCCAGCTCTGCTATGCAAATTCCTCATGTCAAAAATCACGTAAATGTTACTCAGTGGTTTTGCACCACACTAGCAATCAGTGCATTTTACACCATCTCCTTCGTGTGGACTTGAGAGAACCTGACAGGTCTGGAAGATAAAGACCCATTACCATGTAGCAAGGATCTGGTAATGAAACATACTTCACTACCTGCAAACACACCTTTGACTCTGACCCACTTTATTGAGTAGTGTCTCATGTAATCCTTTGTCTTTTTAAGATTTATGTGTGTAAATAACTGTGTAAACCTAATGTCTTTCATCAACATAAAAAGGCTGTCAATTTTTGAAACTACCAGGATGTACTAAATATTAGGTTCATCTCATTCCTGGGTGTGTTTTACAGGCTAAGATCAGCTTAATAGCAGGACTGAGAATTGGTAACAATGCAATGTGTAGTGCCTTGTGTCATATCTCTTTAACTGGAGCTATTTTGTGCAAGTTATTGCCAAAGACTCAGATTTTGTTCTACTTTCAGAAGTTCCATAATTTCCACACCACTTCAGTTAACTATTTAGTTGTGAACAAAAAAATTAAACCATTCTCTTACTCAGTTTAGACTGCTCAATTTACAGCTGCCAAATATCTGAAGTATAAAATTAAGTATCTTTTCTCAACATTTGTTTCTCAAAATTAATAATTGTATAGATAATTTTCATTCCAGTCCCTTTTGGTATCTATCAAGTTCTTGGCTTCCAAGAGTAATTTGTATCAAAGTCCAGTTATAAGCTGAGTAAAAAAGTATTGTTTTTTCAGTGTTGGATTTTCTCCTTCCTAATGCCATTGAGCTGAATTTGTCTTCTGATTCTGCATTAAGAGACAGTGAGAAAATAACATCCCTATATCTTAGCTACTGATACACACTTTAAGGATTTTCCATTTATAAAGGACAGTCTTATTATCCTTGTTTAACTAAGAGACAAGAGTTTCAGGGACAGTTGCAGTGATTAGCAGGTGAATCATACTTATGTTTCAAGCACGTTTTTTCCTCCATAATATTTTCTGCTTTCACAATCAACTTCCAAGAAAGGCTTTCCATCTTCTGCCTGTGATCCCTCACCTTACCTGCTATAGGGAACCCTTCTCTTGCAACCACACTAGCTCCAAAGTCAAATAGAAACAGTGAAAGATTCCTATTGATTGAAAAAAATCTGTAATCAGGTCATGGGGAAGTGCCGTTTGAAGGGATGGCTTGCTTTCTTTTTTTCCCCCTTCTTCTGACTCAGCCTGAGAAGATTTGGCACCATTTCCAGACTGTTCAGTTTCTCTGCCCAGGATTTAGTTTTATTATTGTATGTAGAAAAAGTATAAAATGCAAGGTGACCTTTTCTCCTAAACCCAGGATTCTTTTGGTGCCTGTTTTTATTCCCTTCAAGTTTTTACTTAATAGGCTGTTGCCCTGAGTTGTAGGTTCTGTTGACTACAAGATCTAACTTGCTTTATTTGTCTGCCTCTGCGATACAGGACATTAATGTTGAAGTCATATCCCCTACAAGCCATTAGTCTAATCAGTCCAACTCTTGAGGAAGCTGATAAATGAACAGTAATCTGAACCCCAGTCTCTGTTCAAGGTCCCTATGTCAAAAGGCTTTGGAGTTCATATCATTCCATGTAATGAGCTCTGCCTGGGAAGGACAGAGAAAATATAGCTGATGAGTGTTTGAGATTCAGTCTCCTTCTGAATAGGATTGTGATTTTCCTGCTTTTCAGTAAAATACTTAAAAGCTAATTTAGTCAGTGTGTTGGTGGTGGTTAGATGTGGATGCTTGACCACTAAAAACTGAACTGGCAAGATACATGCTCCTTTCTCCTTAAAGTCACTTAAGAGAAGGGAAAGTGATTATCTAGAGTAAGCTGTCAACCTTTATGCCAGCTTTCCTCCTGATATGATTTATAAAACAGCTAAGATAACCTCTGCGGGGGAGCTTTGCAATGGAAATAGCAAGTGATTTTTATTCTAATGAACATAACACTGTCACAAGTTTAAAGTTCAAATCTGAGGTACGAAGGTTTAGGGGAAAAAAAGAGCCCGTAAAATACGAATGTGACAGCATATATGTTCCTTTCCTGCACAATGTATGAAACAGGAGAAATAGGCAAACTTTATTTTCTAATGAGGTTTAAAATATTTTTCAGTTTTCATCAGGCAGAAGATCCTCAATACCAAGTTGGTTTTGTTTTTGTGGGGTTTTTTTGTTTTGTTTTGTTTTTTTTTTCTTCACAAGGCCCTTGATTAAGATGAGGCATCTTTCTTAGTGCAAGTTGTGCTGTGCCCTTTGGTCCTTCAGCATTGCAAAATGTCCTGTCACAATTGGCACTCAGTAAATAACCCTTTGTTGGCAGCTGCAGCCAAGAGGCAGAAGGCTGAATGGACTACAGGAATTTAAACTGCTGTAGGAGTCTTGTCCTGACCAGCATTTAAAAACACCAAATGAGGATTTATTTGATATCTTGTTCTTTGACATTAAAAAGAAAAAAATATTAAAAGAATGCCATTTCTGGGTATCTGGCAGTTTTCGTTGATATCTTGCTTTCTTCAGAACTGCTTTAAAAATAAAATCAGACCCTTTTCTAGAATCTGTTACATGCAAAACAACAACAAATTAGAAAGTTTATACATCAGTGGCAGGCTAACCTGCCCCTGAACTTGCCCAGCATATTTCTTATGATGAGAGCTGCATGAATGCAATTTACGCAGTGAACCATAACATCTGCAGGTTTGCTGGGGCTGATAGCTTTTCACTTTCCAGTTGGTGTCTTTCTGTCTCAAGGCTAGAGTTGCACTAGGTCCTTGCTATCACCTGAAATAGAAAGAATCAGCTGAGTAGAAAAGGAAAGTGAATTAAAACTTTAACAAAGCTCTAAAAACACTTAAATTCTGTTTATTAGCCTCATTTCCTGAAGGTAAATCTCACCTTGATGCTTTGTACTAGTAGGAAGCTCCCATGTTGTACTAGCTTCTGGGCACACTGCCTGGTTGGAAAGGGTGTGGGACTCAGTTCCATGTTGGTCTCCTCCTCAGTGGCCCAGCCATCCCCAGCCAGATACAGAAGGGGACAACGTGCATGTGGCAAACTCCTGGTTAGTGGAAACATGGAACTTTTCAGTGGAATATCAGTAGAATGATTATGACCTGGATGCAATATTGAACATATCAGAAATATAAATAAATAAATAAATAAATAAATATTATCTCTGCTAGTTTGGTAAACATTGTGTGAGTTGTACAAAAGGTGTTCACAGCCAGTAGGAATTCATGACACTGCCATGAACTTGCCTGCTATGGAGTCCTGCCATGTTGAAATTCCATAACTAGCAGCAATGTGAATGCGATCCCCTTATTTCTCCTTCTCACACAAAAGCTGTGTGCTTACAAAAAGTACTGAATAGCCTGAAGATATAAGGAGTTAAAAAAGAGGAAGTATAGTTATGTTTTCCGATGTGTCACATGATTGCAGCTCACTTGTCTGTGTTGTGAAAGCCAGGATATAGTATTAGCTGCTTTCAATAAACAAAACAATGGTTGGGCAGTATTTTCTTAAGCCTTGTCTGCTTTGACTGATAGAAGAAAATTAAATAACCAGGAAGCCCCAAAATCCCCTTTAAAGTTTTGGGGAGAAAAAAGAAAAGGAAAATTAAGAAACCCTTTCATACTCCAGCTGTTCCCAAATGACAGACACTATCACAGTATTAGGAGGTTTCCATTTACTTTGGGAACCTGACTGCATATGGTGCCTACCTGACATTCAGGGATCAGCAGCCAGGTGACAAGTACCCTGTTTCTCTGTTGCAAAAAAAAAAAAAAAAAAAAAGCACACTAAGTAAGGAACATGTAGCTCAATTCTTTTTTCCCAGATTAAAATCTTCTGAGATATAGTCTGCACAGGTTTGGGTTAGGGGATACAGAAGCTTAGTATCACAGATTGTTGAAAAAATCAGGAAAACACTGGAAATTCTTTCTCTTTGTTTTTTCAGGAAAGTGTGAATTTCCACAGGGGAAATAAAATCAGTAATTTCTGATACATGCAAAGCATAGTATCACAAAAACTTTAAAGGTAATAAAAATAAGCACCCCCTCTATTTTCCATTAGCAAGTGTCTGAAGCTTTGTTGAAACTCTTACTGGCACACAGAGTTGCTAAATGAAGTATTTTGCCACCATCATGGGATGATTTATCTATGGGGTATAATTTTTTATGCAGTTGTTATACCTCAAGTGGTAAATAAGGCTTTGTCTGTGCTCCAAAATTGTGCCACTTTAAATATACCGCTGTAGTTAAAGTAATACAACCCGTTGCTTGTTGTTACAACCCTGTAAAACATCACTCAGTCCTGTAGTTGTGCCTGTATAGCGAGGGAAACTTATCTGTGGTGATTTTGTCTTGCATTGCATACTGAAGTTTTTATTGGTGTTACAGTAACATCTAAAAGAAAAAAGGCAACCAAAATATTATGCTGGAAAAGCTCTTGAGTGTAGATAAGGTCTAAATCAGAAAGATTGTGAGAACTTTCAGGTACAAACCCCATTTTCCTGTGGCCAGGGATAATGGTAGCACATTGTAGGCTTCATTAATTATCATTAACAATTACAAGAGGCAAAAACATTTCACTATGACAGGAAAATACAAAGTTTCTGGCAGTAGCATCAGCAACCTTACCACTGAGCTTACCACTAATTCCTTAGTATCCAACTCTTGCACAGAGTAAGGCCATTTCATGTTTTCTATCAGAGTCACATTGTCATCCTATTATGATGTCACTCCTGAGAACTGAATAGAAGTCGGTGCCATTGTAAAAAATTGCTGCTTATCTGGCAATACTTGGAGTACAGTATTTGTTTGCTGATTTCAAATAAGCAGTGAAAAACTATTCTTGCCAAAAGATTTCAATAAGGACTGCAGCTGGCTAAGGCTTATTTTAATGTCTGATTTCAAAAAAACAGATTCACTTAAATTAATTGCCTTTTTGAAAGGCAGAGCAATTTAGAGAACGTCTGCCTGGAAAACTTCTGTGGGTTCAGGATAGAAGTTATTCTCCCAACAAGACAAACATCAACATAATGTTCGGTCTCAGGGACAGAAAGGCTTTAAATGGTGTGCCCCACACATCAAGCCATGATCTGATTGTCACACTGTTGAATACTTTGAAAAGACTTCTTTTTTTTTTTTTCCCCCCACCCATGTAAAATTTGTAATGGCTTTGTTTCGTCCTTGTGTAAGTAGAGTCATTATTTAGGATATTTAATTTTTCCTCTGATCTTATTTAGGTTTCTTCATTTCTATATTTGGCCCTGCTGTTAATTTGCAAGGGAGCCACAATTTCTCTGTCGCATAATTGACCCATCTCTAGCATGGCAAATAACATTCCCTGCCTATCTGACAGAAACGTGCCAGACTTAATTAGCAACAGACTATGTTTTCAGAAGTGACTAGTTAGAGACGTTCTGTGAAAATTGACGCTCTTGAAGACTATCAGGTTGAGCCTCTGGATACACATTCACACTGGAAATTCACAAATAAGTTGTTGAAAAACAGTTGGTGAGCTGGTAAGATGCATTTTAAACACAGTACTACATATCATAGCAAATGTGCTAATGGCTACTTTCGTACACATATTCTGAAACCTAACTCTTTCTCTTATTCAGTGCCAAAGATTTGAAATCCTACCAACTCTTGGTTGATGTATTCGACTTTGTCTCACAGAGAAGGATAAATTCTGCCCATCCCACTGAGGGTTACCTACAAAATCCAGAGGCGAAACACACTATGGACTATGAGAAGAATTTTAAATGTCAGATTCGAGCTTAGATCTGCTCAGGATTTTACAACTCCACAAAAGGGTGCTTATGTGACTGTCAAAATCTCTTACTGTGAAAATTATATATTGTGGTTTCATCACCAAACTGGAAGCAGCAGCCACTTGCAGAGCACACGCAAGTACAGCTGTTTCATGGTGGATCTCTTGGTTGCTGACCTGATTTCAACTGGTGTTAACACAACACTGTAAACTTCTTCAACTGATTAGAAAACATTCCTCTGAACTATGCGAACAAACATGAGCTGCAAGCACTGTGTTGGAGATTATCTTATAAATGTAACATCTCTGCAGTGGGACAATACAACTATGCTATTTTTTTCCTCTGACAGCCGCCTGGATTTTAACAGTTAGTTGCAATCATATTAAACATCTCCCTGCCATTTTTTCTTTAGCAGGAAGCATGATTCTTTTCTCTTGGAAGGAGCCAGACCAATTTATGTGCTCTATCATCCATAAGTAAATGTGAGAACTGATCTGAATTCAGTGTTTATTTTCATGTAGTGCTGTGTGGTAATCTGAGAGACATAAACTCATTCCAAGTCTTCCATAGAATGTGAACTTGAAATTATGAAAAGACACTGGAACCCAAGATGCCTTCCTCATCCTCTGAAACACTTGCCAAACATGCTAAATAAGTAGCTGTTTTTAGCAACAATACATTCATCTGAAATCGCTCTTTTGTATGCCCTGGAAGGATTGTTGAATTTGCAGCACCTGCATCTTCAGAAGAGTCCCTTTGCCCAGAGCATACTTCAGCTTCTCCTTGCTTGTAAGTGTGTGCCAAACTGCGGACAGCAAGTACATCTATTGTTGCTGGGTTTAGTGCTTCTGGACATCAGAAGCTGCTGAGGCTTTGGGCACTGAAACATGAAGAAGGAAAACTCCATTTCCCAACTCTCCCAGATAGTCTGCAATGTGAAGAGGATTGAAAAATAATAATAATACAACTTCATAAACTTAGTCAGTATTTCAAAATTGTGCTTGTGGCAATTTTGGAAGGAGACACCAAATTTTTTAAGTTCAAATCAATGGAAACGGCCATGCTGGTGTGTTCCATCTATTCCACATTCTAGCTGTTGGCATGAGGATCCCAGGCCTTTAGCCGAATAAAGAGTTTAGGCTCTGGAGCACCTGTCACTCCTGACTGGAAGGTGGTCCAGTCAGCAGGCAGCCATGGCATTGGCACACAGCAAGACAGGAAAATCTTATATGAGTCTGGCCTAAGAAGCATGAATCTGCTGGATTTTTGCTGATTTCAACCCACATTGGGTAATAGTTAAATTTTTAAAGAACTGGCATTTTCTAAGAAAAATAAATTCACACCAGCTTCTGGGGTTTTCTACATCTTCCTTTACCTCTTCATCCTCCTCAGAGAAAAGGCAGCAAAACTGTAGAAAGTGAGAGTGATAACAAAAAGAAGCCTGGAAACAAACTGAAGAGGAACAATGATACAGAAATTTCAGTTCTGGCTGCTCTCTGCAGAGGAATAATATGAGACTGCAGGGATGGGGAAAAAAAAAATAAAGACCAGGTTAATTTGGAGATAAGTAAAAATAACAGACGGGCAGAGTGACAAAGAGGATGGGGTAGCAGTTATAGCAAAAGAAAAAAGGTAGAGTCTGTAAGAAAAAAGATAGAGTCTGTAAGGAAAAAGTGGAAGCCAACCTGATTTCCTCAGCTTAGCACTGGGATTAGTGGTAGTCTGTAGTCCTACCCCTCTACTTCATCCATTCCACAATTCCACACACAGCAAAAATTAAAGCAGAGTTTTACAGAAACACTCATTTCACAGAATTATCCCCTGAGTAATTCCATCTTGTGCTGAGATTATTAGCAAATTTTATTTTTTATTAAAGACTATTCACAATTCAAGATAAAAAAAAAGACTGAACAGATTTGAACAGGTCATTCAAAGTTTAACATTTTCTATTTTTAAAGTATTTGTCTTAAAGTTTACTGTTCTATCTAGTGTATCTGTGGTGTTTGTTTGGGAAAAAGGACTGAAGGTAATTGTGTATAGCGGACAGAGAGGTACCATGCTAGTAAAAAACTAAATATGATCTTTACTAAAACTCTGCCAGGTGCTGAGGTATCAGTTTCTTTTACATGTGTGTGGACTGATCTCTTGGGCCCCTTCCGGACTTTTGTCTGTCACAACTTGAGGTCTTTCCTCTGAAATTGCTGCCCACTGTTACACATGGAGAAAGGCAAACATTTTGGTGACGTGGCAGCGCAGCCTGTGTGGTCCCCTTGCGCATCACCTTGTGCTTCTTCTTCACCATTCCAACTCGGCCAGAGAAGCTGGGTGAGGAAATTAGGGTGTTCTTGTGTTCTTTTCTTTTCCTGTCAGATGCTAGAGTTACAGCCTAAGCCTGGTTTGCATTCCTCTACCTTCATATCTTCTGCCATAAATATAATTACTTGATGCATGCCTTGCCTAGATATTCCTATTTAAGATCTTCAAAACGTTTGTCAAGGAGAAAGCAATAAAGAGCAAAGCTGAGAAACTCAAACGTGGGTTTAGGTCAATGGGTACTATGAATGTGACAAAACTTTACTGATGTACAAACGCTTCTGTGTCTAATTGTAAAATGTGAGAACTTAATACCAAATTTATATCTCTATTATTCTCTTTCTGTATTTTATTTTTGTTTGGCTTTTCTTCCTGCAACAGTATCAATTATTTTTCAATAGTGTCTTGCATCTCATTCTTTGTCATCTCTTTTTCAGTGCTACCCTTTTCTCTGCTAAACCATCAAAGATATTTTTGTTCTTTTACCTATTGTGGCAGAGTCTGTAAACATGACCTTAGAAAGAGAATTTCTAAGTGCAAGCATTTGTGATGCATTTGCACTAAAAGCTTTGAATTGCTATCTTTGA
>JAOXXN010000265.1:71501210-71530274 GCA_026770055.1 Myrmophylax atrothorax | reverse complement strand
GTTACCAGGCACCACTGAAGAGAGCCTGGCTCTGTTCTCTTTCCACCCTCCTTTCAATTATTTTCATACATTAATAAGATCCCCTGAGCCTTCTCTTCTCCAGGCTGAACAGTCCCAACTCTCTCAGCCTCTGGTCACATGTGAGGTGCTTCAGTCCCCTCATCATTTTCATGGCCCTTCACTGGAGTCACCCCAGTATGATCATGTCTTATACTTTCTTGTACTGGATTAGGTACTGTGGAAAAAGCTACAGAATTTTTGCTTCCTGTCAATTCTGTGTTTTTGCCACACTTCATGCTTAAGTAAGAGAAAGACAAAAAAATTATACTGTGGAAAATGTTGACATCAGCAAGAGGTTAGTCTTTTGTGGGACATGCAGAGAAAAGAAAGCATTTAGAAGAGGTCCTATCTGTACTCTCCATCAGGGCATTCTTGAGAAAATGAAGAATCACAGAATCATAGAATATGCAGAATTGGAAGTGACCCACAAAGATCATTGAGTCCAAATCCTGGCCCTGAGCAGGACCATCCCCGAGTCACACCATGTGCCCAAGTGTATTGTCCAAAGACTTCTTGTGGTCTGTTAGGTTTGGTGCTGTGACCACTTCTCTGGGGAACCTCTTCTAGTGCCCAACCACCCTCTGGGTGAAGAACATTTCTCTAATATCCAATCTAAACCTCCCCTGACAAAATGGCTTTCCCAAATTATTTTTAATTATGATTACACAAGGAAAAAACAAATATGCTTCTTAAAATAAAGCTTTCCCCTAAATTAAAGGTCTCACTATGGTCTTGTACTTTCAAAGACAAAAGTTGCAATGGAATAAGATAGGCATTACATGCCTCCTGCAGCAATGCAGAGGTAGGTAAGTTACCCAGTTACCTCTGGCTAAAGTGCTGAAAAATTTGCAAGAATACTTACCAAAGGGAGAATAAAAGTATTCAAAGGTCACATGATACCATAATCCCAGAATTTCCCAGTGAATTTCTCATTTAATCAGTAATTTTGATAACTGCTTATTTCCTCCCTTTTGTCAGCAGGGGGAGGGAAGCCCTAACACTGTGTTGGGCAGTTGGCATTTTGCCACCTCAACCCAAGACACATGCATTTGTTCTTCTAGTGCGTAGTCAGAAAAATATTAGCCAGCATTTTTACTGATGCTGATGAAGTTTTTCAGAAGCATCACCTAGGGGTTTGAAATGCCATGAACTCCAAAAGAAACACTGTCATATTCTGTCTCAGTACTGTTTCAAACCAGAATAATCTGAGACCACAGTGACGTGCAGTGCAGAAATCACTAAAATGGTTGTCTAAGGTAACATTTTAAATAGAAGTTCCATTATTCACCTGTGAAATAGGATATGGGGCATACAAAATAACACATCGTCCAAAGTGACACTTAAAGATGAAAAAAGGGGACAAAGAAAGAACCAAAAAGTTAACAGAAAAAGATAAAATTCATACTGGAAGCAAATTTTTTTATAATTTTTTTAACTATGAACCTTTTTTTTTACCCCAATTAAACTCTGTCCTTGTCAATATTTTAAAGTGCTGTGGCAGGTCATCTCCACCCTGTGCAAGACCACAGTTTCTAGTATTTTTTATGCCTTGAAGGACTTGTATTTTGCATTTGTTGATTTTTTCCCTAACTACGTGAAGGAAAAAAATGAGAGAAGGATACACCTTACACAGAGTGCCCAACCCTTTCCCTAAGGCCACACATTGTGCTGGATGAAAGCAGTACAAGCAGTTCTTCAGAGAGCAGTGTCCTGGCTGAGGAGCATCCCACAGGGGTCAGCTTCGGCTTGGAACTGCAATCATGTGCTACACTGAGCATCTCTCATACAAGAGAAGCAAATAAAGCAGTGATTTTTAAAAATATGAAGTCTGGTGTTAGCTTGTGCTGGTACCACATCTGTTTCTTCTGTCACTAAGCTTGTAACTTCTAGACAATCACCTGGAGCAAGACACTTGGTGCCAGAAGCATTCCTTCAAACTTGTCTTTGCAGCATTTTCCTGCTTTCTCTCTTTGTGACACCCTGCTTTGAGCTGTGTTTCTTTAATGTGGCTGCCTGTTCAGACTACCACCTTTGACCTGTGTTTACACCATCAGGCAGCAAACCCCAGGCATGTTTCCCCTGTTTGGCAATGCTCTCGCCCAGAGCTTTTTGCTCTGCGTTTCATCGGTCTTTGAAATTGCAGTCGTCAGGTCAGTGGTCATTGAGTCAGCTTCTCAACCCTTGCAAGTTAATCAGAATCCTGGAGCTAACCAGAAAGATTTGACCCATGTAATTTTTTATCTGCAGTGTCAAAATTCTTGTGCTACATTGTCAGTCTTGTCCATGTCAATTATGTTTCCACCCCAGATATTTAGCAGGAACCACAGCCACTCTATGATGAAGGGTAGGTAGCATGTCTCACATGTTCTTTAAAAGAGTAAAACTGAATTAAATTTCCTAAAACATTAGAGACTGACTCTTCTGGAACATAAACAGAGGTTTAAAGCCTCTACTACCTTTTAGCCAGAGGAACTGTTGTGCTGGACACTGCCCAGTTCTGCCTGCTCAATTTCAGTAAACTACCCCTATAATAAAAACACTGACATCTATCACTTGTCAGAGAGAATTAGTAAAAAAATTCAGTTCCAACCTGTTCAAATTAAAAAATTAGCCTAATGGCTAATAGGTTCTAGTATGACAAGAAGTAATCTTTTACCTTGGGTGATAGGGCCCCAAATAGCAACTCATTTACTAATGGCCAGACTTCTAGTGAGTTGACATTGTCACATGAGAACAAGCATTTTTATAAATCTCTCTCCAAGATTTGACTGTTACATTTTCAGAGCTCTCATTTGAAGATTTGTTGTAAAAAATTTACAAAATCCTTACTGGCAGACAGAGGTACTGCCAGAAGGGCTGGATCTTGAAATATCAGTTAGTTTGTGCATCTGGTTTATAGGAGCTTCAGCATGTAAAAAGCTGCATATGTTAATGCAAATAGCAGAGTTTTTCATCAGGCATTATGCAGTCCTATTACCTTGTGTAAGAATAAGTAAGAATAAGCCAACTGAATGCCAGCTGGTTCAACCAGAATTCAGCTAAAATCATGTCAAGCAAATAAATTGACTATAATTGCTGCAAAAGTGATTTACAAAATAAATCAATAAAGATCACATTGCTATAGGAAGTTGTATATTCTCTGAGAACATTAATTCACATACTGACATGTGACTATCATCATCACATCCACATTAGTCACATGAAAAGGCAATTCAAGGTAACAAGGAGAATCACCCACTTCCTCTTCTGTAAGGCATTTATAAGGCTTAGTCAATTACTTCTTTTCCCCAGCTTGTAACCCAAAATTAAGTTAAATGAAGCCACATGAGGGCTAAGAAACAGCCGTCCCAGCCAGTAGCCCTGCTCTATGCAGTGGTTCCCATTATATAATTCACTGTGAACTGCTAGCACCCATGAGAACAGGTAAACTTTGCACTCTAAAGGAAGACAAACTATTTTACATTGAAATTTCTATGGGGGGAAGAGTGCATTTCTCCTTATGTTTTCTATCTGACGCTAAAAAAGCAGTTGTATTTCCTTTAAAAAAAAAAAGAAAAATATCATTATTTTTGTGAACAGTTATATAAGAGTAGCTTCATGCAACAGAAGATATATGCACCTCTGAGTTAAAATACTTTTGTCTGTCCTATTTTGACTTGGGAGTGGTTTCATCAGGCTTTGATGGAGAAACTAACCTGAGTTATAAGTGGTTTCTACTTTGGATTTCTCTGGTTAGTTTGTCCAGATGAGAATCATTTCAGCTATCATGGATCAGAAGACAGAAATAGTTCCTGGAATGCTACAAGTTGCAGCTGTTTTCATGCCCAGCTGATCATCTCTGAAAACTATAGGTTCTTTGCTGTCTGAGTTCTTGCTTTAGAATTGTACTAGATTAAAAAAGTGTATTTTCCAGACTTGTTGTAGGGAATAATCTATTACTACTTCAATTTGAGCTTCAGAGTTTCTAGGCTTTGTGGTTGAATCAAAGTTTCTTTATTAATCTTAAAATCTATCTTTACCCATACTGGTTCCATACTATTGTTCTTCTGTTTTGTGATGGAGAAGTTCTCATATTCTAAAGAGATCTGAAGAGGTAAAATGTGAGTAGTTATAAGGACAGGTGGAAAAAAAACAGCAGAGCCTATGTCTCAAAAAATGCTTTCAGAGACATTGGAAGTTGTATTTAGGGAAACTGATCTGATTTACCGCTGCCTTGTAACATAAGTATGCATTTACATTTCTACAAAATAAATGATGAATGCTTCTCACTTGTAGTTGGAAGTATTTTGAACAGGTGTTAGTGATATTAATGAGCTCCACAAAATGAAGAAACTGATGTGGAAAATCAGCAAACTTCTTTGTGGATAAAGTAGCAGGAGCATTATAAAGCACTGTAAGTTTGGCTCTTCCTAATTTTCTTTCAAGGTTGTAATTACTTCTGTTTGATATGAGAGAACACATCCTCTGTGTCCCTCCCCCTCTGATGCATTGTAGCTACAGTGCAATATCTGCCTAGAGGCACAGTTTTGGTTTAGGTTGCTTCTAGATTGCTTTTTTCTTTTGCTAATAAATTCAACTTATTTTCTTTTAAAAATTGTTTTTATAACTTAAATGTAGTAGCATTACTTATTTTTATAATTAACTTTATCTGAATTCCAACCAAAAAGAACAAGAAACATTATAATGGTTGGATAATGTTAATCTTAAAAAAAAAATCCTGTCTTTATCTACTTACAGTTTTTCACTAGTTGCCTAGTTAAAGTATTAGATCATTGAAACCAAATTATTTTCTCAATCTGTTGTTTGAATTCTGCTGAAAATGTTAGCTTTCATGTGTATTTAAACCTTTATCTTTAACATACTGATAGAGTTGTACATGCAGTATTGGATTCACATAATTTAATAGGTAATATAATTTTGGGGAAAAAAATCTTGTTCACCTCCAAATGAACGAATTAAATAAACTAATTATCTTCCTGAGTGTTGCTAAAATCAGATGCTGAAATGTTCATATAGTTCCTTAACTTTTTTTTTGTTTTAGAGGTTTTTTTAATACTCTTTGATCCTATATGTAATATCTCAAAAGTGACAGGTGCCCTAAGAAATTGTAGTAGTGAAGTGTGGAATTCAAAGCAAGAGTCTTACCAGTTTGTTAATTACAGTGGAGGAGCACAGAAGTGTACCTGCAACATAAGCTGCTCTACTCAGCCATACTCACAAAAAGGCAAGCATGCCTGATGCAGACAGAAGAGAAGATGTGCGAGAGAAGGGATTTTTTAACCATGTGGCTGACAAGGAGCAAAGACCCTTACCTGGGAGAAGAAACCATGATGGGAAACTGTCTCAGCCTGAGAAGAAACTCCAAGAGGCCATTTGTGTACTTCTGGTGGAGCTGTGCGAGAGATTCACGTTCTTTGGCATCGTGTGCAACATGATCCTCTTCTGCACTGTCAAGCTTGGCTATCGCAACTACCAGGCAGCCATTGTCAATATGAGCTTTGTAGGCACGTCCATGCTGACGCCAGTGCTGGTGGGTTGGCTTGCAGAATGCCTTGTGGGCAGGATCAAACTTGTGTGCATCTGCATGTTTCTGCACTTCCTAGGTACGTGACACCCTGGTGACTATTTCATGTTTTACCAATTGTCTTACAGAAATGCATTCTTGAGCGTTGTGTTTGAAATCTAACCATTTTCTCCAGCTTTGTGGCCACCTTCTCTAACAGCTAATTACTTAGTTCCTCCTCTACAAAATGCCCTGCAGTATTTTTACCTCTGTAGTTTTGTGAGGCAGTGCTTTGAACAAGACTAAGGAACATTTGTATGTGTATCTCGAGTATAGTTGATGCGCAAACTTGACTCCTCTAAAGTGGGTTAGCTATTTGGAACACAGATGTTCAACTCTTAAAATTGGTTCCTTTAACAAGTGTCTGAAGTTATTAGTGTTTGGCACAAATGCAAGACTTTAGTCATAGAGACAGTTTGGAAACTGTTTCCCAACTGCTGGTAGTAAGATTGTATGTAGTGGTGTGTGACTGTTGTATTTGGACAAGAGGAAAAAGTATTTAAGCACATACCAGTATAAACAAACTTTGCTTTAAGTACAGAGCCTGTATCGTAATACCTGCACCCAGGGCCTGCTTTCTGTTAGCACATTCTGAATCCTCACTATGTATCATCCTAGAGATCTTTTGTATAAAAACACTGTTCAAATTAAGTGCATATCACAGCAGGTGGTTTCTCTGCCAACTTAAACCAAGTTGCTGAGCATAGGCAAGTCTGATTTCTACACCAGCCAGCCCTGTTGTGATTTAGACATGCAACAAAACAAGTAAAAAATCAGAGTCATTCCTGAAATGTTTTTGAGCTGATTACAAAACCCATATGAAAGCAGCCTGAAAAAATGATTACTATAATGTTCCACTGTTTATCCCTGGGATTCTGGTTTAAATTTGCTTCTGCCACGTGTCCTTGCAGTCTATATCTTGAAGTAGAAGACCAGTGGCACAAACAGAATTTGATGCATTTGGGTATTGTTTTAGACAGAACATTTTTTTTTTGGACATAGATCATGAAACATTCCTGATGGGTTGGAGTTTGATGAGCAGTCTTAGTAGTGGCTAATGTTGATGTTGTTGACATATCAATATATTTTAAGTTTGGTGTCCCATTACAACTTGAAAAATCTGTAGCTGATTAAATCTGAAAAACTTGCTTTGCAGACTAGAGGTGGCAAATGCAATTCATGGCAGTGCTCCTATAGGTAAAGTTTCTAAAAATCATGTGTTTTCTATGAAGATGCAGCAGAAAAATGAAAAGAAAAATGTCTGCAAAAGTTTTGAGAATTTATATGTTAAATTATGATTGCCATTACAGTGCTGAGGTTTATAGTAAAAAAGGCTGCACTCCACCATGGAGTAGTTTGGGTTTTGTTTTGTTTTGTTTTTTTTTTTTTGTTAACTGGTGGTTCAATTCATAGAAGAACCTGAACCCTTATAAGCACTTCAGAGGAAGTTTGGTTTCTTGGAGGCCCATAGTGGTCTTGCCTTACTTTATACAGCAACTTCCAGAAAGGTTCTGCCTCTCTACAGAATTATTACTCTCCCTCTATGCAATCTTCTGTTGTGTATCTTTGATTTTTCCATCTGTCTTTTCGACATACCTGCTTAAAAAGTATGTGTCTGATTCATCTGATTCTAGTTCATTTCAAACAACTTTCTTTCCATTCCAGGCACAGCACTATTACCAGTTGTGTCATTCCCCTTTGAAGACATTTACATCGACAGACGACATATTCTGAACACACTAACCAAAAGGGAGCAGAAAATTGTCTTCTACTTTGCACTACTCACAGCTAGCCTGGGAATAGGAGGCATAAGAGCTATAGTTTGTCCACTAAGTGCATACAGCCTTGAGGACTGTGGACCAAAGGAACTTCTTTCATTTTTCAACTGGTTGGTAATGTAATGTTGGCTAAATATCTGTTGGGAATGATAGAGCATTGCCTTGAAATTCACTGGTGACCTACAAGATAGATTTTATGGATAGTGGGTTTCATGCTTTGTTTTTAACTGGAAAACTCTTAGATTTTGGAAGAGTTTGAGTGTTTCAGTTAAAACTTTTCATAACTTTTTTCTTTTGCTAGTAGATGATAGTCTATTTTGGCCTCTTACATAAATATGTGATCAGAATATTCAGGATTAGATTTGCCCAAATGCTGAAAGACTTAACAGTTTAGTTGCTGTTGGAACAATACATTCCATTTGGTTTTCCGCCTTTAATGTGGCTGTCCCTTTAGGATGTTTTGCTGTTGCTGCCTAACTAACAGTGGCAAAATTCAATGATATGTTCCAGTTTATATCAGAGTAAATTGTTAGCCATGAGAGGCAGCAGTAGAGCCTGCTGGTTTGCTGGAAGTAGGGGTTGCTGGTAGTCTGTAATTGCTAAGCTCAGTGGTAGGGAGCTGCTGTGCTGTTTCGGCTCTGTCGCTGGGAAGTTCTGGCATCAGATAAACCCTTTGACATTTGTCGTTTGGTTTTAATATTGTTTAATTCTTTAAGAAGAATTGCTCTTAAAATGGTTCTTAAAATTCAAGGTGGTGGTGTTTGTTTATTTTCACGTTAACTATTTCTTTGTCAGTGCATCAGGGAGGTCATTTTTGGTGATTTGTTTGCCTTTCTTTACCACTTCTGTAGCCCTAAACAGAGTCCTATACTTTCTAGTTCAATTGTCTAGTGAGAAAGTTGCAGTGGGAACCTCCATATCCCCACTTCAAGGCAGGGCAATAAAAAGCCCTAAACTGGCACCTTTCCTCTACTTTACATTCATGGTTATTAAAATAAAAACTGAGCACATTTCCATATTAACAATGCAATGCTGAAGAATCAATGAAGATCTCAGTGAATCAGATCTCTCTTCCTTTGGGAATGGCTTTCCTGGCTATTCTTTTTTCCTCCAATTATGTTAGTATCAAAGAGTTTTGAATTAAATCCAAACTTCAGTGAGTAAGGTAGCTTTACGAAAGGCGGATGAGACCGTTTAGTTCCTTAGAGCAGATTCTCCCTCCTTGACCTGCCCATAGGAGAGAAGAGAAAAAAAAATCCTTCCTTTTTACTCTATTCTAAGTTTTAATCCTTAATTAGCAACATCATTTTGATTAAATAAGACTCTGGGGGATTAAAACTGGAGAGCAATCAGTTGTTCTGAAGTATAGCTCTGGAGAATTTATTGTACTGTGGTCTTAGCTATTCAGAATTGTGTTTAATCAAAGTGACATTTTTCAGTGTTGATTACAAAGGAGATATAATGTGAACAAAAAGTTCCTTGGGGGAATCTAAATGGGCCAGTTCTTGGAACTTTGGAAATATCAAGAAAGGAACATGTGCGATCAAAAAAATTTAATAATTTTTGCAGGGGCACCCAAGGAGAGGCTGTTGGAGTGCACTATTAAGTTTTAAAAAATGGGGGTTTCATTCTTAATCTTTTTAATTGTCTCAGAATATAATCACTTTTTCTCGGTAGGCTTTTTTCTCTCGGTAGGTGGTTTGCAAATCTAGGACCTGGTTCTAACCCCTGGTATGTACCATGGCTCTGACCTTCTAAATAAATAGAATATAACGATGCCAAGTGAAGAAAGAACCTGGCCTAAATTTCCCTAAAGCCTTCTGCATTTCTAAGGTCAAGGTTATGGACTGGTAATATTTTTGCAGCAGGAGAAATACGTTCTCTCTATGGGAGCAGAGAATGACAGCAAAGAGTACAATCTAGACTCGGGGTGAGAGTTATCAGAGTTGTATTTTGTTGTACAGATCTGCTGTAAAAACAAATGCAGAGAACATGAACCAAAAGTATTTTCCACCCTCTGTCTTTTTCATTCCATATATTGCAGATCAGTTTCAGCCATTATCCTGAACACACTTTACTTTGACTTCTTAAAATATTGTTCTCCCCCTCTAGGATTTTTTCCTCCACCTTGTTTTTGCAAAGAATTGTGTAGTGATTCTGAAAATTGACCTCCTCCTAAAAAAGCTCTAGTACAGAAAAATATATAGCTTGGATTCTTGTCTACACATGGAATATCTGGATCTGAGTTTGAATGAATTAAAAATTAATTTGTGAGAGCTAGGCAGGCCTAAAAAATAAAAGCAAATAATATTTCAGGTGGTGAGAAATTTACTGAGTCTTCAGAATAAATCTGAGTGGTCCATTTTAAAATATTTTCATGTATTTCTCATGATCTCAGCTTGTTTCATTCAGCAGTTTCATCTCAATTGTTACATTAAATAAAAACATTTTTAATTCTGTATAAATATAAACAGTACTTTTAAATAAGAGTCATCGGGATGCTGCTACTCGAAAGTTATCACAATTAATACACTTCTGTAAAGTGTTACAATGTTTAGGTTTGTATCTGGACTCCATTGTTGAAATGAACCTCCCAGCTGGCATTTGGCTCTCATGTGAGGAGACTCCAGAGTGCAAAAGCTTCAGGAAGGAGCTGTTCCCTACCGAGCTGGACATCAAATTCAGTTTGATGTATCTAACTAAACCCACTATGTCCTAGTGGGATCTCTGAGATACTTTATGTAATCCAGGCCCAAATATTGCAGTATTGGATAGTTATGATACAAGAACTAGCCAGATGTGTGTTCTGTTTGTGTAGGTTCTGATCTGATGCTGTCTGTATGATATGAGCACGTCCCAAAATTCTGGTGTGTTGAGGTTAGTTAGTTGTTTGGGCCATAAGGATTGCTAAACACACTGGGTTTTTTTTTTTATTTCTCATTTTTGTGAGAGGACAGGAACTTTGTGTTTCAGTCTTACAGTGGCAAAGAACAAAAGTGCTCTCCTGTACTCAAGGGTTTTCTTTGGCTACTTCTACTTCTAGTCAAACGATTTTAGAGTCATGAAGAGTGTCAGGACTTCAGGTAGCTCAGGCCCACTTCTTCAGAAAGTTTGAAAAACTTCCACTGAAACTAATAACTTTAAAAATGTCAGTTAGGAATTGATTCAGGATGTCTGTACAAGTTCTAACTGAACCAGTTGTGTAACTATCTTTTTAAAGCTTTAGTTGAACAGGAGTCAATATGGGTATATACAAAATGACTCCATATCATCACCATAGAGTAATATAATTCTGAAGTGCTTTTTCTTAAGTCATTGAGAAGATAATTCTAGGTAAATTAGGAAACATAAGACTCAAGTTCAAATAGCATGCATGAGGCAGAAGCAGTGCTGAACCAGAAACCAAGCTTTGCTTCCTCAGGCAATATGTAATAAGCTGTATGATTATGTATCAGTCTATATTTCACCTTTAAGTGAAACCATTTTGCCAAGGTTCCAGCAAAGGTCAAGGAATCTCTTCCTGCAGTTGCTTACAAACTGTAATCTTTGATATATTGAGGCAGTACTACTCCACCATTGATCTCTCTTCTTTATTTAAAATGCAGTTGTCATCTTGTGGTGGGTTGACCCTCGATGGACTCCAGGTGCCCCCTAATGCTGCTCTATTGCTCCCCTCCTCTAGCTGCACAGGGGAGAGAAAATAAAACGCTGATGACCTCAGCCTTGGCCAGTGGCATGTCCATCTTGGAGGTGTCTGGCACTGGCTCTGTTGGACACAGGGAAATCTTCTGATAGCCTTCAGAAGCCAACCTGGTTGTATGCCTGCTTGTCACAAAAGAGCAATACACATCTTCATGGACAACTTGGAATTTGAAAGTTCAGTCAAAGTTAAAATTCTGAACTTAAAATTTCAAAGGTTAAGTCTTCAAGCTAGAGTTAAGTTTAAAGTAAAAATTGCTGAATGACTGAATTCTTTTTGCTACCCTCCTAATTCCTTAAAGAATATTTATTGTGCTATTTTCAAGGGTTCCGAACTGCAGTAGGCCTATCACGAGTTGTATGCCATCTGCTTCCAAAAGTGTGTGATTTTTCTTTTAATATGTTCTGTGGTTAGGAGAGGTTCAGCACTTGCTTGGGAAGCACCTTTGCTGCCAAAAACACTCATAGAAAATTGTGATGTGGAACCTCCTTAAGATATTTTCAGAAGCCAACAGAAGCTCAAGCTGAGCCTTGAAACTAATGACTGATAAATCAAATTTTAATATTTCTTAACATTTAATATTTTTTAACCAAAGGGTGGTGGCATTAAGACGTTTCTCTCTTAAGCTTAAAGCATATGATTTGATGATATTTCATACACAAAACTTATGCTACCAGATATTAAATGTGTAAATGTTAAATGTTGATGTATTTAATTAGTGTCACCCACAAGAATATTTGCAGTACTAGACTGATAATTTGTTCGGCTCTACTGCCTTACTGTAATCGTATGCCTCTTGGAGCTGAGACATTCAAGTGAAATTCTGTTTTAATTGCTGTGTCAATGTGTCCATGGTACTGATGCTGCCCATGCTTACTACAGTTAACCATGCCTTTAATTTGATATTTTAATCTTCTGTAAAGGCCTTATATTATTCAGCCTCTCTTCTCTCTCTTGTGTCTGTGTACTAGGTTTTATTGGCTGGTTAACTTAAATTCAGCAGTTGTCTTTGTCAGCATTTCTTACATCCAGCAGTCTGTGGCCAGGAACCTTGGTTTTCTTATCCCATTTGTGTCTGGGCTTATGGCTATGATCACAATTCATATGGTGCGAGGTGAAATGATTTACAAACCCAAAACAGGTAAGAGGCAACTTAGGAAATATCTTTAGAGGTTATCTTCACAGAATAATTCAACTTGCATATCTAAATGAGTTCTTCCATAACACTGCTTTGTTTGATTGGAGGTTCTTGAGGTTTAGGTCTACAATATCTTTTTGTAAAGTGGAAAATATCTATTATCTGTCAAAATAGACCTGGAGATTCTGGACAGGCTTTAATAGTGGGGAGCAGTCTGTGGTAAACTTATGTATGTTTTCTGGCATGTCAAGGCATGTGTAGAAGAATTTGCTTGTGCAGAAGGAAGTGTTATATCCATGCTGCTGGTGGAATTGATTTTGTCATGTTTGGTTCAGCCTGTGCCCAGTGTGTTTTGGTCAGGTGAAGCAGAGTTCGTACCTATGCTAAGTGTGTTCTGTTGCTGCTCCTGACCTCAGAGCTGGGCAATCAAGCAGTGTGGTTGGTCAGCTAAACAGGAAGATGTAGTAGTAGCAAAGTAATTTTATAATGTCCATCTTGAAGAACATCTAGTACTTACTGTTATTTCAACATGTTTGCTTATACAACTTCAAGGATTTTACTCATTTGAAAGTAACTAGAAATATTGAGTAGTTTTAAATAGTTCTTGTGCAAACTGTGCACATATTTTAATACAGAAGAAGTTCTTACACTTCTGTGGCCTCACTAGTTGATACCTGAGCTCTACAAAATCTTTTGATAGACATTGTCCCTCTCAATTGATCAAGCCCGGAAACATATGAAGAGCCCAGGTAACTTGAGAAAGGCTGTAAAAGGTCACACTTTCTTGTTCTTTTTCCAATAGAAGCCAGAAACTGAAAGCAAGTTATTACTTCAGTATTTTTGTTAAATATAATCTAAGTTAAAATATCCTAGCAGTGAGAGAATGAATGCATAAATTAAGTGTTCGGGAATATCATAGTGAGGACATCACTAGAGAGGTTTATTCTAAACAAATTGAGCCAAAGAAATGCATTCCCAAACCCTTGTGATAATATGCAGCTGAAGTAAGCAATAACTACCATCAAATTAGCTAGCTTGCTACGGAGAGGCTGGGGCTCACTACAGTTTTACAACCTGAGAGGGTAAAAACATTTAGTATAGTCCTAAACTGGACAATTTAATATGGACTAAATCTGTAATTTATCATTTAACTAGGCCATGGTAGATGAACCCTAGGAGCAAAGGGTGAGGCCAGTTTCATGCATGCTGTGCCTCACCTGAAAAAAAAAAATCCCCTGTGCAGGCTCAAAGGACACACCCAAGTGGGTAGAGCCCTTCCCCAATCTTCATTTATGAAGCCTAGCCATGAAGGATGAAGTTTAATTCTACAAAGTGGAATAACATAAATTTGTAGATTATGTCTATCTTGACCATCAGTCAAATTAGTTGAACATTTTTTTTGTTTGTATCAAGAGTTTTTCCCTATGTCTGTTGTTTGAATGATCATATATCTTCCAAGTTTTTGCAGAATGACAATTCCTACATTAATATCTGCAAAATTTTTTATCTCCATACTCTAAATAAAAGATTTGTATTATCCAGTGAGGTGATGAAATTGGATTTTTTTAAAACTGTAATCCAAATCTATAGGTGACCTTAAATGATTTTTATATTTGCTGCTGTTTTTATCTTAAGGTATAATTCTTCAAATGGATCCTGCATTCAGTTATGTTTAGCTATCAAGCATGGACTTTGTTTGCACTTCTTCCCACTGATATAATTTTGAGGACTGGTAGGTGAACAGAGATGAGGAAAAAAATTTCTGACTACCATCTAGGGTGCAACGTGGGCTTTTTCTTGCAATTAAATAGCACAGACATACATTATTAGATTAAGGTGAAAGAGTATAAGAGCAAAGGGCTGAAGTATAAAGGAGAAGGTAAATAATTTTCTGAAAGTTGCAACTTAATATCTATACAGATGGAAAACTTTAGAAATAAAAGCATGGACTATGATGTTTAGCTACACAATGTGCAATATACACTATGAGATAAATATTTATGCTTTAAAACCTGTATCCTACGAGCTGATCAGATTTGTGATTTGAAGTATTCACCACTATGGAGTTCTGTGGGGTCTACTTATTTTCTTATAAAGAAGGGATGACATACTTATTTAGACTATATCATTGGCAAAATCCTCGTGATAATAATTACATTTATGTACCATTGAAGTTGCTTTTTGAACTACAACTTCAAGCAGCTTTATCTTCCTCATTTACTAGCTCTTACAGTCTGCTGGAATTCCATGCAGAGAAACACAGCTAAATAATGTATTTGTCTGTTTTGCCTCATACAAAATAATGTTTCTGAGGTAGTTGACTGAAATTAGGTTAAGGAGGGCCCCAGGTGATCCATTTGGAAAGGCGGGGAAATGTCTGATTTTCTTGTCTATATTAGTCTTTTTTTTTGTGAGACCGAGAAAGAGTCTGCCCAACACCTTACTTTCCAAAGAACAGGAGATGGCCACAATCATCTTCAAGACTAGGTCAGATGAACCAAGACACAGCCTTGTTTCTTTGTTGAACTGTTTGCTGGTCTTGTCATGGGTTATTCTGTGCATGTTCTGATTTCAAACCTGACTGGACTCAAACTCTGGTGGAGCAGTAACACCACATTATTGCTTTTTATTTCTTTTTTTGTGAATGTCCACGCTCTAGTGTAGGGCAAAGCAAAATATTATAATTTCTCTGACCTAAAACCTTTAATTACAAGCTCTGTCAATGAACTGAGCTGATATAAAGTTTTCTATTATCATTTATTTGCTTCTGGAACTAATTCTGCTTTGAGAAGACCCCAAAGTCCCATTTGTTTTCTGATTAGCTTCTTAGTCAAGAAACTCTGAAGTCTGCAGATTTTTTCTTTTAGTCGTCAGATTATGTCTTAAAATAGTCTAAGATCTTAAACATGGCTTCCAGTGAGTGGTAAGAATAGTTGCCTAGTACAGTCATACAGAACAATAAAAACTGTGCCAACTCTCTGTGTTTGCAGGCTTTGATAAGCTATTTCAGATCTTATTCCATAGTGGCAACAGTCTACAAGTAAATACTAAACAGCCAGGGAGTTTTAGATGTTAATTTATCTAATAGGATGCCCTTAGTTCTCTAGAGGAAGTGCTTCCAATAGGTGTCAATGGATATTTCTAGAAAATAATTTCCGTATCAGAGATAGTAAGGAGACATTTTCTCTCTTCAATATTAGTTCGCCTTAACTTTTGGAAAGTAGTTATAGATACCCAACTTATTGTAGTGCTTCAGCACTCAGAAAAGAAGTGCCATAACCCTCATTTGCATGTATGGCAACTTGCCAAAGGTAAATTAATCTGCACTCCCAAGCCTGAAGCTAACTTTTTTGTTCTCATTTTATTTCTATTTCCTCTGAGTCTGAGAAACCAGTTAGCAATTCCTGAACCCAGTAACCAAGTGAACAAGTTTTTATTATCCCAAGTACTAAATTGAAAACTTCTCTTCTGTCCCAGCGTGCTACATGGAAGTCCTGAGATAATATTTCTGGCTTTGAAAATCATCCATGAGAATTCTTATCTCATCAACTGTTCTTTGAAATCCTTTTCATTCTCACTTCACTAATACCCTCTCAATGCTGCTGGACTTCAGCAGATACGCAATATTGCATTACTGCCTTGAAACGAAAACTAATAACATTCAATAAATTGAAAGAAAAAAACAAAGGAAATTAATGCTTTGCTTGCTCAATAAGTAACAAATTGTGGTGTGCTAGATAACTGGTAGCAAAAGGCACTCTTCTCTGTGGATGTTTGAGAGGATTGTTTTTGTAACAATTAGGTTGTGAACCAACTGGGTCCAAAAAAGAATGTTTTGAAACAAATCCAGACTGTTACTACGTTTCTCCTCCCTAAAAATACATAGAGGTGAATATATCAGGTTGTATTTTCCCTCCCAACATGTTTTGTCTGTCTGGTTTCTTTTGAGAGAAAATAAAACCATACCAACATCTATTGTCTCTGATTGTTTGCAGACAGTTCCCTGCTGACGACCTTTGGTGTAATTACTAGTGCACTGAAAACATGCTGCGTGCGATACCGCTACTTCAGTGGAGGCGTGACAAACTGGCTGGATCATGCCAAGGAAAACCATGGTGGTCAGTACAGTGAGATTCAGGTGGAAAGCACAAAGTCACTCGCCAGACTCTTCCCATTTTTCACTTTCCAAATTCTCTACAGGACATGCATTATGCAGGTGGGTACACATCTTTAAACAAAAGTCTTGAAATAGGCTGTGACACGTGTTTGCTGCAATGTCTCTAGGCATGTTTTTTTCTAAGCATTGCTTTACTAGCTGACCAACCTTGCAGAGTAGTTTTAATTACCTGAGAATATACCTTGCTATAACCTCTAGTCTTATCAAATAATGAAAATTTGCTTGATCAAGACTCATTAAGGAACTTGTATGACTGCTTGCTACTCCATTTTCTGAACCTCTACTGGTTGAAATATCTTGTGCTAGAGTCCTGTGCTGTCATGCTGCCATGTTGCAGTTATCAACACAGACTCACACTCAGTATTATTTTTGAAAAATGTAATTTTTCCACTTCTTAAATGTTCACTCAGTTTTGGGAAGAGGTAGAATATTTTATTTTCTGGTTTGGTTGCATATTTCTCCTACTGTTTTGACAGGATTATGTGGCTGTTATAGCTACAGTGGAAGTGGGTGGTTTTCCGTTTGTGGAAAGAAAATCCTTTCACAGCCACTTGGTCAGGCTATGTGGTTCTTTTCGCTTCCATGTGTGTGTATGTTATATAAATGTAAATGTGTCAAGAAGCTACTTAACCTGACATGATTCCTTCAGATTCATTTCTGTCTGGATGATCCTGGCTAAGCAGGAGTTTGAGGTAGCTTACCCTTTGGCAATTGGAATAACGAGTTTATGAGCTGGCTCAGAAATTCACTTTTACTTATTGCTGTTAAAATGCTGCTTAATGAAATGCTTAAAAATATGTAGCATATACTGCTTTGCTGACACTTCCTCTTGTCATCATCCCACATTCCCATCCATCTGCCTCATCCTTTCTCCTCTTCCCTCCCCAACTCCCCACTCACTCCAAAGACACAAAAAATCCCAAGCAAACAAAACTAAAAAACCCCAACCAAACAAAAGAACCCTACCAAAACAACAAACACACATGTATGACAGAGGTTATGAATTAGTGACTAGATGAAAATTAACCAGATATCATTAATCACGTTTATAATAATCAGGTATTTATCTAGAAAATATAGAAGTATTTCCACTGCTGAAAGAATCTACTTACTCCTTTAGCAGAATTTCCTATGTTTAAGATTCTTTCTCAGACTAAGTGATAGATCAGTATCTTTTTTGTTAAGATTAGCAGCATTTTCTTCATATTATTAACAGATTTCAGTGCCTGTTATTCATGTTGATGATATTTTAATTTCTATTAAGAAGTCAATTCTTACTAGCAATAGACATTGGAAAAAAAAAGAAACCAACATGTGGCTCAGTTCTATACTTGCATAGTTCAGTTGCTATTTATTCTTCCTTTTACAATTTATATCTTCTTTTGGAGGTGGAATGTAGGTGTTTTCATATTTTTATTAAGATCTAGCATTTGAGTAATTCTTTAGCACTGAATAGACTCCTGGTGAGTAGGGTTAACTATAACCATTGATGAGAACCCTACATGAGCTCAGTTACTAACTACATTAATTTTCAGACAGCTATAAAGCAGGAATATTCTACCTGGGTTTGAAATTGCCAGTCATATTGAAGAGCTGTGCAGAATGCTGTAGGAATCCAGAAGTCACTGAAAACACAGAGTAAAGAAACCAGTTCTATATCGAGCTCTGTCATGACAGTACTCTGTGAATTGGTCAAGTTGGAGTTTCCCTTCACTAAAATAGAGTGGATTATGGCTTTCTGCTGCACATGAAATTCAAAAAAACCTAAATCAAAAACACTGAAAAATCCATTGGTAGAAGCCATTGGGATTTTTATTTTTTTAATAAACTCAACAGATCTTCTGTAGAGCCTCACAAAAGCAGGAGGAATTATTTGCCTTTCTAGTGAAGGAGTCTTACAAATCTACTTAATTGCTCATACCTTGATGACTGCCATTGGTTGGTTTCTCATTCCCTTCTTTTTTTTCAATTCTTTCTTGTTGAATTCCCTGGTTTTCAATTCCCAGGATTAAAAGGAAGTCCTCTGTATACCTACTATGGCTGTCAGTTGCATTAAAGTGGTTCTAAGGCTGTGGCCAAATTTTCATTCCCCATAGCTTTTAAAGCAAGGTGCTGGCAAGAGTGTCGTAAGAAAAACTCCCACCTTGAGCAAACAACCAGAAGTTCAAAATCACTATGCCTTGCTATTCCAGGATTAAATCCCTCTGCATCTTGCTATTTTAAGATTCTGTTCTGTTAAACACTGCCTGGGTAAAGTGACTTAAATGATTAGGCAGAACCATTTAGTATATTGGTGAATAGCTCTAACTAGGGGTGATCAAATAAATTCAGCAACTGTTGCTTAGAATTGTTAAACTCAGAAGAAAATGTCATGGAAGGAAAATGTTTCTTTCTGGCAGGGAACAATATTGTCGCTTCCTGAAAGTCTTTCTTCTTTTGGCCTGCAGGTATTTGGTTTAATGTAACAACGTCAGAAGGAAAAGTCAGAGACATTTCCAAATATAGTAAAAATCTTATCCATGAAAGATAACTGGTATACTAATGGAGTGGAATTTTACCCTTCAATACAGATTCCTTCAGGATACTATCTCCAAACCATGAATTCCAACTTGCACTTCAGTGGATTTGTCTTGCCAGTTGCAGCAATGAATGTGATAAGCATTGTGCCCCTACTGATTCTTGTTCCTATATTGGAATGCATTAACTCCTCATGTCTCTTTAGTTCCAAGGACACCGGATATTCTCCAACAATTTATATTGGTATGTATGAAATACATATGTGTTTACAGTTTTAGTATGTTTTCTGTTTCTGAAAGAGAAACTTCATTATGATGGATGATCCTATACAATTATTTCTGGCTCTAAATATTAAGAAGGACTTGTTTGGGGATGATGCTCAGAAGTAGATATGTTTCAAAGGAAATATTGAAAAGTAAGTCCTGAAAACACATACTAGAAATCAAGAAAAAAATGCATAGCTTTTGTGTAGGACAGAGACAGATGCTTCTGACCAATAAAAAATTTTGAGGAGCACTCACAAATAACTAAGAGTCATCTTAGCATTGGAGAGAAGTGGTATTAACTATTTAGTCCTGAGAATTACTCTGACTTGGTTATCTTCTGTATGTTTGTTTATCCATTAACTTTTGGAAAGTTAGTTCCCATTGAAAGTCTTTTTTTGGAAAAGAAAAGATCCTTCAGTTAGTTTTTTTCTGATATTGAAGAAATGTGTGTTACTCAAAATGGTGAGTTTGGATTTTGGTAACTCTGTTACAAACAAAGGCTTTGTTTTTCTGGTATTTTTACACAATAACTGCACTGTTGTTAGGACTGCAGCTCTTAAGAGGGAAATCGTATTACCATTAGCATGGTTTCTTCTAGACTCTGCAGTTGTATCACAAGTGAAATAAAAGTATCTAGTCTGATTCTGTATCTGCAATAGCTAGTTTTAGAACTGATGAGGAAAAGAAAACATGCAGACAGCAATGCAAAACAAATAGGTGCGTAGACTAGACTGCTATTCCCATTGAAAACGATGAACATTTCACAGGTGGAAGGTTACTTGGAGAGGTACAGCTTTCCTCTCAAGTACTAAATTTTCATTAAAATATCTAGTATGGGATAATTTTTCAGGTGTTTAGGAATTTTCTTATTAAAATCCTTAACTGAAACATGCCTTATTATATACCCATCTCCAAAGGTGAAGTGTTACCTCTTCCTCACACCAGTAAAAAAAGTCTTCTCTCTTGGGAGTCCCTGTGCTTTCAGCAGTAACCATTGTAACTTCAGGGTTGTAGTTTAATCGTCATTTCGGAGAAATTCATAGTCCGGAAGCAATGGTGACTTTAGTGGGGGTTGGGCTTCCTTCTGTAGACACCAATGTGATTTTTTTATTTATTTTGCTTTTAATTACCCTTATGTTCTAGGGAACATAAGAGGTTCTAGGGAACATAAGTGATTTGGAGGGATCCTCTGACCCTTCTCTGATGTCAGCTACATGTAGTACCACCAGAAAAGTAGCTTCTGTTCTGTATTCACTTAAAACTATTCCGTTTCATAGATACTCTCATTAAACTTCCTGCATTTTTTATCTTCCAGCTTGCATTACAACCCTCAGATGAAAATATTTATAAACCACTATTTTCTCAGTGTGCTGCTATTAATTCAGTGCCCCGTGGCAGGCAGCACAGTGAGTACTGACACACACAGAGGTATTAATCTGACTAAATTAGCCTAATTAAGAGTGTTATTAAGTTTTATACAAACCAGAAGCATATAACACAGCAGGTTGCAATTACCCTAGTTTTTAAAATAACATCTGCATTAAAACACCAAAAGCACATTCAGATAATCATTTTCCTTTAAACTATGGAAATTTCAAGTTGGTATTAATGTTCCATCCTGTTATGTTGAACAGCAGTAGAATATATGCAGTGGTTTATTCCTAATAGCTTCATTTATTAAAATAGCCTCCTGTTAGAGATGATAAATTACCTGAGGCATAAAAATACCTGCAAGTACAGGCAATGGATTTAGATATTCAAGTATATGGCTGCACCTGCCAGTATGGTAGACCTCTAAGTGCCAATATTTTTGCCAACAGTTAATTAAGTTCACAATTATTTTCAGGAACAAAATTGGAAGTATAAATAGGCAGTTGGTCTTACGCCAGCCTATAACTGTATTTTAATTCAACTCTTGAAAGTGGAAGAAATTTCAACAGTTTTCTGAAAATTTTCAGTATGTTAAAAATAACAGTTTTCAAGGATGAACCACATGGACAATGTTGGACTGATTGTTCTGTATGAAGGGTCTATATGAAAACTGTAATATGTTACTTTCTCTCTAGTTGTTCTTTTATTCATAAATTAGGTATGACCTAAAAACCAGTAAAATCTCAACATAAATTCAGATTGTGTTCCAGACATGTTAAGTATCTGAACCTCTTTATGAAACAATGAGTAGTTGGTAGACTTAAGAGTTATGCTCATTTCATGGTTGTTTGTGGAGTTTTTGTTTGTTGACGTAAGGTTGTTTGTGTTTTACATTTTTTGCTGCTTCATTTGGTCAGTAATGTAGAAGATTCAGTAGCGAACTAAAATTGTGTGTCTCCTGTCTATCAGCTACAGACAAGAGGTTCTGGATAAAATACCTGAGCCATAGAAGTTCTTTCTGTAATATTGTTAGTGACTATACTGAAAAATTTTCTTAGTCTTGGATTTACTCCATCCACAAGTGATTTGGAGTACAGCTCTCCATACAGTACACAAAATCAAGCCTGCAGTCCAATGTCTATTTGAGGTGATTTGGAAGTTAGTGATGACCATTTCTCCCTAAAGGCATTCTAGTATGAATGAGTATTAATTCTAGGAAAGCTTTTTGATCTGTATTATCCAGGATGTGACATCAGAACTCACAAAATTCCAATACAACCTTAGTTTTTAGATAATATAAAGAACCCTGTCCTAGAATCACCCCCAAAATATTACTAAAACTACAAAACCAAAGCCTCAAATGGTCATTCTGAGCTGCTTGTTTTAAAGAGAACTGAAGAGAGAAGAGTTAGGAAAACCAGACCTCCAAATCTCTTGGTTTCTTCCTCTGCCACATAAAGAAAAATTAAAATTGTTGGTCATTTAGAGGTTATTTCTTCTGAAATGTATTGGCTTTTTGTAAGGAAAATGCTTCAAGTATAGAACTGTGTAGTAATACTGAACTGCTTTAGGTTTCTTTAGTACCAACATAATTTTTCAGTAGGAGAACTCTTGCTTTGGAAGATTACAAGAAGCTCCTTGAGGGCTCTATACCTGGCTTTGACAAGCTACACTGGCTAGAAAATGCTGTTGAATTCCCTCCTGTCATCAATTTTCAAGCAATAATTCATTGATGCTCTTGTTAAGCACTAGAGGAGCCTTAAAAGTGAAACAGCTTCCAAGGCTCAGGTTAGGGATTGGGGAGGATATTTAAAGCTGTGAAAATGCAGGGAAACTGTGCTAGGAGGAGGGTCTGAGAGTTTGGTGCTGAGAGAAGAAACACAGAGGCATGCAAAAACATAACAAGGCTAAGGCCACTGAGCTATATAAGTTTTCAATCTCCTATGTACTGTTAGCCAAACCCACAAAGTTTTATATATGCTATATTTATAGTATGGAACAAAAGCTTTTGACTGTTGAAGCCAAATCTAGTAAGTGTAACAATTATCAGTCATGAAGTCAGAGGAAGTTTTAAAAGGAAAACATAGTCCAAGTATTTGAGCCAAAACTGTTAAAAGAAACCAAATTGTCCTTACATTATGAGTTAAAAATGCTGACAAATCAGAAATTTGGTCAAAATCGGTGAGACTCCATGAGCTGGATGTGCAGTGAGATATTGAAATGGGTTGGTGATCCAGTGTATTATGGATCATGTGGTGATACTGCTTCCAGAAAACTGAGAAAGACAGGAGGCAACTGTAGTCCCACAGCTTCTGTGTAAACACTTAGGAAGCTGAAGATTGACTCTCCCAGTAGGGGAGTTCATCTCATCCTGAAATGTTAAACAGTCCAGAAAATGCACTATAAACAAATTTTCGAGTGTAGTTCAAGGGAACTCTATAGTGGAGAAAAAGGGGAAAATGTAGGAATCCTTGATCTCCTAAGGTGTGATATGCACAACTGATTTTTTTTCTATCCTGTCTGCCATGACCTTCAGTCTTAGAAATCTAGTATTTCTACTGCCTGCACTACTCCTTTTTAAATAGAAAACAAATGGTTAAATTTTACAGTGTAAATGTATATTTCAAAACCTTGTTGCTGCTTAAGTAAGCTGATGCGTGCTAGTCTTTCCTACCCAGTCTCTTGTGGTATCTGGAAGGACATTTGCCTTTTCTTTCTCTCCTCCTTTCTTACCTCCCTCAGTCTTTAAAGAAAGTAAAAAGTTCTTCTTTGTGACTTTGGTCTTCAGAAAAGTTTTTCCTCTCTCATTCTTTCTATGCTGAGCTGGTATTCCTTTGCTGTATATACATGGCAAGAACTCTTTATTCATGTTTAGGTGTTGAGAAAGAATGTTATGGAGTGGGGCCAGGAAGCTACTTTTGCATTTTTTAGGACTTGGCTTCATTATGAACATGTGATGATCCTGTAAGGACAGCCTTGGTGAATGCTCTCTGTGCTCTGTACCCAGTTGTAGGTCAGTTATCCGCTGCACTTTCCATGATGGTTGCTGGCTTCTCTGAAATACACCGAAAGCAGTTCCCTCAGATGGAGCAGATCCTTTCTGAGGAGGTTCTCCTGGTCTCTTCCATGCCTTGCTTCCACTTAGCCCCTCAGTACATCCTCCTTGGAGTGGCTGAAGCCTTGGTAACTCCCTCCTGTAAGTAAAATCTAATAGGCTAAAGCAAGAGTGTCCTGATTCACAGAGAATTATATCAGCTTCCTAAAAATAGTTACTGTCATCTGATATTTTATCCCTGGCTCTCTTCCATGGGCTTAATGAGCAGATCTGTGCTTTACCTGTTTCAGAGAAGCATAATTTTTTTTGCTGGTTGTAACTCAGGATGAGCAATGATGTTGTTCCAGATTAACTGGAAGGTAGCACAGCCTAGTCAGGTCCCTGGGGTGTGCAATCCATTGTTTAGCCTTGAAGCTGGACTTGCTTCAGGCAGGGGCTGGACTGGATGAGCTCTTGAGGTCCCTTCTGACCTGAACTCTTCTGTTATGATTTTATTGAGACAGGATGAAAATGCACATGATAGCTGAGCTGTGGTTGTAGTCTGTGACCACCTTAAAGGCCACAGTCAAAGGAAGGTGAAGCAATTTAGCTCAACACTTTTCATTTCTGGACCCAATAAATAGAATTATTACATATTTTTCACAGAGCACATTTGGGCAGGTAACACAAGTCAACTGACAGGCTAACCTAGAGATTGTTGTAGGCAAAAGCAAGACTTGTTAGTGCTCCAATCAGGAGTCATCAGAATATGCCTCCACAGATCATCATGCTTTAGCTTGTGACATGGAGCCAGAGATAAGTATTTCTGTATTTCAGAGCACAGTATGTAGTCATACTTTTGATTGTGAGTCTGAACCTTCTCTACCTTCCATTATTTACTTTTCCATGTCTACACTGATATTTCTGAGGCTTATTTTGTTCTGAGAAGCATGCAGAGTGCTTACCAGTGTTTTACCTTGCAGAGCTTAAAAAAAGTTAGTATTATAAAAATAATCTAAGCAACATTCACTTAGAGACACAGGTAAAGTAATTCACTAGCTGATCTCTACAGGCATTTAATTCGATGGGTTGAGTGTCACTTGTTCCAGTACAACCCCAGAAATGTTCAGCTTTTCATTTAAGAGCAGGAAATAACTTCAGTGTCTCAGGTTCATTCTTATACTCCAAGACTACTGAGAGCTGTGGGTCACAGTCTGTCACTAAAAAGGTAATTTTCCCTATTTTTAAATACTTAGCACTTTCATAATGCCTCTTCATCTGATAGCTCTCAAGTACTTAACTGAGACAGGTTTCTAGGCAGGTAATTTGGTTTCTAGGTTACAGGCTAAGTGTAACTGAAAACTGTGACCTTCTCTGTTTAGCTTAACAAAAAAAAGGTTAGGAGGTGACTTGCTTACAGTCTTCTCATGCAAAAGCATGAGAAGAATATTGCTGGTAGAATAAGGCTTTCTAATCTAGCACACTGGGACACAGCTGAAGTCCAGTGACTGGAAGATGACATTAGCCTTTAGAAAAGAAATAAAACTCCATATTGCTTGGGGTTTGCTTTTTTTTTTTTTTAGAGATCTCTAAAGGATTGTGATTAGAATTTCTTCGGAAGAAAAGCCATCTTTACCCCATTAAGTAAGGGTCTTGCTATGAGCTGTGGTTAGAGGTGTGATTTAAGAACTCCAGTAAATGGGGCTAAGTCAGAACTTGAGACTTGCATACAGAAAAAAACTAAAGGTAGGTGCCTAAAATAGGTTATTGGGTAGCTGATGGGGTCACTGGCCTCCATTCCCTTGCCCACACACAGGTGTCTGGCCCCATTTGTCTTGGAGTGCCTTTGCTATGCATGGGGACAAGCCGGCTCCTTGCATTCCCTGTGTCTCCAGCTGCTGCTGGAGAAGAACATGGTTTTCCCACAGGTCTTGCACAGTATCAGACAGCCCTGTGCAGATGGCTGAGGTTCACTGAAGCACATCTGGCAGTACTAAGTCTCTATATTGAGGCTTCTAAACTGAGTTCCACGTTTCTACTTCGATTTGAACTGAATTGCTGTTCAGGAACCATTCAGTGGATCTCCGTGGATGTTAGTGACAGCCTAGACACTTAGTTTTTTCACCTTTCCTGACATTTTACTGCCTTTCTTATGCAGAAGGTCAAATTCAATTATCATAATAATTTACTTGATCTGAAAGTACATGATCCAAGTTGAAGACAGGAATGTTCACATTTGTAGTCAGAGGGAAGAAAGGAGTTATCTCATTTCTGACGTCCTTGCTTGGAGAAGTTAGAATCGGCATATTGAACTCTTTATCTTCATTACCACCTCTCTTATTGGGACTCTTCAACCTGGAAAAGAGAAGGCTTTAGGGTTACCTAATTGTGTAATTCCAGTATTTCAAGGGATCCTACAAGAAAGATGGAGAGAGACTATTTACAAGGGCATGTAGTGACAGGACAAGGGGAAATGGCTTCAGACTGAGAGTAGGTTTAGATTAGCTGTTAGGAAGAAACTCTTTCCTGTGAGGGTGGTGAGGCACTGGCACAGAATGCCCAGAGAAGTTGTGGCTGCCTCATCCCTGGAAGTGGTAAAGACCAGGTTGGACAGGGCTCTAAGTGACCTGGTCTAGAGGTAGATGTCCTTCCCCATGGCAGCGGTATTGCAACTAGATGATCCTTAAGGTTCCTTTCAAGTCAAGCCATGCTATGATTTGGTCCCTGATGCTTAGAATTTTGTTTATACAATAAATTTAATTATCCTATTGATAGGAGTTTTGTATAATCATCTGCTTCAGGTGGCATGAGCATCTCTTAGAATAGTATCAGCATTTAATACCACCAAGGTCTTTAAAAATAAAATAAATCAATGGTATAGCTCTCCTTCGCAGTGTTAGAATGTAAGATCTCACAAACCTTTGCCAGGCTGAATTTCTAACTAGGAACCTGGGCTTTGAAGTCCAATGGTTTAAAAGAAATCAGAGTTTGCTGAAGCGTTTCAAGAATATCATCATTGTGTCTCAAAACACTTAGAAATGTTTGGTTTTTAGCAAACAGCGCTGATAGTTCAAGGCTATATTTGGGAATGCTTTGCCCACCGATGACATACAATAATATCCAGGGTGAAAAGCAGCAGCTCTTTAATAGTTCCCCAGAGCACAGTGTGAGCAGGGAAGACTGGAGTATGCAACTGAAACCACAGGGGTAAATTAGGTAAGGAGGATGCAATTGCCCAAGCTGAATTTGGCCATGATGCATGTTTTGCACTCCTCCTTTTAGAAGAGAGGAATAACCAAAACCTTTTTAGTCTTGGTGATTTAAATCAGCTAGAATGCTGTATAATGTTTCAGACCGTGTTGTTGCATCTACAGCTAGGCTCAGCTGCTTTCTCTTGCCCTCAGGCTTTTTGTTGTTTTTGTGAATAGGGGAAGAAAACCCTGTCCATGGTATTTTTTCTTTAATATGTTTCCAAGGCTCTCATTTGGACATCCAAATTAAAAAGGGTGAAAGGTGGTGATGCAGAGTGTCATTTGTGTTCAGAGGTGCTTCAGGCAACTCAGCAGCCAAATAGGATCCTCTGCAGCATGTTTTTCAAGCTGGAGGTCATGTAAACTCAGTTAATAAAGCAGGTTGGGAGACACTGGGACTTGGAAAACCAGTGTGGATGAGGACTCAAGGTATGAAATTAAGAAACAAAAATTATTGATAATGAGTGAAAATTACTCAAAAAGAATAGCTATCATAAAGTCTTGCTGTTACTGCAACCTACTTCAGCCAAATTACAACTGGTGGGATTATTTATAGTCATCCATGCTACAACAGCATGATACAGCTTCCCGTCAGTACCAAAGCTGTTGCTTCTGGTTTAGCATTCTGGCAAGAAAAAATGAAGAATGGTGACTTAAAAATTATCCAATGAGTCTGGGGGTTGCATTCTGGGGAAGAGAAGCATTGTCCAGCTTTAAGGTAAAGTAAGGTAACTGTCCCAAGTTAATGTAGAGCTCTAGATTTCAGAAGTATTTACCAGGGGCAGCGTGGCATTGGCTCTGGCATAGGATGTCCTTCTGTTCTGCAGTTAAATGTCACATCTGTTTTCTTCTTACTTACTGACCATGGTGGTGTTTCTCTGGTCTTTATTCCTGAGGCTTTAAAAGGTGAAAAAAACTATCTGGATGAATGATTTTTGGGTACTTGTGGAATACTGGTAGTTGTATGTAATGGTTTATTATGGATTCACTTGAACAGTTTAGATAATGCTTTGTTAATAAGGTAGATGCTAACATGTCTGATCTCTCCTCTGCAGTAAGTACATTCTCTGTATAAAATATGGAAATCCTCTATTACAGATACTTTGAAATTTTTTTGTCTTATCTATTTTCTGATATCATTTACTTCAATTTTTTTCTTTTTCTTTTTTCTTCTTTTTTTTAACCTGCAACTGTATCTCCTTCCTTTCTGAGGTGCCTTACTTTCATTCCGGCTTGTGCCTGAAAGAATCAGAGGGATTTCCATGCATTTTTTAGCTCTCTTTAACGGAGCTGGCTGCTTTATGGGAGCTTTCTTTGTACAGACAGCCCACGCAGGTACTGAAGGTAAGAGTATGCTCATGACTGGTGTTCCTGAGTAGTTCTCTAATATTATTGATTTGGAGAATTAGGCAGCAGAATTAAAGGAGATGCCAACATTTTATTGATTTGCTCTCACAATTAAGATGGAATTAAGATAGGAAATAGCCTTCCAACTGTATTCATCCAATTTTAATGAGTCATCTTAGTTTTGATAGTTGGAGTAATTAGAGGGTGGCATCTTGCAGGAAGTCCTCCCATTCAATCTCTATCCTTCTGTTCTGGGAGACAAGAAAATAAATTGGCTAGGAAGCACCTTTTTATGTTCATATGTTCACATTATTCACACTTATGTGGAAGCCTCTGACCATGAGAGCAAGATCTGCACTTTAAAGAATGGAGAACGTGCATTCCTGTCTGTTCCACAGTGTTGACAGAGAAAGGAGGTTGGCTTGAGTGTTTTAAGACTGTCTTGGGAACTTTTGTCCATGGACCCACCACTTCTCTCTTGCTTTCTTCACACCTTTCCATTTGCCTAGCTATTGGAAGAACCAAATTCAGTGACAATACAATCTCACTGTGGTTTTACCATTTTGCAGATGAATACTGCAATTCCCTGAGAACTTTCTGTTTCTAAAGAAGTTATTTCAGATTCAACCTGTTGAGTTGTATTTAGTATAAGCCCTGAACTGGAGTTTTTTCTGGGTTGCTGACTTTTAAGATAAGCCAAGATTTTCTTACTCATTTGTCCTTTGCTGATGAATCTTTGTTTAATACAGAAAAGACTTGTTTCTTATGTAAATTTAAAAAGTAAAGAATTTGATCTCTTGAACTGAGGAACAAGGATCCCTTTGTTCACGTATCTGAAATAGTTCCACTTGCTGAACCAGTA
>JAOXXN010000265.1:71486983-71501110 GCA_026770055.1 Myrmophylax atrothorax | reverse complement strand
TACTTCTAAAGATGCTTTCCACTGATGAGCTCTTTTGGTACTGTGTTACAGAGAACTGTTCTCATAGAGAGCACAACTCCTGGCCTAATGCATGACACCATTGCAATTACTGCTGCTGCAGAATTTTGCAACTGTTCAGGGTTAAGTTTTGGGTTCTTCTCTCCCCTATGCGAAGAATTGTGTATCTTACAACCAAGGGAAAATGGGTATTTTGAAAGGATGACAAGAAGTTTTTATTCCCACTTGCAAGATCTGAACAAACAAATGATGCTTTGATATGCAGTGCTCATTTTAAGTTAAAAATTCAATTAAAATTTTATAACAAGGTATAAAAACATCACCTAGAGATGGATAAAAAACAGGGATGTTTATACAAATGAGTCAGGAAAAGAACTGTTAAGTACCAAGCTATCCAGTGTGGAGAGGCAAACTCCTTGTTCCCCCAGTGGAACAGATTATTTTTCATTGTGTAATGTGGGTTCACTGTAATAGGGGTCCAATGGCACAAACATTTTAAGAAGGACTGTGTTGCTGACTTCTTTATTCCCCTTACCTGAAGTATGGAAATTATTAATTTTTATAAGGTTGAAATATTTAGTAAAACTGACATATTTTACCGCAGTTTTTCTTTGGGCATAATTAAATAATTATAAAATAATTAAGCATCATCTCACCAACAAAATATTTTGCCTATGTTGTTTCACTATTATGTAACTAATTAGTTATAGAGTATTTTTATACAAAGTGATAGAGGAATTTTTGCATTTGGTTTGCAATTGAGTAGATTTTTTTGTCTAGTTTTCTATCAAGGTGATTTATTCTTTTTCTGTAAGTCTATGTGAAATCATTTAATTGATTCAAAAAAGAAAATGTTCATTCCTTGCCAGAAATACTGTTTTAACAGAGAATTCAAATTCTTATCCTGGCTGAAGGCTAAACTGTCCAAATTCTTCATAGGCTGCAGTTGCTGTGTTCTAACCCCTCTGGCTCGAGATTTTTGAGCAAACTGAGAAGTGTCCCAGCTAAAATAGTGCATTTGGCTAGCAAACATATCTATGTAGATTAGAGGGGCCAGGGTGGGGGGGGGAAGGTGGACTTGACCCTATCATTATCCTGAGCTAAAGGAACTCTGAAATTTCCAAGCAATGCAGTAAGAGTCTGTATTCAGATTAAGGTGCTGTAATGGGACTGAATAAACCCCTAAATAGAAAATGTTCTCTGAAAACTTGAAAGGCTTTAGAAAAAATAAAGTGAAAATTGTTTGATGTTTGTTCTGTTGCTCTAGTTACAGGAGTGTTAGAGATTACTTTCCTTATTAGTATGTAAACAACATATTGGGCTCTCACTTTTTACTTTTAAAAATAAGTGGAATCTCACTGGTTATCTTTTTTCCAGTGTTCCTTGCTTGAATAAGATAAATTATTCCAAACTGCCACAATTCATGCAATTCAAGTCTGTAAAGGATGGAGATATTCCTGTATCCTCATTTGTGTTATAATGCTTCAGACTGAAGACTTAGAGTATTCCTCTTCTCATCCCAGATAGACTTTTTTTCTGCTGACTCCTAAATCAAAGTAGATTTGGGATCAGACTTCTGTAGCTGGATATAGACTATAAAAAACCAAAGGACCATTTTAGGCCTGGTTTCGTTTTTCTCCTAGTTTGGTAGGAAATGTTATAAACAAAATTCTTTTGTTACATCTGTATTTTTTCCAAACTCTTCCATTGTGCTTCTTACAGTGTTCTTTGGTGTTTGTGATGAAAAACTAAAGATCAGAAAAATAATAATTTTAAAATTTATAAAGCTTAATGGTTACCTATTGAACCTTCTAAAGATGGCAGTGATTTAGGAAATAAAATTGTGACCTCTCTTAGATCAAATTACAGTAAAATTACACAAATTAAGCTCTCATTACTGATATTCGGTATTTTTTTCAGCTCTGTTTAAAGAGAGTGTAAAATATTCAGTATCTGGACAATTTATGAAACTGGGATTAAAGCGAACCAACCAGAACCTTTTTCTTCTTCCTAAAAATGCTCAATTAATTTATTTATACTGGAAGTTCTTTCTCATTTTCTGAAAGAGAAAATATTGTTCATGCAATGGTTTTGTAAGATTTAACAAGGTTTAGTGTGTGAATCTTGATCTATGAGTGCTTTTGTCTTCTCTTATGTTTCTTGGTTCACTAAAACCTGAGCCAAGACTATTTCTGGTTCTCCCATCTCTAAGCAATGAGACCATGTTTGCCATATTTCCACAGCGAAGTAGATCCTCCAGTGTGTATTTTGAAGTGTTGAAGCACAGAGGGTGTTGACAAAATTTAAACTTTTTCATATCCTATTTCATGTCACTAGTTTAGAATTTTATTTGGGTTTTTATTGGCAAAGTTGATCAGATATCAGTCAGTCAAAGCTGCATTAATCACTTTTAACGCATCTATGGAGGATGGTGTGAATATGATAAAATAAGACTTTTTTAAAAATCTGACGAGTGCAAACAGATGATGGGTGACAGTGATATTTTCAGTACAAGCTGGGAAACTGCTTTCTTTTGGATCTCTTACCTCTCCTAACATTTTAACGGAAGAAGATGCAAGACAAAACCTGTCCTCCTATGCCAATCATTTCAGAATACATTTCTCTAAAAATATTAGCATAAATATGTAAAAAAGAAATAAAAATGAAAAAGGTCAGAGGAAGGAAACTGCCCCAGATGCAGTATTTAGAGAACCATTGCGGGGAGGGTTGCTGGGGTTTCAGTTTGTTCATTTTTTGGTTGTGTTCTTTTGAGTCTTTTTGGTTTGAGTTTGGTTTGGTTTTTTTTCATTTGGAGCCTTGTGTGATTCTAAATACCAAAGATGATAAAGCTAAAGGATATTTATTGCAGTCCAGATGGTGGTGTCCACTGGTGCCTACTTAGCTAATAAGGGTTAGAGGCAGACTGAGACTTTAATTTGGATATGATTAAACACTAAATACATGCCCATAAGTTGATGAAATGATAGAAAGCAATACAAACCTTTTCAAAGATATGAATTAATATTTTTCTGTAATCATAGTCTAGGTTGCTGGATAGATGCAAAAGTGCAGGAGTGGTACTGAACAGACTCACTTCTGGCATGTGACTATTTTGCTTAGTCTTCAGTGTTTTCCCCATAATGAAATATGATGGTGTTATTCAGTGAAAAAAAAAAAACAACCAAACCCTGAATGCCTTCCTGTGCAACTTTGGGCTTTCCCTTGAGCTCTCCAAGGGTGCTATCCTAGTAACAGATATGTTGTGTGTGCTAGTATGTGTTGAAGACTGGTTTACAGCCTTTTCTTTGATGGCTAATACTGTCAGCAGCTCATCACTGTAATTCGTCCACCAGAAGCAGCCCAGAAAAGTTTTTGTCCATGTTTAATCTCTGCTTCACCTACACCTCTGCCTGTTTTGGTAGGATCAGCTGTTTTGTTATTGTATAATATTCATTTTTCTTGTACTGACTGATTTTGATGCAAAATCAATAGGACTGAAACATGTCAGTGAAAGCTTACCATGTACTTTATTTCCATGATGGTAGAGCAGACTTGAGGAACTGACTCTGACAAGACTTAATCTTTTAATTGGTTCTAAATTTACCATAAAATACAAAACCAATTCACCTACAACCAATAAGAAAATTGTCTTTAAAATATATGCAACTCAAGGAAACTTCTGATTATTTGTGGTGATTCATGATACAAAGCATTTCCTTTGTTGGAATAAAAATGGAAATCAGAAGCTTGTTGTAGAAAGTTAATTCCCAGTGAGCAATTATTCATATGACAAACCAACCTTGTAATTGACACTTCTGTTGGCAATCTCCACAGAAAAGTAAAGGATTGATACAACCCAAAGGCAGTTCTTTCGGGGGAAAGTGAATCATTAGCATATTGCATGCTGATTCAAGGATGAGAAAGTGCTGGACTCTTCAAACACAGCAATCCCCAGGGTGCTTTACTCTGGTAGAAACAAACAAGCTGGCCCACTAAGTTCCTGATGTGCATGGCTGAGAGTAAGATCCTGAAAGTGTGAACCCCAAACCCAGTCAGTGAGGGTGCTGGAGTCTGCAGACAGCTTGTGGAAGGTTAGTGGGTAAGGGGTGAAAGCATCTAAAGACAGTTTTAGTGCCTGAAACACACAGGTGATGTTTTAGCACTGGCAGCTGTTCTCCCAAGGCTTCCTGACAGCAGAGAAGAGGATTTTCTGTAAAGTGAGTGTAAGTAGAAGTAAACGTAGTCCGGTTTTATCCCCTCTTTTGTGGAAAAATTTGTATTTAAAAAGGAAAATGGAAGAAAAAAGAGTGAGAAATAAATATTTTTGGCTGAATATAGGCAATGGTTACAATAATCTTTCCTGCATCCACCGAGGAAAATGTGTGTTGGCAGTAGGACTACAGTCTGGATATCCTAGGACTGCTGCCATCCTTCTTCCTCTGCAGAGAAAGACACCCCTGACAAACCTTGTTGCCCCTCTCTGAAAGGAACAGAATGCCTTACTCCTACCTCTTGTTTTGAACAGAGCAGGAAACTAGAGAGAGAAAAACCGTGCGCTATGGCAGCTGGAGCCTTACCATGCCTAATACAATTTTGTCCCTGCCTATGCTTTTGCCCATTTACAATACAGGGTTTTCCAAAAGCTCTATGTCATTATCCTGGCCTCACTGTTTAAACACTGGCAATTGTTTAAGCAGAGAGAAGACAGAGCAATGATCTTTGACTTGGGGCATGGAGGAGACTGGTGGTCAAGTCAGAGTAGAACCCAAATCTCCGGCTTGCCAGGCTGCCCTCCTACCCTCACAGAACGAACAATTCCAACTTTCAGTGCTTCCATCTGGTGCCTTCACTAGGGGTAAGACAGTTTCTAAGATCCATTTTAGTCCATTCTCTTTGAAGCTGCTAAATTATTTTTATTTACTTATTTGTTTTTATCACTTAGTGCTATTTTTAAGTACATGCTTTCTGTTCAGGTTCTGTTGTAAATATCATTCCATTAGGAAGCTCCTGCTGCTCATACAGTTAGCCTAGCCAATGTGAGTAACCTGCCAGACACTGTGAACTCTGCTTTGACAAGCTGTAGCACCGAACCCCAAGTGTGCTTTCTCTTTCATCAGCTCGATGCGCTCTCTCCCTGACTTCTATTGGCCACCAGGGGATGCAAAATGAAAAACTACCTGATTGTGAATTATGACAGTAAAAGTTTATAAGCTGCTAAAATGAAGTTATGGCACCTAGGAGCTCAGTCAACTTACAATGTTAATTGATACGTTTTAAAACTCACTCTAAGATAACGCTACAAAAGGACTGGTGCAGGCAGTGGTGAAGTGGTGCTGCTCTGAAACAGGCAGAAAGGTAATGTGGCATGGAGAGAACTGCAGAGGGGTTTGAAAAACTGCTGCACTGATGGCAGTTCTCTGTTAATCCCGGGAGAGCTAAAGGCAACAGCTTTGAAAAGAAATGTGTTTACAACTCTAAGATGTGGAGGGAAAAGAAAAATGTGAATACATGACTGTGTGTTTGGGGAGGCTTGTTATTCTTTGACTGCTGTCTCTGCTCTATGCTGTGGAACTGCTCTTTTTCTCTAATTAGAAAAATATTGACAACGTAAGGATGGCTTTAGATGGCTAAAGATGGCATTAGTGGACAAAAAGATTGGTGAAGACTAAGACTATCAAGTTTGTACAGCACAGCTGTTGGCAAGAAGGCTGGTTTTCCTTCTTTCCCCCTTAACGTCATTCACGGGGAATAGTCACAGTATTTAAATGGGCAGGATTTGATACCAGACTTTGAGGTAGCAAAGAAAGGTGGGCACATTGATGCTGGTATTTTAGTGTAGATCAGGAATGTGTTTTTAATCTGAATCTCCTGATCATCTCTGATTTGCATTGCGGAATGATCTTGAGGCATAAAAACAACTGCACTCCTTTTGGAAGGAGCTAATGAAAAAAAGAGTTCTCATGTCTGATATGTTCCAGCTGTCTGTGGGAAGTGGTCTGATGTGGACACCCCTGAGAGTGTGGACATCACATTTTCAGCACCAGCTGCTTCACATGCTATATTTCTTCATTAATTGCTAAAGAAGACAGTCTATCTGCCTTCTTTAAAGGCAATAAATATCCTGTATTTCCAAATTATCTACATGGTCATTACAGCATTGTATAGGTCTCTGATATTCTGTAACTTCAGTTTCTACTGTGACTTCTTTTTCACCTTGGTTTTATGGTTTTGCTGAAGTTGATTATGGTACTTCAGGTATTTACTGTATTCAGTTGCACACTGACTGGGCTGGCTTTCTTTTTAAGCATCTTGATTTCCGTAGTTATTTACTACCTGAGCTTGTTTGCAGACCTGTTGCAATTGACATTGAAAGCAGTACACTTGCAAACTGAAGCACACAGGAATACAGGCAGGGAAGCCTCTGTGTGCACACAAGTGGTTCTGTGCTCTGCTGAATGGAGTTTAGGCTGCCAAAAAGTCCCAGATATTATTGCCAAAAGCCTTGGTAGGAAAAGGTCTGATTCATGCAAATAAACACTTGGTGCAAGAAAAAGACATGTTGCTAAAGGTAATTATAGAGAAAGGTAAAGTAAAATATCAGGTAGCATCTTGGTAATGGAGCACTATCCATGGCACTGAGGCTTCTAATGTTTTGGCGGTTTTAAATTTTTTTCATGTTTTTCATTAAGAGGATTCTATCAAAAGTATGAGAGGTATGAACAAGGATTTCTACTGGACACCTTAATTCCAGCTCTTTGTAAAATCTTCACATTTAACATTCATTTAGCTGTGTGCACAGGGTAATACAGAGGAAAGGTGGCCCAATCATTACATAAGTTGCTGTGCAGAATTAGGTTTTCCAGTACACTTCAGATTTATTAGAGAAGTTCTTCAGTTTATTTTGGTCTGCACTGTGCATCTGGAAAGCAAGAGCAAATGTACACTGTAGACTCAAACAAACCATGGATGCTATGAGAATGAAGTCTGTATAAACAGCTATAGGGGGGTTCAGACCACCTGCTGGGATTGCCTTACACAAAGTTATCTTCATGTCTTTCATATGAGCCGCATCTCTTGCTGCAAGGCAAACTAATTCTGCTTCAAATTTCTGCTTTACCAGGCAATTGGTTTCCACACTTGCTGCATGAAGGTAGATTGGAGAGATTCTTCTTCTTCTTGGCTTCTTTAATGATGGTGAACACCCTGGGGTTCTGGACCATTGCGCACAGGTATGTGTGTGAAAATGAAAGCTTGATGTTTCATTTGTAGACACAAGTTCTTGTAGAATCTGTAAAGTAGTGTGTAATAAAGAATCGGTAGTGATAGATCATATGTGGATAAGTGTGGTAAGGTTGAAAAAAAAAGACTGATGTCATTTGCCTTAGTTAAGGGGTCTTGCTAACATAAAAATGGCTTAAAGAAAAAAGAGCATCATATTCTATATAGAAAGGTGTAAATATGTTGGCATGGAGTTTAGATGGGAGCACAATGATATACTGGCCGTGGAACTGACCTCCACTGTGCTTGGCTTTGTATCAGTATATAGAAAACAATGCTGTTGTCTCAACAAGCTTGCATCTTTAGTATAGGGCAGCAGGCAGAGGGGTGCTGTGGAAGCAGCAGACCACTACGGGTTAATGCTGTATGCAGTGGTTTTGACAGCATAAACCCCTGTGTTTCCTGATACTCTACTGGGCATGGGATGAAAGCAACTTTCTGCTGGAGACAACATAATTTCTCATCCCCCACAAAGGAAGGAATTTTATGCCACCTGCAGAGTGTAAGTTTAATCTCTGTATGTTGCCTGTAAAATGCAGGGAACTCACAACTGTGATTCCCTCTTCCATCCAGGGTGGCTTGAGAGTCAGTCTGCCTCCTGTATTCCAGAACACTTATAGCAGTTAACTTTCTATTGTTAGCATTATAAGTAATACTTGAAGTCAAGAAGAGGGAGGGAAGCAACCTGTGTCACCAGGAGTGGGAAAGGTCACGTGTAAGTGGCATTTGCTCTTAGACTTGTGGAGGCAGTTCTATAGAAATCCTTCAGAAACCTTCATGAAGCAGGAATTTGATGATGACAGTAATAGAAAACTTCCAAGGGCAGCACACTTCTAGAGCTCTTGACAAAAGTATTGCTTTTTCTATTACATTTAGCATCAACTTTGCAGCACCAAAGTTTACCGTAGCATCTTGTCCATTATTTCAGCTTGATTCTCTTCTTCTAAATGTGACCTGAGTCACAACTAAAAATGTTTCTCCTGCATGTGCTTTCTAGTCCCCTTATGAAATGAGATTTTGTTCTGTAAAATGAAATTTTCATTTGTGACATTTACTGCAAAAATAAAAGGTTTTCATGAAATTATGTTGAACTCAACAAAAAAATTTTCCACAACTTTACATATTTTGGGGTGTTTTTTAACCTCCAATCTTCCTAAAAGTAAGAAAAAAGTTTTTAAAAATTTCCTTTAAATCAGTATTTCACTTCAGAATCAAGGTACCTCATTTTTCAGAAATATGATTTTTGAGGTCAAATGTAACTGTTTCATTTTGTGCTGAATAAGGATTCTTCCAGAGGGGAGAAAAATCAAGGTGGGTACTATTCAGATAAACACTGATTTAGGCATGATCAGAAACGAGGTTTTAAAACTCCGAATTAGAAAAAATGCACTAAAATTTCCCTGAGGAAAAAAGTGTGTTTGTTTTTGAAATTTGTTTAAAAGATAAAGTACAGGTATTATTAATATCTGCATCTGATTTGGCATTTATCCTGAAGTTGTGAAAGGTTCTAGAAAAATGCATATCACTGGCCTAAGGTTTTTGGCTGCATAGAACTAAGTAGGCACTGTACCTTGCAAAGTGTTGCCTAACAAACAATGGGTGAAGCTAATGTCTGAAAAGATGATTGTTTTGGTATTTTCTTTCTCTTTCATCTCACCCAGATACAACAATCTGCATCAGGATTACACCAATGAATTCAGAGGAAGTCTTCCTGGAGAAAAGCTTTTGAAGCATGAAAAAACCATCAAGCATTATGATACTGTCCTGGAAAGTTCTCCCATTTTGTCTATTATAGAGAAACCTTGATAAAATTTCACTCTTGTTTGACTAAATTTTGATTGTGTTATCCACCAACTTTCTGATGATAAATTACCTAGCGTACTTAAGTGGAACTGCCAATGTATTTCTGAATTATCTGATGAATAATTATTTATAAGTTTACAAAATAGCATTTGTCATGGGATTTGGCCTTGTAGGAGGTTGCACTGTCGTAATTCATGACGGGGAGGAGTGGTCACTGCTAGGCATGGTTAATGGAGAGAGGCTTTTAATCTCTATATGGAAATAGATAGATATCCACATATATTTGTACTTAGGATGGTTCAAAATTAATAAACATGGATGCATTTGTTTAGCAAATTACTTTGCAACAGTATCATTTACAAGTCATTTTGGAGTCTGGTGTTGGCTGGTTGATTCTTGCAAAGGTGGGAGACTCAAATGCTGTTCTTGAACCTGCTGCTGATCTGCTACTCACCGTTCTGCCAGTTTTTGCTTTAGTTTCATTGTCACTAAAATGGACAGAGCTGTACTTTGCAACTTTCCTTGCAAATTGCTTGGAAATCTAACAAAAATATACTAGAAACTGTATACCAGTCATCAGTCCATAAACAGTGCCATGAAAAATTGATGCTGAGGTATACAGTCTTATCTGGGAGAAGTACTATGAGATTTGACATTCATAAAGGATGATATAAAGAAAATTGTTAGTAGGAGAACTGGAGATGAGAATTTATTTACATTAAAATTATTTATTGTCCAGTTGCAAGGAAAGAAAGGAATTGGGAGAAAAAGCTTGGGAAAGGGTAGGTACAGTTGGAAATGGGGTGAAAAAATTATAAGTGAAATACATTCCAGTTTAAAGATCTACACAATTTTAAGCTCTCCCAAAATTGGTAGATTTTGTTAGTGTGAAAGATGTTAATCTAGCACTTAACATTTCTTTATAAAAGTCATATTTACTAAAAAGAGTGAGGATAGAATTGGATAAGGAAACATATCAAACCCAAAAACTAAAGGAGCACTTTGATATCAAGATGTTTATAATGGAAGTAGTAGTTAAGTCAAGATGCTTGCTAGATATGAGGAGTGTTCTGCCACAGGAGAAACTACATTAAAAGGACAATGCACTGAAATGACACAGGGTAGTTTGTGAGCTGAAACTGTGAAAGGGCTGGTAAAGGAAATCGCTATTAACCGTATTTAATGCTGTAACTTTGGGTTAGGTGCTATGGAATAGGGATGAAAATGTAGTAAATACACCTAAGAAGCAGGAAGGAAAGCAGGAAGAAGCTGTTAGTTTGATCTCACTACTATTTAATAATTAAAAAAAAAATAAAAATATATAAAGTAATGAGATAAAGAACAGAAAATTGAATCAAATGCAACACAAATATATCAGAGGAAGAGTTGCCAGATTACCTTAACGTCTGCATAATGAGAATTCATTTTCTAAACAAAACACAGTAGAGATGATCTACATTGATCTCAGTAAACATTTAATGTATGTCTCATGGGAAATAACTTGTGAAGATGGAGATCAGGGTCAGCGGGAGAGCTACAAGGTGGCTGAGGGACCCATTAAAACCCAGATGGCAACAGATACTGTAGAAAGGAGAAGGTACCCATCTGGAAGTGAGGTTTTTGTGGAACTTGTTTAATATCTTCATGGTATGAAAGGATCCTGGGAAGCCCCAGTGGAGATGGAAGAAGTAAGTATATCTTTCTACAAGTTTTATCTGGAATGTTCATCAATGTCAAAGATCTGCTTTCTGACTAGTGGGGGATGTCATGCCTTGATGGCAGAGCTGAGTGTACAATTCTCTGTTTGTCCTGTAAGGTGTAGGGGAAAAAAGGCTGCCTGCTTGCTTTGCCAGCAAGGCACAGACTCTCCAAAAGCTAGGCTGGAGCTGGGGCTGTGAGAGGAGGGACAGCAAGATGCTGAAGGGTCTTTACCTGAGGCCACAGCAAAGTGGGAGACAAACTAATTTCCACATATTTGAGTAAATTTACCCATCACAACTGACAGTTCTTTGCTTGTAAGGTATTATTTACTAAAATGTATTTGTATTGCAATAAAGCCAGATTTAAGCCAGGAAAATTCCCAGTTTCTTTCCTGAAAAATTCTTGAATACTTGACTTGGCCTTTGTTTTGGCACAGAAAAGCTACAAAAACACTGGCAGGAGTTTGCTGACAGGAGGTATATGGTTGCTGTCAATGCATTTGAGAGTTATACACAAAAGGAGAACAATTATGTAATAGAAGAATAAAATCTAAGATTTGGGCCAGTGAATATAATTGGTCTACAAAATGCTTTTAACACCTTATGATAATTTTATAAATTTTTAAGTGCAACAATAACAATAGTTTGGAGCCATTTACATTAGGAACATGAAAACAAGAAATCTAACCTGATTTTAAGATAAAGTGTTTTCCACCGATGCATTCTCAGGCTGAATGCCCTCAAACTTCCTAAGACAAGTTTGTTTCTTTTTTTTTCCACAGAATTTGAAATTCGAGAATAGATGACAGCAGATAATATAATGCAGCTATTGCAGATAATATAATGCAGCTATTGCAACTGAGTTGTTTGATGAAGATCATCCTGCAAGAAAAAGCGGATTAGTTAACTGCCTGCATAGGACTTCTCTGGCATGTAGTCATGCAAGAAAGTCTTTCAGCAATGAAGGAACCAGTTGGGCAGCTGTCTTGGGTTGAGCTGGTAAAATCCCACTATAAAGGATTATAGTTTTGAAATGTATTGTGGGAAAAGTGGCCTCCTAAGTGAGGTTAGGAGTGACAAGAAATATCTCAGTTTAGTTTTCTATTTGAATACTGCTTAAATTTTCTAAATCTCTCAGCACAGAGTGAAATTAGTATAAAGGACTCTAGAGTCAGTCTTTACTTTGGAAGAAGTTGCTTTTGGGCAGCTCTGGTTGTAACTATTCCAGTAGGTGCTGTGCTCAGCAGAGGTCATTACTAACCTTGAATAGCCAAATGTATTTCTGGTTTCTGCTGGTACAGTTGGGGTTTCTTTTTAATGTGGTTAAATGTGTCTTTTATACTGTATTCATGTACACATATACAAAAAAATGCAAGTTCTGTCCCAGACAGTTTATTGAGCACGTCATTTAAGTCTAAATGCATGGGACACCATTTTGAGTACAGGAGGGTGAAGAAAACTCACCAGAGAGGATTAAGATCTCCATCTGTTAAGTTTGCACTGATGATAAAACACATGCTCCCAGTTGGAACAAGATGCATTAAAAGAGCAATTTCACTTCTACTGCCTAGCAACAATGTCATTGAGCACCTGCAAAAGTTTAAACATTAAGCATAATTGGCTTTGCTTGACATAAATCCGTAGTTTTGTAAATAAGAGCAGTTGAGTTTCCATGTAATACCAATTAGCTATAAGGAATGCTTTGTTTGCTGAAGCCTGCAGCTTTGTGGAGGGAAGAGGGAGTTATTAAGACTCGGCAGTGGTAGTCAGAAGGTAGAACCCAGATCAGACATTACATTTGAGTGTCCTTGTGCAAGCTATTTAATTTGTTTCACTCAGATTCCCTAGATGTGAAAGGAAGAATGACATTCAGAATTAGGTTTTTTGGTAAAGAACCCTGACAGTGTCTGGTTAAAGTACCCTGGAAGTAATTTTAAACTGAGCTGTCTAGGTCTGTGCTAGATTTCTTTCTCCTTCTTTTAGCTGAAAGTTCTTGTACATTTTCTAAAACATTTGCTTTCTGCCATTGATGGAAGGAAGCATGACCAACTAGTTATCAAAATCAGTCTTATTCAGTTCCTGTGGGAACTCTGAGTTGGAAAGATGGGGTAGGAAGATGCCTTTCTTGTGGCTCCAGAGCAGAGCAGCAGAGAGCTAAAGCTTTCAGACTTAATCTTGGTGTCTCTTTGCTCTGACATGTACTAGATTTGTCTTGACAAGGGCAAATGTAACCACCTTCTAGAGGGTGTTTTGAAAGTTTGCTTTTATTTCACTCTAATTTTAAGAAAAAAAATTAATTCAGAAGTCTCCTCATGTTGTATCTGTTGTGAATAGAATGAAAATTACCTTTTCCTTTCTACCTGGTCTCTAGGAAGTCTCATCATAGAAGTCATATTCTGTTGGTCTGGTACTATAAATTATTCTAGTTTCTGTCTCTGTAATTTTAAATATAGATTTCCTTGATTAAGAGAAGGTTGACATCTGAACCTCATGCAGTCTACAAGTACTGGTTCTGACTCTTTAAAGTTAATTAATCAATTATAATACTCAGTGGTAATAACAGTGAAAGGAACTGCTTTGACAATGATTTTTCAGTGTTTTGAAGATATTTCATCTCTATAGAGTACTGGATATTGCACCCTAAGACTGACAAATTTTAAATACAATCTGCATGTTTTGTTGGGGGTTACATGCTCTCAAAGATAAAATTGGCAGAAACATTTTAAAATATTGTATGACCAGCATCTTTTCCAGCTTTGGGGGGTTTTGTTTGTTTGGTGGTGGGGAGTTGTTTGTTTTATTTGGGGATTAGTTTTTTTGGGGTTTTTTGTTTGATTATTTCTCTCCAGATTAAGTAATGAAACTGGAGTATGCGTATCTACATTTGACTGGGGAGTAGTCACCTTTCCAAATATCAAGATTTTATGCAGAGCCAAAATATTCTTGCTCCTATTCTCTAACTAACTTCTGAGAAATCACACAAGTCTAGAAAATACTGCAGATATTAACTTTACATTTTTGAGGGTTAGGCTTCTTTCCTGTTAATATGAGAAACTCCTATTCAAGTGGTTGCACTATCACATCTGAAACAGCTTAGTTTTGAACAGAGATTTTGAAACCAAGTTCTGTATTCCCAGCAGAGTGTGCTGACTGGATGGAGCTGAATGCAAGTGTGCATATTTTCTGGATTCTCCTTTTATTATTTAAATATATATATATTCTTTTTCCTTTCAGATCAGAAGAACTGTTTTGAAAGCTGAAGCACTTAGCAACCTAAAAACCCCAATCACTGAGGAGTAGGGAGGACACAAACAGAAAAACAAACCTT
>JAOXXN010000265.1:71464695-71479836 GCA_026770055.1 Myrmophylax atrothorax | reverse complement strand
TGCTCCAGACCCTTCCCCAGCTCCGTTCCCTTCCCTGGACACGCTCCAGCCCCTCAATGTCCTTCTTGCAGGGAGGGCCCAGAGCTGGACACAGGGTTTGAGGTGTGGCCTCCCCAGGATGAGAGGAAAAGACCTCGAGTTGTGCAAGGGAAGGTTTAGATGGGATATTAGGGAAAAATCCTTCATTAAAGGGTTTTCAAGCCCTGGAGGGATTTAAAAGATGTGGATGTGGCACTTGGGGATGTGGTTTAGCAGTGGGTTTGACAGTCTGAGGTAACACTTGGACTTGAAGATCTTGAGGGTCTTTTCCAACCTGAGTGATTCTGTGATTCCAAGTGCTTGAGAAAGTAAATCCTCACAAACTTCTGGGAGCCAAATCCACTTGAACACCTATAAATTTATTTATTTGTGGTAGCAAATGAGTAACTTGCCTAATTAGAGCTGAGAAAAAAACAAAACTAAGGCTGTGTTTCCTTCATAGCTTTATCCCACAGTTGCTGTTGCAGTGACAAGGATATCCCATCGTGCTGGGTTCAGCTGGTCTTGTGCTGGACAGAAGCAACTACCCCTTCTGCCCTAAATGAGGTAACACCCAGGAGTTAGAAACTGTTCCCATCCATTAGAAAATCACTGGCACTAATGCACATTTGTTTTGTTCATAAACTACAACTGATACTCAAAAAAATTCTAATAATTAGTTCCCAGGATGCTTCAATGTCATGCTCTTTTGCCCCAGTTTTGAAGGTGGGAGCTCCCCCCTCCAGGTCTGTGGACACCCAAATGTCGGGGAGATTTCAGAAGTGAATCAGTGTGGGAGTTTGGGCACAATCAGCTACACTGCCCAAAAATCTTCCAGACACTCAGCAACCACAGAAAGCTGAAGATTGCCCTTGTTATAAAGCTCAGTGAGTTAAATTTAAATATTCCCCCCAAAGCTTAATAGCTTAACAGCTCTTAAATACAAATTCTGTCCATATGGGAACATTAATGAGGACATTTTAATTGTTTTTTTTTAAACTGACTCACTAGAAGCAGAGCTCAGTACCTCAGTCACGTTTCATTTAGTATTTTTTTAGTACCACAATACTTGCAATTCACTGCAGAAACTTTTGGCTCTTTATGTCTAGAAAATCAGACCAATCATAGCAATATTCCTGCCTGTTTAGTTTCTCCATCCCACAATGTGCTGCCAAATCATTAACAGGGATTTTAGACAACATTTATTACTCTTGTTTTTCATTCACAGGTGATGATTGGCCTCTTCCCTGAGCGCTTAGAATTGTTTGTACTGATACTGAGTTTTGAAACAAATGCATTTCAAACGTCTGAATAAATGTTATGCACGTGGCTTTTCATGTTGCTGACAATGCAGTAGTGACTGTTATCATTTCCTTAAAATAAAATGGTATTTTGGACATTTGAGGAAAGCTCAGGGCTGTACAACCTGTGTAGCAGGCCATTAATCAGCTCGGCAGCAGAGCTGAGGCTACATGGCAGCTCACCTGTTTCCTCCTCCACTTCTTTCTGGAGAAAACTGCTGCTTCTACTTAATGGCTCCAAACAACCTACAGTAATATGCATTTGAAGTTCTGCCAAAGCAAAGTGTAACAGTGTTTGACAGTAGTAGCGGATATCATGAAGATAGGGTGGGGTTTTTGTTTGTTTTTTCATTTCTTGAGATGAGCCTTTCCGTTTTTGCATGAAGTTTTTCTTGATTAATGTATTCATTGAAGAGGAGTGACGGTAATGATTAAACAAAAACATCTTTAAAATGCAGAGTTCATTTCAACCCATTTGGTTTTGTTGCACACAAATTGGATTGGCATTGCATCCTGCACAGCAGGTACTCCACTTGAAATCAAAGACAGATGCTTTTATAGGATTAGAAAGGATATCTTGAGGGGTGGAGGAAGAGATTGAGGTTGGGGGCTTCTGTTGCTTCTTCTTGTACTTTTCAGTAATAAAGTTAAATGAATAATGCTAATACTGCTGTTTTGTCTGCCTCGAGTACTAATAATATTCTTTACTTGCAATTAAAAGGAAATAAAAGCTTCATTGTAACTGAAGTTCTGAAAAAATCAGAAACACTTATTTGAGATTCTTTCCCCCATAAATAACTAATGGCACCTGAGTTTGAATTGTAATGCTGAATAGCTTCGAATGAAAATATTTCACTGCTGAGTCATGCCAGGCTAACATGTTAATTTTTTTTTAAATTATCTGTCAGTGTATGTCTTTTAAGAGCTTCACAAAATGCTGAAGATAGTCTTTTCTCAAATAGAAACCTGATAAGGGAGCTGCAGCTTGGGGGGATTGCAGTTGGTTGAAATAAATGCAACTGAAGCATGTGTCTTGAAATAGAGACCTCAAAGGCTGTGTTGTGTGCAGAACTGCTGAAGGTTCTCAAATGCACTGCAGCCAGTTGACTGCTGCAAAGACAGGGAAATGTGTGGGGTCACTTTCATGGCTCCAGCAGTGCCTTCCAGTTTAAAATGGCCATTTTGGCTGCCCTTTAAAAGAGGTGTGATCTGCAAGAGTCACAATAACCCTGTGAAAACTGAGCTTCGGTGAAATACCATCTTGAGCACCCAGATCCAATTTGTCAGCACACTATAAGCCAGCATTTCCCACAAAGCATTTTGAGATTGTTTGGCATTAAAAAGGATCATATCCTCATGTTGGCTTTGGGGCTCCTGAGTTGGAATACCTTCCTTGCAATCTGCTGTGCCTTATCATCCGGTATTTCTGTACACTACAGCCTTTCTGGCAGTGGTGACTGTAGCTTGCACTATTCACTGTTTTCCACATTGCATCCACATTTATGGCTTTACAAAATATTTCTTATTTAATCTCCTTTTAAAGACATAATTCAAGGAGCTTCTCCTGCTCTTGAGACAAACCACCAAAACCACTGAGTTTTCCCAATGAAAATATAAAATGCCTTTTTTTTAATATTGTATTATTTGCAGTCAAATCTTAGCCTCACCTGTACAGAAGAGAGTTGAAGGGAGGAGCATCTGGCTAAGCATTTTCACTTTTTTTAGTGTCATTGTTAATTTCTTTAGTGTGCCCATGGATTCAGATTACAATCAGCATTCCCTTCTCTGTGTATTGTTCAAATACAACAGATGGAGTGTCTCTAACCTCAGGAATTTTTCCTCTCTCTCCTTCCTTTTCTCTTGGCTGGTTGAGGGGGGAAAGGGACAATTTTTCTCTGTTCTTGGGCAGTCGGCATTTTGCCAGCTCAACCCAAGACAGTGCCTTATGAAACAATAAAGACAGAATTCTGAGAATCAAGAGAGAAATATCATGTATTCTGAGCAATTAATTTTTTTCTTTAGCTAATGTCATTTCATAACATCATTCCATGTTATTTGAGTTTCATCTCAGCTGTTGCTGAATACTGTCAGTTCTAGATCGGAGGAATCATGTCTGCAATGGACTCTTGTTCAGGGTTTAATACCTGGTTTCATTCTGCTGCCTGGCTTGACTTTTGTGAGAATCTGAATGTGTGGTATGACCTATGGGAGTTTTCAACCATGAAGGCCTAAAATTCCTATAAGGGTTTTGTGTTGTTGTTGGATTTGGGTTTTTTTACATTTTCTACATCCTATCAGTAGTGTATATACCTTACAGAAGATAAGAACCAAATTTGGATTTTTGTGATCAAACCACAGTAAGGTGTGGCATTGTGTCACTGATAATTTTTGCTACTGAAGCAAAATGCTCAAGTCTAGGGATTTGCAAATTATTGCCCCTGATTCTTACCTGAGTTTACTGTCAAAACTGATATTTTCTGCAGGTATAGCTTTATGTGTCTCTTTTCAGGGTTTGCACAGCACTGAATTTCTTTATTCATGTTCTGTATGAACTCCTAGGTTGGTATGATCAATTCTTGGCCAGGTTGGTTTGGTTTTCACAATAAAGGAACTTAACTATACAGTTCACCTAGCCTGGACTAGGGGAATAAATCAATAAGCTTCTGTTGCATTTTTGTGGTCCTGCTTAAGAAATAAACCTTGCCATTTAACTGGAAGCAAGGCAATAACTGCCTCATTCATAGTAACTGTCTTGTTCCAGTCTTAAATCAATCTGCAGATTTCAGAGGAAGACATTCTAAAAATTAATAGATACCTGAAAAGCAAAAATACAGGTCAGGATTCATAGAGGTACATTTTCTGATCCTAATATTTTTGTGTGAGAGTAACTTTGATTTTTTCTGCCTCCATTGTTGGTATATAAGCTTTTAAATTGGCTGAGACTTTAAAGAGCACACTAATGAATGCTTGCTTTCCATTGAACTTTTAAGAGAGAGATTTATGATGCATTATTCTAAAATCGTGAACAAAAAAGCAGTTTGCTTACTCAAAAACAGTATCCCCATTGAAGAAAGATGTGGTGTTTATCATTCAGCAATCAACTTAATTGCCTTCCATTATGAAATTGGCTTGGATTTTTGGGTTTCCGCCATAACAGTTTTTAATAGCACAAATGAATTTTTCATAGAATGAGGATGAAAATAAGTTCCAAAATGTTGAATTCAAAGATACATTTTTCCACTGTGCATTCTTCTGTGATCCTGCTGGAAATCATCGAGTTGTACATTGTTATTGCTTGTCAGAAAACCCATCCAGATGGGAAGTTCTTCTATTTTATATTAGTAGAGGCTGTAGAAAGCCAAAAATAGGGAAGTGGAGACAGCCTTGTGATCTTCCAAAACTGAATACAAGAGGAATGTAATCAACCTCCCATGAGCACTTGAAAAGTTTTCCTTATTCCTGACTTCAGTAGGAGCTTGGGTATATCTGTAGAGTTGTGCTACTAGAGCCTCATCCCCGAGCCACAACACCTTTTAATGCTTATTTTCTCCACTGTAGGGGGGTGTGTACAACAGGCCAGGCCTTCCCCTTATCTTGGAGATGATGGCCACAGCAGATCCACAACTAAGTCCATAACACCCTGTTGGTGAATGTGGTTGGAGGGATGCAGGTAAACAGATAGATTTGGGGAGTTTCTTTTTCAAAAGTTCTTTCCTTTTCTCCTCTTGTTCTTTCTTCTGCTCTGTGCTTGAGAAGCCTGTGGTTCCTCTAAGGTTGGTCTGAGCCCATACTGACTGTAAAAATTATATCTGAGAGGGCAGGAAAAGCAACAAAAGCAGTGTGGGGGCTCTCATGTAGGCTCTGCTTAGCAAAGTGAAGTCACTAAGTATATGGAGGAAAGAAAACAACAAAAACTTTACTTTTATGAACTTGGAGTGTTTCTTTGAAACAAAATGTGTAGTTCTTTCCATATATCTTACATGAGAGTGGTAGGATCCCTTTCCTCCTAGTGCAAAAATAATTTCTGCTGCTGTAAAGGGTTTTCATATTGGAAGAAAATCTACATTAGTTTATGTTGATTTAACTGTGACCGGTTGATGTTCAATTTTATCATAGCTATTCAATATTTAAAACTGAAATAACCCCTTAGCTTTCTATGCCAAAAATCAAATTTTGGTTAGCGGTTGTATTTTGCTATAGGATCTGATCTTCATAAACAGCATTTCGGTACATATTTCATGTATTGTTTACTCAATCTTTCTCAAATCCTGAGGTCATATCACTAAAGTTGATTTTTATAGAGATTCAGAAAAGTTTCTGAAAAGAAACATTTTAAGATGATGTAGTGTTAAAAAAACCAACACAGCTTTGGAGTGCTCTGTCTGTTCTGTGATCATTGATTTCCTATTGGATTTGTTGATTGGATTGGGGTTTTTTTCACCAGGTATTTTATTGTACATTTTTTTAATACCACTAATTTTCATGGCTATGTTGTTGTAAGATTTTTTTGAAGAGGATGCATTACTCTAGGCGTTTACTATTTATTAATTCTGAGTAAAATTTTAATTTCCTCATATCTCCTGTGTATACTGGAGTGACCAAAGCAAGCATTGCTATTGAATATCTTATTCTCTGTTCCAGAAGAAAATTTTTAAAAACAAAATCTTTACTGGGATAAAGTTTTAAGGGGTTTTGCTGGATATTCTTTTTGGAAGAGGGAAGAAGTCATAAGGAAGAAGAAAATAGATGCAAATATAATTGCCTGGAATTTAAAACTTGAAAAAAAAAATGAAAAATTTCACAATCTGTGTTTGTTTAAACTTCTCTAAAAATTAATTCTGAAGCTAAAGTACTTTTGGAATCTTATAATCTAGAAAAATCAGGCTGGTATCCAACGCATATTAGTAGATGCTGACTTCCAGTTGTAACTGCTGTGTGTGCTTGTAGCTGTCAGGAGATCATGTGGCTGCATTGTCTGATAATAGCTGTATTTTTTACCTACCTGTCAATTTGAAAGGATGAATTAATGGTGTGTGTGGTTTAAACAGGGTGGATGTGGATGTATACAGCACGTGTCTGTCAAGGAAAGTTGGAAATGTATGAGTTAATTATATATTGTTTTGTAGAAGGGTAAATTTTTAATAACATTGCATATGTACTTTTTCGGTGAAAGAAGTAATTGATATTTGGGACACAGAGGGATATAAATATTTTATTCCAACTCCTAAAAATAAAAGGAGCCATGTGGGTTCTTTCATGAACTTATATGTTTATAAGGTTTAAGATGAAGGAATTTATTCATGAATGCCGAGTAGCAAAAATACCATCAGCAACAACAGCTGAGACAGTAGTGACTTACATAGTTCTGTTTTAGATCTGCTTTCACTTTTGAGGGAAGGGAGCTTGTAAACACTTGCACCTTTGAAAATAAGTAAAAATCTCAGTAGGTGATGACACACCTCCTTTGCCTTCATTTACTAAATCCCATCACCTATTCCTGCATTCCAATCTCTCTGGCACTGATGGTGGGGTACAGAGTTACCAATATGAGCTGCAAGTCTAGATTTTTTGGAAGAAACTTATTTTCCAAGACACTAATTGGTCTTTTCTGGACAGAGCAAAAGTGGCTCAAGCCAACTGCATCATACATGGAGCTCTTTTCCTTAAAACTGCACCCACTGTGGCGTTTCACAAACTGAGAAACCTTGTTACACTGAAACCATGAGTGGAGCTTCTGGACACTGAGTTACAGTAGTTTTATGTACTTAATGCGGCTATTGTTTGGGGGTTTTTAAGGCTTTTGATTTGGATATTCAAAACAAAGAAAACATTAGGGATAGTATTTTAGTTAATTATGCAGCTGAGAGAGATGTGTCAAGTTAGATGCAAGCAATGAATACAGTGACAGTGCTGTACATTACCCAGGCAGAGAGCTTTGTACCTACCACTAGCCTCTGATTCATGAAAAAATGTGATTAAAACACAAAGCTGAAATATTGTAGAAAAAGATAATTTTATGCATTTCCCTCTTTGTTAAAAAATTAGCTATTAATAATCCCCATCTCTGCATGTGCAAATACAGTGGGACAAGACCCAGTCTGACCTGGAGAGGAAAGATAGGATGTGTGCAGATGTGCTGGGGAGGCGTTAGCATTGTACCGAATGCTGTTAGCAGGGGGTTGTCAGCCCTGTCAGAGCCCATCCTCTGCACTCAAATCCTGCACAGTTAAATAGATGATAAATCATGAATTGTTTTGAAAAGCTCACCAAAAGTAAATCCAATAGGTTCCCTAAATCTGATCAGTGCATTGCATTGTCCTTGTCCCTCTTTATCCCACTTTGACAATGCTAACATAAGTCCCTCATGAAAATATTTGGCTTAAAATCTGTGTTTTAACATCAGTAGTTTGGTATTGTGATTGTTTGGCTTTTTCCCCCTCCTCTCTTTGTGCTGCTTGCTGCCGTTTGAGCGCAGCACGTTGTATAGAAAGCCTGTGGAAATATAGATTGGGTGATCTGTCTCTTTTAGACCATTCAGTGATGAAATTTCTACTGTACTACTTTATTGTGACATTACCTGACTAGATAAAGCCATTTTCTGTCTAAGAAGGGAAAGAAGCTGGCAGTGTATACATAAATAGTGTTACTCATTTCATGCTGAGACAGGGGTTCCCAAAGGGAGATCCTCTGGGACATGTCCCTCCTCAACAGAAAAACAAACAGAGGCACAGCCTGTTTCTGAAGGATGGGGCTGCTCATTTTTATGATGTTGCTATTATTACAATAAACAGCTATTGTGGTTTAGTTTAACAGGTATCCCAACAGCTACCAAAAAGAAACGTGTATATGAAAGAAATACAGCCTCCTCCTGCTCCCTGCTTTCCCCAAAGCACTTGGCATCACCCTTGGACTCCAACTGCAGGGGAATGACTGCATATCTTAAATTAATGTAATGGAGGTTTGTTCACACCAAAATTGCTGCTTTGTCTGGCCCCTTTGAACTCTATTGTCCAATATTAGTGTGGCAGCTGTCAGATCTGTTTGTGAAAGCACCAGTTTTTAATAGCTCTTTATTTTATGAGCTGCTCACCCATAGATCCTAATGTGCTTCATAAAAAGAAGGTAAAATTCTTATCCTAGTTTTGCAGATGAAGGACTGTGGTCTTTAGAGATAGATAACTGAATAGGGGAGCTGGACAGGATTTCTGGCAAAAGCTATTTTTTGTCAGGAAACATTGATTCATTAAAGCTCTTTTGCAGAAGCATATGCTTTGATGAAACTCCTGGCATGAAGTTCTCCTGAAGCGTGGAACAGAATTTAAAGACAGATTTTCTGTGCTGGCAGAAAAGTGAACATGGACCTTCCTCTGTGTCTGTGAGGGGGCCTGGGTCACGAGCTGGGCTGTTCAGCTCCTGCCGGAGCTCCTGTGTCCTCCACCACACTGTGGTGTTATCCAGGGATGCTTTGTGTTGTCCTCTTCAGGTACTGAAACCGATCGGTGTGCCAGGAGTGGGAAAGGGGCCATTTTCCACAGTCTGCTTTGGAAGACCTGTGATGTGTCCGTCTCCTGCAGCCTGGCCAGGGCTGACTTTGTGATCTCACTAGGCAAGTATCTGGAATAACTCTGGGGTCAAATGCAAAGCAGTATAGCACACTGGAAAGATGTATAGACTGAGGAGTTAGAACTCAGAAGAATTTTGTACTTGACGGTGAAAACACTGTTTTGTCCTACTGGTAGCTGCTGGGAAGAGACTACTGCCAGCATCCTATAAATCGGTAGCTTTGACTATGCATGGTATTTCTAGTAAGGCTGTATGGACATCCTTACTACTCTTCTGAGCCTCTAGAAAAGGGCTATTACTCTTCTGGTGGAATCCTTGATCTGCAAAGAACAGACACAGCTATAACAATAATATTCTGCGCTTTTTTAGTTACTGCTATGCAACTCAAAACTCCTTTACAAAAGCCTGCATGAAACACCTGATATGTCTGAGCAGTGGGTAGGATAGTCAGTGTTTTAACAACTCGGGGGAACTGGAGATCTGAAAGACTAGTTGATGTGCCCACTGTCACACGGGAGGTCTGTTGTGCAGCGGAGACTGAGAACAGAAGTGTTGGCTCCTTCAGCATGCAGAGCGTGCTCACCTGTGCTTAGCACTGCGCTACAGGTCTCCTGATGCTCTGTTCCTTGCCTTGCCCACATTACCACAACCCCACCTAGAGGCTCAGTACTCTAGGAAGAAATTAAAATGTAAAAATGCTATCTGTTCTATCATAGCTGGTTTGGGTTATTTTAAACACAGCCCTATTTTTATTTATTTTTTCATTTCTTTCTCTGTGTGTTTGTGCCCACTTTGTTTTCCATCTCTATCCAAAATACCCAAGGCTGTGTAGTCGGCTGATTGGTGTCTTCTGGGGTCTTTTCTCCTTTGATACAATGCTGCTGGCTGTTCTGTACCTGCTACTTTATATCCTTCCCCCTCTCATATATAGCTACCTATATCATATGAAAAGGATCAAACAGTTTTGATTTTTCCCAATGATACTGAGAAATGCAATATTTATCACAGGTTACTTGCAGAGAAGAAGAAAGGAGAATCTAAGAGTGTTCCCTTCAGCTGTGTTTCTGTCAAGGCATGGTGTATGTCCCAGTCCACCTCTGTTTTGCTCAGTGTGTTAGTTCTGCTCACTACCAGGTGTAATGCAGCAGGACTGATAAAGCTGGTTGCCCACTGGCCATGTGAAGGAGGAAAAACAACCAAAAGCTGGTTGTTAGTTATCCCCACTAAAGTGCTAAACAAATCTCCCAACAGCTCAACTCCTTTCCCTTTTTATTACTTACTGTTCCTTGTAAATCAAATATTTATTAACTGAAAACAGCTTTGCTCACTGACTGATCTTGCAAACATGGGACAAATTCACCATGGTTGGCTAGTGGCCAATTGCTTATTCAGGCTGCTAAAGGAAATCGGCCTGGTGGAAAGACAAACTATGTGATGATTTTTCTTCCTCCCTCCTCCCCTCCTTCCTCACTTCCCAGGAACAAACTGCTAACATCACTACTTTGTCTGCCATACTTACCTTTCATGAAAATGCATATGTCTGAATGAGGTCACTGATAGTCTTTTGAAGAGGACTTTATTTTTGTCGTGTCTGTGTTGAAAATGGAACTTTAGTGGTTTGGAATGGTATGAGCAAACACAGACATTATTTCAATTAGCATACTGGGTCTGTCACCTGGTGAAATGAAAAGATCCTTTAAGCATCTGCTTCTGCAATTGCCGTCCGATCATCTCTTACCATCTTCTGGCTCCATGTTAATCTATGGGGGTCCTCAAGAGTCCAACTGCAGCAAGCTTAAAGCCCTTGGATGTTGAAGGATGACAGGATGCAAAGAACAAAACTAAATTCACACTCACTTTCTCTTTTTTGGAAGTGCTGCTGGTAAATTTGAAAGATCTTTGCATCATTTTTGACTTTGCATTTGGTTGTTATAATGAAGGTGATTTCCTGTCTGTTGTCTAATAAATATCCCCGAGGAGCATGGAATGACAGCACAGTTATGCTCTTTCACTGAAAGGGAAGCCATAGAACAAGCAGGAATTGCACGCATTTAGGAGAGGCTGTACAAGGAGTTGTTCAGGAACATTATTTTCCCTTCCCATAAGGCCAGAGTCACCTGCTGCAAGCACATGCATTACAATAAATCCACACAGCAGGCTCAGTATCATCAGTGAGTCCATTTTCAGTTACTCATTTTGGGCCTTAGGATCAACGTCTCATGCCTTGAAGTTTTGCTTAGCAGCTCTGCATTGATGCTCATCAGCTGTGGTTGCATTGATTTCACTGCTTGTTACCAAAATGAATCTTATTATTGCTTTGTGTAATTATCTTTGTTCTCTCTCTTGGACTAATTTGAGGGATTATACAGCAGAAAACTCCTCACAGCAGCACTTTTACCCAGCCTGAATCAACAGCCAGTTGCTGAGCCAGTGTGTGTTTTGTTTCCCCACCAGTATGCAAGGGTTGCTCATCTTCCTCCACCAGGCACTGCTGGCATGGGAAGTCCTGCAGCACAGTGTCCTGGAGGGCATGGGGGAGCCATCAGTACTTCTGCAACACTTTGGGCTTTGTACAAACCCTTGGAATCTGTGTGTCTGTGCAGCAAGCAGTATGAATACTGGTTTGCTGGACCACAGCACGTTGTTCCTCAGACAGTGGGACAGGGCTGGGCAGCAGGGAGGTGGCAGCTGCTCCATGAGTCATGGCCATCCTCATGTCCTTCAGCTGTGAGTGCATTTAGAGCAGAGGAGTTCACTACCAGGAGAGGACATAGTCCTTAATAAATGTTCCTGAAGTCCCAGGTGACCAGCTCTTGTCAGGCTAGACACATTTTTTTTTTTTCCCAAAGACTAAAAACCATAATCATATCTAGGTCTTCTGACCCTTGTGAATTATTGCTAATATTTTCCCTTTTTCATTTTTATACCTTTGGATAGCTGAAGATGGATATACTCTGTCTTTAATCACTTTGCCAAGCTGAAAATATTTATATATTTATTTAAAAAAAATCTGCATTTTATATTTTTGACAAGATGCATGAGCATTGCTGAGCAGGAAGCAACTGCCAGAACCCACAAATCTCTGTGTTAATTTTACATCCACCAAGTAGGGACAATATATTTTACACTGTGCATTAACAAGATGGTCATCAGGGACTGCTCATTTAGATAATAAAATAGCCACCAAGTCAGAGTTGCACTTTTTTTAAAAGAAAGATCCCTGAATACAGAGCAAGAGGGGAGTAGGGAAAGGCTAGAAATCCGTGGGAAGCTGCTCACAGTCTGTCTGTAATAGGCCGTAATTCCATTAAAGAATGCTTTAAGATTTATGAAATATTGTTGTGACCTTTAGTAATTAATGACTTTGTAAAGCTATTCGATGTGATACTATCCCTGGTTCCATCACAGTCTTGCCTATCCATGAAAGCCAATTTGACCAATGAAGACACAGATATAAATCACAATAGCTAGTTTGAATTTTCCCATGTACAAATGGGCTTCTTGGCTATTAAGAATAATTTTCTACTTAGTTTAATTTAGGAAATGAGGAATTGGAAGAACCTCTTTCCCAACACAAGCACCTGTGCAGAGGACACTGTGATTTTGCAAGGAGTCAATTCTTTTGCTTTCTGAATCATCTACATGTTCCTCACAACTTCCCAAGCTTCACTTCAAGACAAACCAGGTCTTTCTGCGTACGGAGTGCTGGCTGGGAGGCAGCAGCCTGGATCTCAGTAATATCTGCATCTAAGGGAGCCATTACAAATATCCACCACACACTCAGTTACTGTTTAACTGCAACAGGATGGACACAGCCCACTCCCGAGTCCCAATGCCTGTCCTATCTGCTGAAAGGTGTTTGTCTTGCCACAGGTATCTGATGGATGAGGATGTGATTGATGTTGTGTTGTGCATAACACAAGCATCAAAAGGTCAAAATGCTAAATTTAGTGTTTGCCCTTCCCGGGTGAGAGCATTATTCTGCAATTCTGAAGTTTCAGATCTCCTTCCACCCAACCAAGACATCTGTAGGCTGCTTAGAAAATATTCTGAGGGAAATCTTTGACTCAAAAGTGTGTTCAGAACAGTCTTCTGTTTACATCTCTTGGACACTTACCTAGAAATGCAGTTCCAAATCTTTCCTTGCTTGCTCCAGACTAGTTAGTTCATTCCAGAAAAATATAGAAACCAGAGAAATCTTACACAAACCTTTCTGGCTGCCATGAGGCAGTGCATTTTCATTTAAAAGAAAGAAAAATAAGAAGACAATAACCAACTCCTCGTATTATGTACAATATACTGTAATGCATTTCTTGTTTCTGGGAATAGGCCTTGTGCACTGTTCAGGCAGGTGAAATGCTCTAGGTGTAATGCACCTCTCACAGGAATGTGTACTTGCTGTGTGCTGTTAGTTATTCTGAAATTGCATCTTATTCTTTAAGGTTTGGTTTGTTTGGTGATGTTTAGTGTTTTTTTTAAATTTGCCTTAAACTGGTCTTGATTTTCCAAATAGGCTCTCTGACAATATAAAGCATCAAGTACAGGATCTCTAGGGCCCCTTTACTTTGTTATTCCTAAGGTTTTGGGTAAAAGGATTTAGGCCGAATCAGTCAATCTAATTGTTGTAGTTCAGAAGTAACTTTAGACGTGATGAACAGTTTGGCTCTTGAAGGTTTTCAGCTTCAGCCAATTCATTAAGTATACCACATCATAAGACTACGTGATTTATTCTTTCAACCTCTTATTTTTCTCTGAATATAATTATTAAAACACCAAGTTATGTCCAGTTTGCACCTGACTGACCTGACTCCAGGGAATTAATCTAATTTGCTGTCTATAAATATGAAGGTGCAGTTTGCCTGGAGGCTGGGAGAGAGTGACGAGTGAGTGGTGTCATGAGGGGTCTCTCACCCATGTAGCATCAGGAGAAACACTTTAGTTGGGTGTCAAAACAAGATCAGAGGAAGCAAGCCTTTCCCACTAATTGGTTTCTGAGTGCTATTTATTCCTCTTGTCACCAGACTCACTCACACCTCTGGGAGCACAGCAGTCCTGAATGTGGCTTTGTCACATCGTCATAATTTGAGTGTACAGCAGCTGCCATAAGCTTCGGAGCACCAAACCTGCCTAATACAGATGCAGGAGGATGCAAGCCATGCCTGTGATGGAACCAGGGCTCTCAGGGCAGTGGGCAGCTTGGGGGCCACTGGCCTTTGTTCCCCTGCAGTGAGGGATTGCTCAGGAGAGCAGAGGAGAGAGCTGAGCCCTCCTGTCCACTCCCAGCAGATGGCTCTCTGTTGAAGTTTGCCCCATCCCTGGAAACCTTCAAGGTCAGTTTGAGTGTGCCTCTGAGAAACCTGAGGTAGTTGAAGATGTGCCTGCCCATGGCAGGCAGATTGGACTAGATGACTTTTAAAGATCCCTTCCAACACAACTTATTCTATGGTTCTATGGTCTCTGGTACTTTCACTACCAGGAATGATGGCCAAGGTGACTTTGGCTGCATGTTTCCTGGCCGGTGGCAGCAGCGCTACAGGTGCAGCAAGTAGGGCTGAACCCATGCTGGACTGGGGGGACCCAGTCCAGCTGAAAAACAACTTTGGGACATGGTGGGAAATGGTTGTTTTAAAATCAAATCAGCATCCTGACCTGCCCAGCTGCACACCCAAACAAACAACTCTTATGGACGTGGGAAGAGCCAGGAGGTGCAGAACTGACCATGTAACAGTCCCACTCAGTTGCCGCTCTCCCAGCTAAGCTCAGGGCTAGCTCAGGAAAACTTCTTGAGCATCTTTCTCTCTGCATTCCAGAGGGAGCCAGGCTGTTGTTCTTCCCCGAGGGGAAGGGTGACAGATTGGTGAAAGGAGCACTATACAGCTTACAGATGTGTGGGAAACAAGGTTGGCAAAAGGCAGCATTAGGTGTTCCCGCTGCCAGTGAATGGTGTCCAGTCATGTGGGTTAGTCTAACAAAGACAGACAGTAATGGATTAGCTGTACTAGAGTAAATGTTTTATTGGCAAGTACCCATTTATAACCTACTGTGCTCTTCCATCCAGAATTTTCCTACTAAATTTCCTGACAAACCACTGTCCTAGCACCACCTGCTGTCCAGCCTGGCAATTCAGATGTTGATACTGGAATTACAGCCATTTTCATGGAAAAGAAGAAAATAAAGGTCAGGCTTGGGGGATTTTTTTGTTGTTGCTTTTTAAGCTAACGTGGACTACAACAGCATATTCACAAAAGTCCACAGTTGT
>JAOXXN010000265.1:71444196-71463211 GCA_026770055.1 Myrmophylax atrothorax | reverse complement strand
AAAGTCCACAGTTGTAGCATCTGAAATAATGTTTTTATCTCCAAATCCTTCTATTTCTTTGCATGATTGTCTTCTCTTGGGTGTCTGAAATCTCTCTGCATAGAAAAGGGCAGTAAGCAAGAGTCCCTCTTGATAGGGATGTTGAAATTTTCACTTTCACTAAGGGTACCTTGGATGAATGAAAGAGGAACACAGAGGTATTAAGAAGGGACTTCATGAAAAATGCAGGTTCTTCTAGGCAAACAGTTCGTCAAGGCAAAACAGTGGTTAAAATTTTTCTGCTTAAGAGCACTGGATTATTTCCAGGAGGATGGAGAAATGGAAAGCAGAGTGTGCCACAAAGAACAGCAAAATGAGATCATGGTGTGCCTGGCAATACAAGCTGGCATGTAAAGCAACTGAAATTATTGCAAAGTGTACTATTTCTCATGAAGTCAGATGCACAGCAGGAATGTTGGCACTCCCAATTCCAGTTTTGGAGTGGCATGTATCATCATAACTTATTGCCAGACACAGGGTTTATTAGCATTATAGAGCCAGGAGCATGGGTTTGTCTCCCTTCTCTCATATTACATCTATGGGGTTAAGTCTCGCAGTTTCTAAATAGGAGCAGACTAGTTGTCATACATAAGAAATTACTAAAATCTGACAGTCACATATCTCCTCTGAAGGGCAGCCCATGAGATATCAAGGTGGGAAAGAAAATCACTTTGGAGAAAGTTTTCCCAAACTTTCAGTGGTTCCTAATGGTTTGTTTATCCCTAGTGTCTACCAGAAATCCCAGACACTGCACTTTGGATGGACGTGTCTCAAGGTCCATTGCACGTGTGTGGCTGCCGACACCACAGCTGCCTGCTCGTATTGTCACGTGGGCACGCCCAGCTGCTCATACAAAGAGTCATCAAAGCCATGAAGGCCCTCAGTCCTGTCCCAGCCATTGCTTGGAGCATTGCTCCTTCTTCACTACATATCCACCATCAATTCCAAAGAGAAGACCTGATTCCTGCCCAGACTTGTTAATTCACACCAGTTTGCCCACAGATCACCATTCCCTGTCCTTCAGGGAGAGGGGAACCTGTTGCTTGGGGGCCGTGTTTCAAATAATGGCCACATTTGAAATGGATGAGCAGAATAAATTATTGGAAGAAGCAGAATTAACTTCTGAAAGGATCCTTCTTTGACAGCAATATACTTCAGAGAGGAAGAGAAAGTGTCATATGAATAACATGTGTGCACCTTACAAAGAGATGAGCTTTATGACATGAGGTTACCCAAACCCCTGGCAGCTGCTGAACACCCCTGTGCTTGCTGATGTGAAGACACTCCACCTGAAGTTTGGCACTTTGCTAATGAGATGATTGTTAAGATTTTGGGGGGGGATTTTTCCTAGCAGATGTTTTTCTTCACTTACCTTTTTTTTAAATTATTTCTGATGTTTTTGCCTATCAAATTGCAGACTTCTTCAAAGGAAAAGGAATAAGCAGTTGTCATAACAACAAAGCTCTTCATTACCACAGGAACCTTTGACAGCTTTATTTAAAACATTAAAAAAAAATTAAAAGAAAAATCCAACCAATTATTTTTATCAGTTTGATTCATGTTCTTCTTAAACAGATTACAGTGTGTGCTCTAGCACTTACACTATGAAGGGAATATGGCATGAATATTTATGATAATGTAAACTTTGGAAAAAAAATTAAAAAGTGAGTTTGTTTTCTATGCACTTCCTATGCAAGAGCTCATCTTGACTTTTAATTAGAGGATATTATGTGAAATTTAAAGGTGGAATTTTTCTTTTTACTCACACATGTGCAACAAAATGATCATAGTATGAAATAAAATACTGGGTTAGTCATTCATATGTTCTAGACAATTATGTCATCCCTTTTTAAAGCCCAAAAGAAAGCATTCTGAAAGTAGAGGAGGAGTGATTTGTTTCCTGAGAGATGGAGGCCCTTTGCAAAATTTAGAACTGACTCCTGGTTTTAATTTTCATTTCTCTGAAGCTGAAGGAGAGGGAGATGAAAAGAAGATCAATTATTGCTGTGCTATCTTACAGAAGAGGAAGATGCAGGAAGGAGTTGCATACAGCACCTCCACTCCCAAGAAACAGCCTGTTTAGTGGGAGCTGTGACCCACTGGGGCAGGAAGAAGAGGCTGATACAGGGACAGAGCTCTGCCTGGCCACAGGAAACAGGAGCCAAAGCTTCCTTGTAATTTTTTCCACACAAAAGAGGTAAATGGCTCCTACTAGCTCCTGTTTCACTAACACACTCAAATTTGGAAGATGTTTTTCTGGATTTCACATTCTAATTTTTAGTATGAAATAAAGGCTAAATGCCTTTCATCTGTTCAAGTCATTTATAGTATCCTTAGCAAAAGGATTTTTTTACAGAAAAGTGAAGGCTAATACCGGAATTGTTAAACTCATGTCCCTTAAAATAAGTTACATTTGTGCTCAGTTTGAACAGTGATGTTTCTTGCTGGGTGTAATCAACAACTTAATTCTCTCCCTAAGCCAAGGAAAGAATGAATATCTGCAGATATCCATCATTCTGTCTTCCAACCATAAAGGAATATAACAAGCAGCTGTTGCATTTATATTAAGAAGACGATAGCTGTAAATTGCCTTGTCTCACAGGCACTTTTGCAGATGTCCATAATTCCTCCGTTGAGATGATGACCATGAAAAGCAGGAAAAATCCCAAATATATAAGGTCAGATTCCTCTCCCAAAATAATAGATTACTTAACCTCAGATGTGTTGGGACCCTTTTATGTGACAATTTTGGGACAGACAGACTTGTATTTAGCTTTATAAAAGGGCTGGCCACATGCAGCAGAACTTGTTTTACCCCTGAGAGGAGGTGATGGGGTGCTTTGGGTATCAGTTTCCGTACAGCCTACCTCATCTACCCACGAGCTGGGTTTGGCGGCTCCACTCCGGTGGGAAACAGGGCTGTGGCTCTCCTGTTACATGAGATGGGGTAGGGAGTTATTATTTAATTATGACAGCTACACACATACAAGGCATTGCATTAGGAAACACACATACACCATCTGCTAGATACCATGATTTAGCTGTAGGCGTACCAGAGCAGAGTCTTATGAGCATCAACTTTATTCTAGGAGACTATAAATGCAGGTCTCCTCACACAGCACTGCCGAGGGAGGCATTCAGGGGAAGAACATTCCTCGATGATATAGTCATTACTGTTTCAGCAAGACGTTAATTTTTACAATAAATAAGCTTAATCTTTTTATGCAGATCATTTTAGAAAATAAACAGGCCATTTTTATGAGCTACTTAGAACTGGGGCTGAGATGGGATTTGTGTTAAGGTCCTGCATGCACTGCAAATTAGCAACAATTTTGAATTCCTGGGGAACTACTGCAGATCATTATTTATTGTGGGGGTTTAAATAAGTTATAAATGCAACATTTTTGCATGTTTCAAAGCATTTAGAGAGCAGAAACTTTGCCTGGTAGAACTAAATTCCTAATTACTAAAGAAAGAAGACAATTACAATCCATGGGCTGAGCTTGTGGTTTTAATGCAGCACCTTTCTTTGATTACTTCTGGAAAACTTGTATGGAAAACAGTGCATGGGGGAGCAGCTGTGGGAGAGCCTGACCACTGACTTTGGAAGTATGAAGTTTGGTCTCCTCTGCTAGCTACCTTTGTGACTTCAGTAGGGGTTAGCAAACAGCAGGCAGCTCAGTTCAGGTATCCTTAGCCACTGAACTCACTTGTAGAAAGAAAGAAATAATGCAATTTTGGACTCCTGAGGGTATCACTATCCTGCCTTACATGGGCTGTGAATAGTAATGTACAAAAAGATGTGTGATTCTGATTTGAACTCTGATTAATGTTTGCTGAAGAAATAATGTGGCTGTTGTCTTGAGGATAAAAGAGATGTCTTTTTCAAGTATTACAGAAAGAAATGACATTACTAGCCAGAGTTAGGCATTTAATACCTTACAATATTAAATGATTAAATCTCAGGTGGGGACTGATTATGCCTTCTGGCCAGCCCTGAGATGAATGCATTTGTATGACAGTCTCTGTTTTGACACTGGATATGATATTGATCCCTGGCCAGAACGTTTCACAGGTTTGGTGAGATCCTGTGAAGGAGCTGAACCATTCCAGCCCAAAACCAGCCTGACTTTCAGAAGAGAAATGCAACCACCAGGTTTAGCTGCTGCTGTTGACCTTATGTGACTTGGGCTCAGTTCACTGATCACAGAATCATGAATTGCCTTGGTTTGGGATGGACCTTAAAGATTGTCTAGTTTCAACCCCTCTGCCTTGGGCATGGACACGTTTCACTTGGCCAGGCTACTCAAAACCCCATCCAGCCTGGACTTGAACACTTCCAGGGATGGGGCATCCACAACTTCTCTGGACAAACCTGTGCCAGGGCCTCACCACTCTCACAGTAAACCCACCACATGTCTGCCTGTGAGCCTGGACAAGGCTTTGTAGCCTGAGCCTTCATTTCTGTCTTGTAAACAAGTTGATTTTATATTATTAGGAAATCTCATTTTCTCTTTAACTGTGGAAATGATACTCAGGCACTGTGGAAAAGGGGATCACATAACTAGGTTAGTGTTGGCTGCATGCAGCCACATGGTTGTGTCACTCCATCCCAGAAGGATCCTCATTTCCACAGCTATAGGTTTATGTAAAATACTTCCAATCCCCATGGCAGAAAAATTTACTAGGACTGTATTCCTCTGCTATCTGTTGAGCCAAGCAGTTGTGTCTCATAATTACAGGAAGAAAAATATAATATCTAGTCTGGCTTTTGTACTGCAGTCCAAGGGAATTGCTGTGGCTTCTGACTCCCACCTCATACTTCCTCTGCAGGCCACAGGATTCCATGTGACATCAGGCAGCTGCCCAAGTTTGCCCTAAATCTAACACCACCTAGCAAGAAGACAGACATCCACAAAGGGACCATGTTAACAATCCAAGCCAAGAACACAGGGCTTGAATAAACTGGCAAGAAAATGTAGCTGACCTTAGGGACATACCTGGTACATGCTGAATGAACAACACTCTCTCCATACCCTTGGGCAGAGTCACCCTGGGTTCTTTAAACTGTGCAATTGTCTAAAACATTTACTTATTTTAAAACATTGGCTTTTAAATCAAATTCTAGGCAAAACAACAAGCATATGAAAACATCAGCAGTTTCATTTGGTAGGTGGAGAGGTTTGTGTGTGCTTTTTAAAACATGTTTTATAATGTAAATACAACTTGCATGAGAAAGAGAAAAATTGTTTTCATCATGAAAGCAACTGTAATTCCCAATTAAACAACTCCTAATAAACGTTGGTATTGTTCAGTCACCGTGGAGGCCACCACTAACATCACACAGTGTGTAGGCCCCCAAAGCTCTTGTTTGTTTCTAAAGCAATCAGGTCACACCATTCAGTTCCCCCCAATTTATTTAAATCTGTTACTTTATTTCAAGTGCTAATTATCTCTCACAACAAACAGAGCCTTGTCAGCTGCAATTACTGGCATTACAATAGATTATCAACAGAAAAGTGTGTCTTGAAGCAAGAAGTGTTGCCTTGGTTACCAACCCAAAATGCTCCTGGATTGCATCTGTAACCACAATTTCTTGATTATACCTGAAATATTTCATGAGCAAGTCTCCTCTTTTACTCCTAAATTAGTACAGGGCATCATGAGCCAAATTTTACCCTAGAGAACTGTGATTTAAATCACAGCAGTGCAAGTTTGGAGCCAGTGGTAGATTATCCTAAAGGCAAAAGAAAGGGGTTACATTTTCCATGAGTAGAGGAGGATGCATTTTGCTCTTGTAGTCAGCGCAATTCCTCTGCCTTCACAAGCTTTATGCCTGACTCGTAAATGAGAATGGGCTCTTGCCCAGCAAACCGAAGCAGGTGTGTTTCATAAGGCCATTCTTCCTCCTACCAAACACTGACGTGTGTGAAGAGCTGGCACAGGCTCAGGAGCCTTGGACTGGCTGTAAATGCAGTTTTCAGAATAGCTGTGAGATATGGTTTTGATTTGACTTGGCAGAAGGAGAAATGTCAGCCATGAAGGAAGCGTGAGTTCAGGGGAGAAATTGGGAGGTTGGGTACGTCTCTCATCCTGTGTCACACAGCCAAAAGTTAAATGCCTCTGATTGCCTAAGAATGTGTGCTTGTCTTTCATTCCTTGTATGGTTGCTTAAAACAGGAGGGAATCAAAGGCAGAGGAAATACAGTGCTGAAACTCTGTGACCTTGCCAGGGGAACAAGGTTTCAGGACTTCGAAGGGAGGAGTATCAACCTCTAACACAGAAGATAGGAAATGAACTGGGGATGCCTAAATTCTATTTCCATTAAATATTAAGTATATCCTAAACTGCAGTCCTACAAAGCACCATTTATTTGGACCCCCAGCTTGTGACTCATAATCTTTTATGGGTGGTTTTCTCCTATGTTTCCCAAAAACCTCACAATGAACTCCAATGCACAGAAAGCAGCTTCCTAGCCTTGAAATGGCTGAACAGCACTTTGCCTATCTTTACACCTAAACCAGATCAAGATCTCCAAACAATATATTCATACATCATCTTCTCCCAGAGGAGAAGAAAAATTTTGGGAATACTGACCAGATTGGATGAAATGTGTTGGAAGTCTCTGCTTCCATTTAAGTTCTGTTTTAGACTGGAGATTTTCTGATCCTGTCAGTGGCTTGTTGTTAGGGCATTAGGTCGGAAGGGAGCAGCCCTGAGCCTGTTTCCTCCTCTGTCTGAACCTCTCCCTCTACTTTTCAGTTGTGCACCAGGATGGGGTCCATGTTTTCCAGCCTACCTTTGGGAGCTGTGCCATGGCACAGGAGAGATTTATCAGTGATGTGGTCCAGAGGGAGGGTGGGAGACCATAACCAGCTGTGTAGTTATGGCATTTAGTTTAAAAGAGGGAGTCCTGAGTTCCAATCCCAGCTTCTTCTGTGTTTTATCTATGTAAAATCCATGCAATATAAAACAGCTCACTTTCTAGGAGCGTGCACTTTGACTAAATACTCTTGCTATCAGAGGAAAGCTCTCAATAGTGATCTGAAGGGCTGTAGTCCCTCTTGCTTATGCACCTTCTTCCTCCTCTCTCCCCATTCCAATCCATAAGAAGCTCCTTGGCTTTTCCAAAGAGCTCATGGCTGTGTTAGGGCACACAGGAGGGCACCCAAATACCTATATAAGCTCAGTGTCACCACTGGGCTGTCGCTTGGTGGTGAGGGTAGGTCACAAAGATCTGATTCCTCTTTTAGTGAGAAAAGACACATGCCTGGATGTACTGGACCTCAGTAAGTGCTGTAAGACTGCAAAACCCTATGGACAGTGATGGCAAGCAAAGCGAACCCAATTTTCCTCTTTAAGTTTTTGTGGAAATTTTCTGTCACACTCTGGTCATCCTGCCAGGCACATAAGAGCCAGGCAGCTGGCAACCTGAGTTATGTAGCCAGTGAGATGCTGCAGGGACATTCTTGATCCTGCTGTAGCCACACAAGCCAGGGGGATTTTTTGCTTAAATCCATTTTTTGAATATGGACCTTAAACTCTTAACACATAGCTTATTTAGTCTATATTTATTGTCAAGGTCTCCCCTGCTGAAATAAGTGTAGAAAAGTAACCATCCATGTTTGTACAACACTTAGTATTGCAGTGCCAGCACAATTCACAGAGAGGGAATGTCATTCAGTTCCCCTTGTGTGTCACCCACAGAAGCCATTTGGGATGCTCCAAGTGTGCTGTTTAGATGATAGGATGATGTAGCCATTGCCAGGTACTGGGATGGCCGCCAGGGTTCACCCAGGACTGGGATGGCAAACCTCAGCTGCTGATCCAAGCCAGGTGAGAAGCTGTTATCATCATGGGGCATTTTGTTGGCTCTGGCTGGCATTGCAGAAACTGTACATGTTATCTGGCACTTCCTTCAGTAATAGCAGAGATCAGAGGCTGCTCAGAGGGCAAGGCTATGCAGTTTCACAAGGCCATCTGTGTCTCTTTTCTCAAACTCCACTGTTTTGTGGGACTCAGAGGAGGGGCATGATTTCCCAGGAGGGCTGGATCACTGTGACTGCTGAGAATTGTAAATCATCACTGATTAAATACCACCTTTGAGCCAATCAAATACTACTTTGAGGAATACATTTTTATCTCAGCTTTAGAATCACTATCGAGGAATAAATAAGAGGGTTTTGGGGGGTTCTGCAGATCATTTGGGAGCACACTGCAGCGTCCCATCTTCACTCATGTTTTATCATCCCCTCAATTTTCACAGCATGAGCACTGATTTGTACTCACGGCACAATTGGTTTCTGTTTATCCAAACCCAAATGTAAATATTTCCATAAAGATAAAATTTTAATGTAGGGCTTTATGATGAAGGCTGTTATTTCCAGGTTGCCATTAACAAATCCATGCTGCTGTGGTTTAAATGAAAAATTTTAGAGCTGTTTATAATATGTTGAAATCAGGTGCAACTATGAAGACTTGCTAATACCTGAACTGGAGACAGAAGGTCCTGTCAGGAATAAAAACAAGCCTAAAAGTGCACAGCCAGTGTCCAGCACGGCAGCAGTCAGAAGGGCATCATCAGTAGTGTAGTAAGGCTCCTCCAGAACAGGTTTCCATGAGTTAGCCCAGAAAATGAATGGTAATTAATACAGCTCCTTCACAGATAGGTTTTGGCTGCTTCTAAAATTAACTGATTAATTCTAAATAAACAGAAGTTTTAATAAAAATAGACTGTTTGAAGAGGAACTAATTAGAGTGGAGGGGAATAACAGAGTGGAACAGTAGCACAGAGAGAAGTCTGGGCACCCACAGGGGGACAGGTGTAATATTAGTCCATTATGCTCTTACTAAAATGAGATTCTTCCGATTTTTTCCTAACTTTGGCATTTGCATTGTTTTTGATGCCACCCCCTCTGATATCCTAAACACATGCTTGGGAAGTAATAAAGATTAATTGCTAGCAGGCCCTGATGTTTTCTGTGTCTGGCAGTGCTCCACATGGCAGAGGAGGAGGATAGCTGACCCTGCATGTGGTGTGCAGGGCTGCTTGCTGATGGAGTGGGCACAAGCAGGTTTCTGTGATTGTTCAGATGTGGTATTTGAGTGGCCTTTAATGCATTTTGTCTGCATGAAGCCAGCCCTGGAATATGTCTAAAAGGCTCCCCTACTAGAGTGCAACAGGTTTTGACAACCACCGGTGCTCAAGGGAAGAGCAAATGTGTGATTTAGACCATTGTTAGGGACTTTTTTCGCAAGGAAAGTTGTCACATTGCAAAATTGTGATGCTGCATATAATAGGATGCTGACTGCAAAACATGTTACAGCCATGCTCTCTTATTATTGAACAGTATAACTATGGCTATTTATCAATCTTAGATTGCCAAACCACATAGGAGAAAAACTATGTGAAAAACTTAGCGTGCCTAAAAAAAAATTTGTTCTATCTGAGGCTATGTTATTGTATTTTTAAATTTTATTAAGAAATAAATTTACTGAGCATTGTTTGCCTTGGAGCTGAGTAGTTCCGAAACCTTATTTCTTATTCTCATGTAACAATGCTTCATTGAATTTTGAATTTTTAACAAGAGTTTGGGGTTAGTTTCCTTAGGCAAGTTGAAGAAATTATTTCTGATGATTTAGTTAGTAGCAGTGGTGTGGTCCTTTGTAATAATGCAATGGGCACCTAGCATGAAGTGGAGAAATTAATCTGTGCTGCACATTTAAAATAGATGGATAAATAAGCCCAAATGAAATCCAAAGGAGAAAAACATAACTGTAGACTGATTCTAGAACTGCTGTTGCTTTCTATGAACAGTGGAAGTTAATATGAAGATGAGTGAGAGTGACAGGCACCAGAGAAGTAAAAATAACTCAATTGGAATGGATAGTTTTCCTGTCATAATCTAAAATTAACAACATGGCACTGTGCAAGCACAGAACAAAGGGAACTACTTTATCCCATAGCCCTAGCAATAAGCAAAAAGCAGCCTTTGATTTTCTTATTTTTTTTCCTTTCTCTGAATGTCCCTTATTTGTAATCCTTGCTTCTGTATTTTTTACAACTCCCAGACTCCTCTGCTCCAGGAACTGAGGGCACATGAGAGCTGTTCAGATCAGGCCTTTGCTTTACTTCCCATGGAACATGTTCCCTTCTCAGATGGGGAGCTCGTCTAGAATAGATATAACTAATCATAGTGTGACTACTTGAAAGCCACCTGGAGGGAGGGAGGAAAGAGATGCTATTCACTTTGGCGGTGCAAATAAAGCGAGAGCTTTCTTTCTACAGGCATGTGTGGGAAGGGCATCAACAGAGCTATTACATGGTGGGTGGGAAAGGGGATTTTGTCAGTTTGGCACTGCTGACAGAAAAAAAAACTGCTTCAAGGGGGATAGCAAGGTAAGAACTTGCACATCAAGAGCATAAGCAGAATTAAAATCAGACCTTAAGGGGATTTATTGAGGGCTGGGTTTTGGGGGTTTGGTTTGGTTTTTTTTCAAATAGTGCCCAAGGCCCCTCCTATTTCATTGTGTGCAAGCCAAGAATCAGGAGCAGGGTGAGAGAGTGAGCAAGTTGCAACCAAATTAGTAAGAAAGAGCTCTGACTGCAAGAATTTGATTGCAACCCTTATACATCTGTTACACATGTGACAGAACAGCACGTTCAGTTTGCAGGGCCAGTGAGGAAAGGAGTTGTAGTCAAGAAAGCAGCATGGAAGAAACCCTCTTTCCTTTTCAAACCAGTAATGGAGGCCCTTTCCATACATAAAACAATGCCACGAATTGGCCATGGTGTTCAGAGAGGTATAATAGTGCCTTTGGGAACACGACACACTACCAGGATTCAAACTTAGTCTGAATTCAGATGCTCAGGCACTTGAATTCCCTCTATCTGTGACAGATGTTTTCAGTGGGTACGATCATGCTGCTTTTCCTTTTTCTTGATTTCCCTGGAATTCCATATTATTCATATGAAGGCAGAAGGCAAAGACGGCTCCAGTGTGGCTGGAAGAGGGAAACAAAGCACTATTGTTCTGCACCCACAATTGCAGGGTGCCTTTGGCCTTCTGTGGGAAATAAATAAAATTACTATCATGGGTTACAATAACAATGGATCATTGATACACACATTCTGGTCATGGTCAGTTGCAATGTGATAATTCTGAGCGGGAAATTGCTGCAAAAGAAATAGAAGAAATACAGTATGTGGAATAGACTAGGTTGTGTTCATGCACTACTGGTTCATTCCACCCTTCCTATCCTGTATGCCTACTTCAGGAGGAGCCCTCTGATGCAGAAAATCCAGCAATTTCCCTCTCCCTTTCCTTTCCAGATGTGATGGAGGGGATGTCAACCTTCTCTTCCAGTGCTGAGTACTGTGGAATTTCCCTTCACATGTAAAACACAAACTGCTATTTTATTGACCCCATTTTCACCCAAGATGCCAACAACCAAATTTGAGTGGCTCACTGTTTAGCAGTGCCAAGTCTGGGAAACTCATGACACTCATTTGGTGCAACATTGCTTTTAACAGTGGGCTGGGCTGCCATGCAGAGAACTATAGCTGAGAGAGAACAAGCCTGCCTTGAGCGACACAGCCTAGAGATTTTTTTAGATGGCAAATGATTGGTGATGTCACATAAAATTGACAGCTCTTCAGACAAAAGGAAGGAGTTTGACTTAATGAGTGCTATGGGTGGGTGTATAAGCAAAGACTTTTCTAAGAATTATCATTACCTGGGAAAGGCAATTTTCAGCTGAATTGACATTCCAGTAATTAAGGGCCAATGTAGAGAATCTTGGTCATTATAACTATTTAAATTTCCAAATTGCTTAGTTTAGAACTGCTTATGGTTGAACTGCTACTGACAGTTCCATCACTTTCTATTCTCAGCCAGCTTTATTGGCAAATTGATGAGGTCTGTACTGCACAGCCACAGTTCCATCTTGGTGCCAAAAATCACTACCTGGAGCAGAACAACAAGTAGGAACTATGGTCAGATCAAATCACAATGAATCCAAGTTTTATGTTCACTTCTTGATAGTGTACATGCAGGTTAAAGGGGTCACTGGGTAGCAGATTCTTGAAAACTGTGGGTTAGGATGTCTTCATATTTTACTTATTTAGATTTATGTTATCAGTGAATGCTTTTTATCAGACTAGTTGGAATCCACACTGCTGGGCTACTACAGAAGGAAATTTTTTTCTCGATTTTTTCCTCTGTATTGCCAGCCTCAGGTGGACAATGGTTTTCAAATGGCAAATGCTATTTTATGGTCATAGGAATTTTCTTCAGAAATGGGTAAAAAACCAATCTGGACCTTCTGAGGGGATTGCATTATGTCTTGCAGCAACTTTCCTAATTCTGAAAGTGAGTATGTTGTATCTGCCAGTTGTTTTAATTCTCTTGTCATAGGAAAGCCAGAGAGACTGGGGGAGTTAAATCATATTTTTATTTTAACAATTTAGAAGACTTAGTGCATTATTCTGCAAGAATGGAGGCACTGGTCCCCTTTAGCTTTAGCAGGTTGCCCTCCTTTTTCTCCCCTGTAAAAATGTATTAACTTAGCATGTACTTTGTTCTACTGACTTAGAGAAAGAGAAATTTTTTTTTAGTCCCTCTTCCTCTGTACTGTCACTTTTGATTCACAGTTGCTAAGCATTGCAAAAGCTTACCAGAGGGACACTCTCATAGTGTGATTTGCAAACTTTGAAATAACACCCACCAGCAGAAGCACCATATGCTATGAAGTTGCACGGTAAACTGACAGCAGTATTTCATTTATAATTTGAATTTCCAAAAATGTCAGCATTTTTCACATCAACAAATGCCTCTCAGCTTGCAGTGCATGACTCCTTCCTCTGAGTGGACATTAAATTGTGCTAATTCTGCTTACATTTCTACAGAATTTATTAATGACAGCCACATTAAAATCAATTCACTTGTGGTATTGAGACAAAATAAATCTGTGAATTTTCTGAAAGTGCAGATAAGTCATTGGACTTATACCCTATGCAAATGTGTGTGCAGTTTCCAGCATGTGGACTTTGTAGCTTTTTGTAACATTGATAATCCAGTGCACCCTCTTTAGTAATAAAATAAACTACCAAGGAATAGTTTTTTAATCAATCAAAGGCAAACTTCACATAAAACACAAGCTGTTCCCTTTGTGGTTAATTTTCATCCAGCTGCACTTAAGTACAACAGAGCCAGCAGAGAAAACTACTTGGCAACACTTCCTAATTAGGGGACGTTAATTACAGCTAAATACTGTACAATTTCTATGTTATAAGAGTTCATCTAAATCAATGTTATTATGGTACTAAAGGAATTAATAATGATTTCATACTTAGAAGCTGTTGCCAAACTACCCATTAGTTCAGACTTTAAAATGACTTTACAATGAAATCTCTAAATCTACATTATATAAAACACTGGAGCATTCGCAGACAATCACACATGGCACTTCTATTGTGTATTAATAACTGCGCCTGATGGCATCCCGTTTTCATGCTGGAGTGTTAATGGGCTGGGTGAGAGAGAGAGGGAGGAAAGGGCCCTGCGAGACAAGACACACATCCTCACAAACTGTGCAAGTGAGATCTCTCTCCCAGAATGGAATTCAGTCCATCCATCCAATGGGAGGTTTGATGTGGGTTTCACGGGGCAGGGTACGGATAAACCCTCTGACAAAACCATAGACACTTCACACAGGAGCAGTTCAGGTCCTAATGCAAAAATACAGTGTGTAGGGTGAGATCACAGCACCTCAGTTTGCTGAGGAGCATGGCTGGCTCCCAGGCCACTGTTTCAGACATGCTCTTCTGCTTAGGCTGAAGAATTTGTTACAGAGCCAATACATGCTAAAAGGTCCTTCACTGAGTCTACTCCTATTCTTGCTTTAAATGCAACACAAGGATTAAATCACTTTTTGTTGCATCTTGCATTTCTAGCAGCAGCTGCCCTGTAAAAATTATGGCTTAGCATTTCTAAATTAAAGCAAAATTAGAAAAAAAAAGAGGAACATTAACCTACTATGCAGATGGTGAATTTCCCCTGAGTTATTTTTTATTAAATAGGTATCCACAGGTGCCTATTACTGTCAGAGCAGCCACTGCTCAGCAGCCTTGTCAGTAAAATAGGAAGAGAGATCAAGGCTGGACTGGATGCACAGAGCAAACTAACACCTGGTCTGTACAGAGGCAGGGAAGCTACAAGTCTGCAGTGCCTCAGCTCAGGCTTTGAAAGGAGTAATCCTGAATGGCTTAAAGCCCTTCGGTTTGGCACAGTGGATGAGGTATGATGCATACAAAGAGATACCTGACTTTGGCAGGTGGCAGAGGGAAGTTGCTTTACAACTTCATTGGTTTATTTCTGAGAGATTGACAGAGAAAGATTTGTGTTGTTGCAGGGGAAAGCTGCTCAATTTTTATGTTTTAGAGCAAATCAGGATCAAAGCAGGTTATTGATTTATTAATGGCATGTAATTAACAGACAATCAGTAAATTATAAATCCAGGGTCAAAATCAGCAGTGCAACAGATAAACCACAGTATGAGAAGCTTACAAAATGTAAATAAACACTTGCAAATTCAAGAAAGGCCTTCCACAAGTAATCCTCAAAGGTTTTAACCCCACATCCTTCCACTGCTTCATGTGAGTGACCCCACAAGGTTGCATACATGGTGCAGGTTCCCACGCCTTGTGCCCCATACTCTCAGTCCGTTCACAGTGTCAATGGGGGAGGAGACACTGCCTAGCCTTGATGGGGTGGGGATGTGAGTGGCTCCCCCAAAAAGGGTGAAAGAACCTTGCAGGAGTTTATCACCCAGTACAGGAAAAGTCACACTCAGCAACACAAGCAGAGTTATATAAGACAGCTCCTGAGCTGCTGGCTTTGAAGAGCCGACCTCCAACCAAGTTATAAAAGTTGTTTTGCTGCGCTGCCCCAGGATGGGAACATCAAACAGATCAGTAGACAGATGCAAAATTAACCCTTTCTAAGAAGTCAACTGTTGGAACGGGTGAAAGAAATATTTTGATACTGTTTGATACAGGTATACAGAGAAGAAGACAGGCAACACTGGAAGATGTGTAAGCCTTTAACTGAAACCACCACCCATGCAGACTACATTTTTTAAAATTTTGTCCCAGCTGTGGTCAGAAGCAATAGCAACCAGACAGACTTGCTAATCCAGATGTATCCAAACCAGTGGCCCCTTTCGGTACATGTGTATGGCAGCCCACGTGGGACACCCCAGTGACACCCCAGAAGAACAAGAGGCACAAGGCCAAGTGCTGAAGGCGTGCTCAAAGCTGAAACCACACAGCAGAAAAGCTGCAGAGGGCTTTGTGTCCACGTCCCAGGGTGTCACTGGTTTGGGGCGGGATTAACCAACATGCCCATATCTGGGATACACCAGATATCCAGGCTTTCACTCACATCACCACTGCTGTTTCTTACATAAGCAAGAGAACACTCTGACTGCAAACCACAGTCTTTCATCTCTCAGTTTATAGTGAAAGACTTTTTAAGAAAACGTATCTATACCAGTACTAGAATTGTATTTTAGTGAAACATTTAGCAATATTTACACTAGAAGTACACTAACAGATAGTGCAGCATCTTTTTACGTATGGAGCAAAGGGTTGACTTGCAACAGACTGCTATTTTGATAAGAATACCTTCTGCTTAGGAACTATTCTTAAGTTTATTTTTCAAGTGTTATTCCAAGTCCTTGTTATAAAATGTTTATATTTGCACTTAGGAGCATGGTTATGGTATAGATGTAAAAGGGGAAAAAAGCACCCCACAACTGGTGTCTTTTTCATATTTAAAATGTCAGAATGGATTTGCAGAGCTCTCACCCTCAGGCTGTGCAAAGCCAATCCTCACAACATGGGGGGCGCTGCTAAAGTGCCCAGATGCCCCCCAGCCCCCAGCACACTTCCATGGTGCTCGCACCCACAGAGTAGCCCAAGAAATCCGGAGGGAAGCAGAGTGGGTCTGTTACCTTAAGGATGTGAAAGATGTTCCCGTGGCAATAAAAGCATTCCTAAGTGCACCTCCAATCATAAATAATTTTCAAAATTGCTCCTGGCTTTTTAATTTCTTTCATTTGGAGGATTTATAGCACTCTGATGTGCCAGAATGTTTATTCCATGGGCTGCCCGTTGTGTGGCGCTCCATTGGCAAAGTACCAGGGTCTGGCCCACGTTAATCTAAACCTCTGCAATGATCATCTGCAGTTTCTAATAAATGACTGACAACTCTGTGTGCAACTCTAGCAGTGATTAAAATTAACATCAGCACAGAGTGCAGGCTGTTGCAGTTGCTTTTTGACGGCTATTTGCCATTCTCCCTTTTTAGTATTGCCATCACTGAAACAAAAAGCTTCTTGTTTGAAAATTATTTATGGAGTGTTGCAGTGCTTTATAAGATTTTCATACACCACTCTGTGGACTGCTATCCTTTCGGATTAGAGTGTACTCTCAATTTCAGTCCATGGATGAGAGTGACTTGATTTCTTTTCACAGTTTTCAGCTCCAGATATGTCCGTGAATATGTATTCCATCTTTTGACATCTATGTGCTGGCTTTTGGGGAAGGCTGTACAGAATCAGAGAAATTAAAGATGGAGAAGACCCATTAGACCATCCAGTTCATCTGCCTCCCCATGCAAGCTGGTGCTTTCTGAATGTAGCTATCTTGTATTCAGTTGGGTCCCAGCTGAGGGGCTTCTGCTGCCTCACCGGTGGGCTGCCAAACAACCTCAGAGAACAACTTAAAGACCTGTTGGCACTCACCCTAAATTTCCCCCTTGTTATTTTTGCCTGGTTCCCCTGATATAAACCCAGTATTTTGTATCAAACCATTCTCCTCCATTGCTGGCATTCACATTTACCTCCATCGACATGGTATCGCCTGTTTGCATCAGTGACATGCAAAGGCCAGGAACCACAACACACCTCAGGAAGTGCTGAGTGAAAACAGAACAAAAAAAAAATCAATCCCTGCCTCAGTGAGTTAATTGCTCAGATGAATTAAATTTACAACATGCACCACAGGTAACAAGGAATAAACACTGAGGTCTGGAGGGCAAAGCATTTCAAAGTGACAAAAGACTAAGTTGCCCACACTACCATCTCTCAAACTTTGTAAATGCCACTTTCAGTGATACTGTTCTTCCCTGGTCTATCTGTCTCTACCTCTTTTCCAGCCATTCTGGAAATGGACATGAGATTACGTCTGTGTACCATTTGCTTTTGATCCCAGTATTCCTCCTCTCCTGATGAGGCACCATGTTTCTGGGCAGGTTCACCATCACTCTTCCTTGGACCAACTCACTCTTGATGTGCACGTGCCAGCTCTTGCTTCTGGCCTTCTGAGGCCTTTTCCCCCATGCCTTTCCTTCCACTTGCCCTGCTCCCAGTCCCTGTTTCCTTTATTCTTCTAACCCATTCCATTGTCTTTCTCTCCCCCCAGGCTAGGTTTTGCCTGCTGATGGAATTCTACTCCAGCTGGCACCATGCACAATACTGACACCACAAAATGCAGGTGCTGTGGATCAGAACCATTTTACCCCTTGCCCCAGGTTCATGCTCTGAAATGTGGGAATTTCACAGATCTCAATCACCCATTTCTAGGTGTGGGCTGAAAACTCCCAGCCCACTCCCTATTTTTATTCAGCTTTATTTTCTGACACCTTTTTAGAAGAAAGTTCAGTCAAGCAAGACATCTACCTAGAAAATTTCAGTCCAAGCAATTAGCTCGCCAACGCCACAATTGGAGCATAATGGAGAATAAAACTTTTATGACTCTTATAAGTGTTTGAGACTCTAACTTCTGCCTAGAATAAGTGTAATTTCTAAGGAAGGATTTAAAGCTCTATTTGTGCTTTGCTCATGCACTTCATTAGTCTTCTCTGGAAACATACCCTATTGACCAATTACGCTGTGTTCAAACACACAAGCAGCAATTAACTTACTCATCTGCCTCACCTGTCACACGTGTATTTAAAATTCTGTCTTAGCATCTCAGCATTTCTTAATCTTGTCAGCAAAACCCAAAGCACTGATTCTGAGGTGCAGCACATTTTTTGTCTCTCCGTGTGTTGTACCAGTTTTACACCCCACTGAGTTCAGGAGAGCTATACAGCAGGAAATTAGGCCCAAAGTACATATAGAAGTTTAAATCCGATCCTAAAACACTGTAACACACTGCTCTGAGGCCCTCTAATGGAGACAATTGCAGCCACAATCAGCAAAATGAAATGGAATTAACACTTAACAAAGAAATTTCTACCGGAGGCAGCAGCTTGGGGAACACATACTCAATTAAGAGTGGATAGATAATTTTTTGTTGAAGTGACTTTTAGTTATGTATTTATTTGTTTATTCAGAGCAGAAGGCCATGAGGGTTTTTTTAGTGAGAAGCAGGAGTGGGGAGTGAATGAAATTTGATTAGTGGAAAGAGCACAAGTGAAACCTCCTGGAGACCTCTGCCTGTCCACCTTCGCTGGGAGGTCCTTTCTACTGGGGTTGTCCCTGCTTCTCTGCTGTGTCTCTGAGGACAGTCTGTGGGCAGAGGTGGTCCAGTGAGTGGCCATGAATACCTGGCCATCCTCTCTGAAAGTGGTACATTGCTAATACTGTCTAATTAGACTGTAGTCTAACACAATAGATGTAAGAAGCAGTGTACCCTCCCGTGTTGCTAATGATGCCTTGAGAGACCTCAGAAAGCAGGACTCCAAGCCAAGTTAGTGTGGGATAAGATAAAAAGGCAGATTCTCTAATGTCAGGCCTTGGGGCCTTCAGGAATACATGATGATGTGCCTCTGAACCCTGGTTTCCATGGGTTTTATAATATGTTCATCCAATCCTTTCTTTACACATCCCCTCGGTCCAGCCCTGTCCTGCCCCCAGCACACCCCATCAGGATTTGAGTCTGGGGGACAGTGGGGCCCCTTCTTCATT
>JAOXXN010000265.1:71421460-71433643 GCA_026770055.1 Myrmophylax atrothorax | reverse complement strand
TTATAGGTACAAAGCTGTGCTAATGCAGCAGAGCCCAACTTCTGGCACACAGCTCCTGTAAGCAGCACTGGTGCCAAGGTGAGTCATCCAGCCCCAGGGATCTGCCTCTCCCTGGTGCAGTGATGATGCTCCCACAGAAACACAACTGTTGGAGCTGCTCAAGTTGTTGTGTGGCAGACAGAGATGCAGGCTGGGGAAGTGAGGAGTGAGGACAGCCTAGGGATCCATGCTGGCCTCATCTAGATGACTACAGAAAGCAGATGGACACACATCTAACCTGGACATAGGTACCTTAAGCTCCAACAGGCCCTGAAGACATCACAGACCCTATCCCACTGCTCATCCCATGTCCTGACATTGTACCTTGAAAGGCCACCTGCAGAAGGGACAAAAGGATAAGCTGGAGGGGAAGGAAGAGTGGCCAAGAAATAGGGAGAGCCTCTTACCTAGAGATATGGTTCCCTTCCCTGAATCTGAAGGTGAGGACAAAGCCCACTGCGGAACACTAGCATCAAATCTAAATGGCAGCCCACACTTGTGCATGTATAAAAGAGGTGAGAGGTGGCTTAAGCTCTCCTGTTAACCTTCTTCTTTCTCAATGTTTCAGCACAAGGGTGAATGCATAGATAGTTCACCACTATGCTCCTTGCTGCTTCTTTCCTCTACTGATATGATTCGACAATGATCTGATAGACAAATCTTGTGTACCAGAACACAATGTTCTTCCAGTCCCTGCCTGTCCTTTTTCCCCCTCCATCCCAGACAACAGGATATAACTGGATCTGCCTTCTTGTTCCCTTGGAAAGCCTCTCTGGCAAGGGAGGCAAGAGTAAAATTTATCCCTCGGGTTATCAGAACAGTCAGAAAATACAGTTGTGCACACTGTACAGACTCTTAATGGCTCTAAATTTGTATAGCTTGCTGAAGTTTATGGGCGTTGGTCAATCACTATCAGTTGGATATTTGCCCTCTTATTAATGGAGATGATCATTTAAATACCTTAAAAAACAAAATTCAAATCCAAATGCAGCAGGGGATGCAGTAAGATTGCATGACCTTTTAGGGAATGAAGTAACAGTTATTCAAGGGAGAGAACCCAAAAGTACATTTTTTTAACAAAGAAAAAGTATACAAATACTAGCAAATAAATCTTATTACACTGTTATTTCTTTCTGAGTGAGCCTGTTTGTTTAATTTTTATAAAGGTAGTGAGAATTACCTTGTTGCCAGTTTGCCAGTAGTATTCTTTAATGGCTCGCATCATGACAATTCCAACTGGAAAGGTCGCGTTTTCCACCTCCTTACCTGTAGACGTCTTTATAAAATCAGAACCTGAAATGAACAAAAAGCTTTACAGTAGCTGTAGAACAAGAGTCACTGTGCACATAGACAGCTCATACCATCCAAAGATGTCCTCCTGCTTCACAGCCATGATGAAGTATTCCTTTGGACGTGCATCCCTGTGGTGTCGGCGCGAACGTTGCTCTGGTGCAGCCAGAGAAGGAGGGTGATACCCACATGGTTTCAGAGTAACTAGACATCCAGAGGCTAAATGAACATCCCAGTTCCTCATTATTTGCTCTAGGTATCAAACCAGCAATCTCTTCAGGACAGTCCAACATATGTTTCTGTCTAGATACTCAACAGGAATGTGTCTCACTAACCAGGACAAGGGAAATTATTTCCTCAGAAAAAATTCTTCATACAAATCAACATTTTAGTATTTCCACAAGGATCTTCCTGAATAGAAATTATTTTCATCAGGTTTTTTTTCAATTTAAAGTTGCAACTACTTAGCCATGGTCTGATATAATTCAACAACAAGGTCAAAGCATCTGTATTATTTGAAGAACAAGAGTTAGCCTTGGCTTACTTTTTTCTGGTTTCTCACTTGTGAACAATGTTGTCCACTGCCTGTGTTAATACTTGGGTAACATTCTTGTGTATTCTTGCTGTTCTGCCTTGGCTTTAAATGAATCCTGCAGCATAGTAAAACAAAAAGCAAAGAAACTCCCCCAAAAAATTACTTTGCAGTGTATGATCCTGCATTGACACAACACAATGATAAAACTTCTTTCATTTCATTAGGACGCACTTCATCCCTAGGAACCTACTTCTTAGAAAAGGTGTACTGTGGGATCATTAATTATCAAAAGTAATTGGGAGAAGAAGAGGCATAATTCAAACATCGTGTAGTAGTGCATCATCCACTTAAGTCAATTGGAACTGCATCTGCTTCCACTTCAAATTTGGCTTAGGGTCCATTTTGTCTCTTATGTGAATGATGATGCCTCTACAACATCCCCTAGAGAGTAAGGAAGGGAAGTTTCACTACTGGCTCCAACTAAAGAGTTGCCTAGGCTACTTTCTGACGGTGTGCTGCAGCACACTCCAGAGAGCCATCTTCCTGAGGACACAGCTGACTGGCACACAGCTGGATCTCAGCCTGATGGGAAGTTAGGACAAAGCCAGGCATGTTTCTATGTCCTGTGATTCAAACATAATCAAATGGTATCAGCAGCTTTGGGTTTTGTAGAACTATGATTTTCTCTGTAGGCTTCCTGACGAGGCACCAACTCAGCCCACTGGTGATTAAGTTGCACCCTCCTGTGACAATTTCCATTCTAAAGAGAAACAAGTTATTTGTGAAAAAGATTCTAACTTCTGAGAATGTGCAATGTGCAAAAGAGGCAATTAATAGTTGATTGAGCTTTGCAAAGAACAGAGCACACAGGAGAGACAATTGAGTTACACATTTCATAGTTACTCCCTTCCAGAGAGACATCTGATAGTCACATTAAAACAAGGAGCAGTGGAAATGGAACTTCAACATTGCCAAATTATATTTTTAATTTCCCGTTCGAAATGTAGCACTTAAAGTCCTTCAGTGCAATACTTTTCATTTTTTCTACTATAAGGTAAGTCAAAGCTTTTATAAGTCTTATAATTACAAGTCTCTATGGTACAGTTTCATTAAAAACTTTCATTAAACAACAGCTGCCCTTGTATATGGTCTTCTAATCAATTTGGTCAAACAGAATGACTTCTAATCAGCTGTTGATAAAAATAGAAGATGAAATTTTAATTCTAATAGATTAACCACAAACTCAAGATAGTCTTCAAAATCCATCTAGTTCTATTCTCCAGTGGATTTAACGACTATTCAGCAACTCATTACTAAATAGAACAAGATGAACATTTTCCAGTTCATTAAAGAAATGTACTATGTATTTTTGCATTGTCCTCATGATTCGTTACAGGGAGTCTTAATTACAAGATAATGGATAATGGTTATTAAATGCAGACTCCAGTAATGAAGCTCTATTCATTTGTGAGCCTCAGAGACTGCAAAGAGGGGAAAATAAAATTACTAGCTTCAAAAGATTAACGGATCAAATTATTATTCAATTTTGAAAATCTCATTCAGACTTCATAGAAACAAGAAGAGATTAAAAACTAGTATTAGTACAAAAGTACTGCATTTATATATTTATTTTTAAATAATATCTTAAGGCTATTACCAGAATAATCAGCTCTAGATGTGATTATTAGACAAACATACAGCCAATTTAGTAGCATCCTCTAACAATGAAAACAATACATTTTTATTTCCCAAACAAATTCTTTTTATGACACAAGAGCTTGCTAGCAGGACTGCATGCAGCCTCTCGCATGAGACAGAAGATGCACACAAGCAGAGAGAACCACAATGAAAGGTGTTATTAACGTTTGCATTTCAGGAATGAAAAGGGGAATTTAAAAATCAAACGCTGCCATAAAAGGCACCTTATAAAATAGACTTTATGCCAATCTTGTAATAAGAGAGTTTCACCAAGTCTCATTCAAGTTTTCAAAAACAAGTCTAAGGAATGAAGTTCAGCAGGAGTTTCATCTGTAAATTTAGGTGATGATTTAGAAAACTGAGTTTTATCACCTGTCTTCTCATCTTTCTATGAATGTATACACTCAAAAAATCAAGGCTAAGGCTAAAATACATGCTGGATGGCTTTTTTCTTCCTTAGAGTAAGGTTATGTGATTCAATGAAGCATTGAATCAAAGATTTTACAAAATGGGTTATTCAGGGTAGATTTCTGGCCCCAGTGAGATTGGAAAAAAACATACTTTCTACTCTTTTCCAGTGTAACCACAACAGTACATTGTCTTTCAAGGTAGTGAGTCATGTAAGACCCATTGAATCACTAAAGAGTGACAACATCAAAGCCTTTTTGAAACAGCAATATCACACACCTGTTCTAGGTGGGCTTCCTGCCAACCCAGTGACCCACCGGCATGTGATGTGTTACAGCACCACACAATCACCAGCTACATTGGCTTGCGTTCACCAGGTATGTCTGAATGAACCTTAAGAAATCTGAACAGTGCTGCAGCCTCTGAGAGACTCACTCTGGTCAAAAGCAACTGAGTTCTCAGCACTGCTGGGAGTGAAACCACTCGGGCTGCAGTCACAGGTCTTGTGAAAGCAGGCAGAGTGTTTTCATTGAACCATAGAACTATTTAGGTTGGAAAAAACCTTTAAGTGCATGCAGTTTAACTATTAACATTGCCAAGTCCACCATTAAACCATGTCCCTAAGTGCCATCTACACCTCTTTTGGATACCTCCAGGGATGGTGACTCAACCACTTACCAGGACAGCCTGTTCCAGGGCTTGACAACCCTTTTGGCTGTCAACCAGTGTTAACCCAGTTGCCAGTCTGCTTGGTTTGAGACATTAAATCTCCTTTTCCTCTGCCCATACAGTGACTCTCAGCCACTGCACTTCACCAAAGACGACTCAAAATAATCAAGCTGAATGTGCAGGCACTAAAAGTGTCTTCATACTGCGTTGCCTGAGTTCACATCAATAGATCAGGATGAAATCCATTATATTATTTCTATTCTAGATACAGAACCTCATTTATGGTAGCACCATAACAAAGGTGTAGAGCTGAGGTATACAGAAGCTCAAGTCTCTTAGCATTTGACAGGGCATGGATTGAATGCCCTGGTCTCCCAAAGGTCAGAAGAACTTACCTACCTGGTCTGCCCTATTGCTCTCCTCTACATCATCTCAAAACACTACAAAGCCTTCCCATCCACGTAACACTGAAGCAGAGCATGAGAAGTGGAGATTCTTATTTAGATGACATCCAGGAAACACACTCTGATTCCATAATTAAGCAATAAGGAATAATAAGCAGTATAGCAATCGTGGAGTAATCACAACCTTTTGGTTGTGAAGTGTTCCAATTGCCCTTGGGGAATGATTACTTCCTGATAACTACAGAATTTGTGTTGTTGTCTTAGTCTTAATAAAGAACAAAGATGTGGTCTGGCAGTTTTAAACAATAGTTTAGACGGAGACACTTACAGAGGGACAATTATGCCATGCCACTTTGTAAGTATATGCAATGAGCACAAACATATCTTGGTTGCTACAATTCAGATATAACAATCCACAGTGACACAAGGCAAACACATAGCCTTCCAGGACTTCTAGGACTGATGGTAAAAAGAAGCATGCTGCTAAGAGGACCTGCAAAATCACCAGCTGTTTCTGCTGACAAGGTATACGTATGGCCAAACTTCGTGAACGAAGATTTGGGAAGGGCTCTCCCCATGTGGGTGAGCCCTTCCAGCCCGTGCAGTGGATTTTTTAGGTGAGGCACAGCATGCGCAGAACTGGCCCCACCATTTAAGTCCTAAGGTCCATCTGCCACGGCTGAGCGAGCTTGGACAGTGACAGTGAAGTCCTCGGGACTGTCACAGCATCCGGTACTAACCGGGGCTGACCCTCCTGAGCATCCAAGATCTGATGGGATCGGATGTCATGGAGGCATTTACTGCCAGGGGATGGTGCCCGCTGAGACTCGAACTCGGGTCCTTGGGATTCACAGTCCAGAGTGCTCTCCTTTACACCATGGGACTGCCCTTTGCTGACAAGGTAGCAATGATAAAATAGTACAGAATGTACATAAAGTGTACAGAATGTGCATAAAGTCCCATTAGCAAGTCATCTTTCGGTTTTATGAGTACCTAAACTAAGGGTCTTCAGATTCATACACAATTAGCCTGACTAGGGTTATCAACCCTCTGGAAATAAGAGGCAGGGCAATATATAAAAGACCAATGTAGTAGCTAATTCTTGACAGCTGAGTCATTGTAATTGGTCTACTCCAGTGGCACGATAAAATACATTCCTTGCTAACCTAACTTTCCAATTGAGAAGAGAATACAAAGCTGTGACAACTCCCTTTAGAAGTAGCTCACCAGGTAGCTTAAGCTCCATCACACGAGGCTACACTACCAGACCACTTGGTTAGGTGCTTATGCATGTTTTCACATGCCTGCATCTCAGCTACCATTTTGAAAAATGCTAGTTTAGAATTTGGTCTGTTGTGATCTGTCCATTTTTTGCAATTCTTTTTAAAAAGTGCATGCACAGAAGGGGAAAAAAAGTATAATAATACCATCATAGGGCTCCACATTTAATGCCTGTTTACAAATAAGACAACCTTTATAAAGACCCATTGTAGCATCTCAGCTTGGTTTTCAAGACTCAGAATGAATGCTTCCCCTCCTGTACAGCACCTCTGGTAATAGGGGTCCTGCAGGCCAAACAATGCCCTTAGGAACAGTTATGCATGCACAAAAAGGGACAAATTATTAAGTCCATACTTATGCAAAATTCCCTGTAGATGATGTCTGAAAGAATTCAGCATCACTGAATTATGCATAGCTTGCTAATGCACTATTATAGTGTTTACCATAGGTCTCCATAGAGTACTATTACTTAATTAGTGTTAGTTTCTTGTGTGTTCATTTAAAATGTGTTTCTTTAGAAGGTTCAACAGGAAGAGCCATACCACCTTCTGTTGCTCAGCTACATAGCACAGGCACTTGCTATTTTTAGAGCATTCCTCCCAATCCAATCCCTATGTGGTATGGAGAAATAAGTAATTGACATATGCTCCGGGTCCAAAGACCACAGCTGGAATCTCTGTCAATGGTGGTACTGGCTTTGGGCCACACTAAAGCACAGAAGGAAACATGTTCCCAAGTCACCTTCCCATACTGCCATGCTGAAGCAGTGTTGGGGGATGCCAGAGTACAGGAACAGTTCAGGCAATTATGTGCTGCTGGAACAGCCATTCCTCCTCCTCTCCACAAGGAAAGCAGCAGTATATCCTCCCACGAGTAATTAGTGGCACAAAAAGAAGTTTAAGGAATTCCTGTATTGTTATCTGCTTGCTAAGTTTCATGCTTCTTTACCACAATCTCATTTTTCTTCTTTAAAATGCTGTACCATGTTACTACACTCCAGAGTTCACCAGTGTGTGCCCTATATTAACCTTATTTGTTTTTGCAGATGGCAATACTGGAACTGGTTAAGCAGTTTGCCTAATGACATATGACAAACCCAAAGGTAGAAAGAAGAAATAAAACAATGCATCCCAACACCTAATCCTAACCTTATTATGATCATTGAGAAAAAACACACTGTTCTCTCAGCTTATTCCCTCGCAATGCTGTTTTCCTTTACAGACTATTCTGAGGGCTACTTTTTGCCCTACTCCTCCTGATTTTGAGTAAGACATGAAAGACAAGAGACATCAGTCCAAATCTCATCTCTACTCTAGCACAGGCGCAGCTTGAGAGCACAACGCAGTTCACCCAGGGCAGGAGGCAGTGCTAGTGGCACAGCTCTGGCCCCAGATTCCCAAACCCATGGCCTCCTCTGCCACACAGTAATGACAAAACAGGCAGCCATAGCACACTTTATCCAGTGGAGAGAAGAGTGAACAGGGTCAAAGGAGCAGTCTGTTGGTGGCCATTAGCTTTAAGATGTAGCTGTTTCATCAACTACCAAAGGAGCTGAAGAGTAAAGGGGGAGCAGAAGAACCACAAACAAGTGAAAAAAAGCATGGAGAGTGTGCTAGTGGTAAGAGTAAATACAGCACCTGCCTCAACACAAGTGGAAGTGCTCTGCAGTGTGCATGGAGGCACAGAGCAGCAGACCTGCTCCCTCTCACTGCCATCATCTCCACAATTACACAGCAATCACCTACAAAAAAGGCAGTCACATCTTTCAACACCTTGTTCTCATTCTGCGGCAAAGACAGTGATGGCCGAATTCTGCACATTGCTCTAACATCCAGAAGTCACCATTTAGTCACCATTTACATTACAAAAAATACAGGTTATAAAATAACACATTGTCTCTGTGCAAGGGTATGGATATGGACAGGGGCTAAGAGGGGAAGAAGACTTTCCATGCTTAGGCAGAGTGTCAGAGTTCCACATACAGCAGTTAAAGGCATGCTGGGTGTTTGAGAAGGAACACACAGGTTGCTGCTAAAAGAGGTGATTGCTTCTTTATGAAGCAACATAAGGGTTGGCCTCTCAGATTAGATGCAGGCACTCGAGTTCTCAGTGCTGAGCCATGTCTGCCTGCTGGGCTGGGTGAAGAAGCAAAATGCTGTGGTACAAGAAACTGGACTTGATTTGAAAATCTCACCCTTTAAGTTTCCTTTACAAACAGTGAAATGCATTGCATCACTTACTTGTTACACTTAAACTAATCTAAACAATGATAAACTATCTCAAACTGCAATATAATTAAAACAGCACTGGTCCAGGTCAGGCTTTTTCCCTCTTGGCATTCTCAGATTCTTTTGGATCAATACATCTCAGCCTCTCAAAATGTTGTCCAGTACATGACATATTACAGACTGAGTCTAAAACGCTGATATATCTACCAGTAATAGCATTGCAATTTGGAAGAAAATAATAAATATGTATGACGGCTTAGAATCACAGCTCTACATGGCATATTGCATGCCATGTTTTAGCAACCACATTTAGCTTTGTGCTTTTTAACGTTGATAACAACTTTGAAACAAATATGTTAACATTAACACTCAGGTACACTTATGCATTGTCTATTAGCTTGTAACAAATTACTCAAATTGAAGAAATAGCTGCTTAAAATCAATTTGGAAATATTCCACACTGAATAAAGCAAGTAAAAAATTCATCTACTTTATCAAGAAGGTGCTATGAATTTTAAAGGTTTAAAAAACCCACCATACATAATACAGTCAAAATCATGACACTTCAATGTCATTTTGAGTGTTTTTCAACACCTCATATTAAAAGCAGTTTAAGATTCTGTTCCTACTCCAACCCAGAGAAAGGCAGGATTGATTTTTATGATTTAAAAGTCATGTCTTAATGCCACAGTCTGAATCTGTCCAGCATCCAGCCTCTTTGTAATGCAGACGACAGCCAGCATCAGTCCCTCTTCCACACTGTTCTCTACAATAAAAGGCAGCTGGCAAAGGTGGAGGCTTTAGCACTAGGGGGATTTCCAATATCAAAGGCATTTTCCTTGAATACTTGGAACTGTCAGTGTTTTGATTTTAGGCTTTGCCCAAAACCAAAAACTAAAAGGTGCCAGATCTCCACAGACTCATCCATGCTGTGTTTGTTTCCACCTGGCTTTTACAAATCAGGTAGAATAGATTACTTGAGGGCTTGCATATAGAGGGATGAATATTCCATTTCCAATACTCACAAGATTAATAGGAAAATGTTAGGCACTTTTATCTCATTTTTATGGTACTCAAAAGCCCAGAATACAAACAAGTTGCAAACATGTCGAGTCTACCATAGACTGCCTGGGTACAGGTGTACTCCTGATGCAACAATATCTAAAGGGATAAGATAAGGGATAAGACCTTGGAAGGCCTTACCTACAAATCAACAGCATAGTACAATGGAAAAAGGTTGCCAGTTCCCTTCAACAAAAAACCCAACCAAAACCCCTGACTGTGCAGCCACACTCCAAGCAGAAGGCACCTCTCTGCTGGGGGTCAGGGAACGACACACTTCAAGAAATCTTTTTTTCCTCCCACTGCATTATTAACAATGCTTACATGGCAAAACTAACAATTTTATTTCAAAGGGATGCTTTACGAAGGCGTGTTGCTGATAAATTCAGTCGGACTTTTCTGGCATAACAATCTACTGAGCAATACTTCAAAAAATGAAGGAAACCAAAAAGACTCTTAAGCATCATCAGAAATAGGCAACAACTCTTAAAAAGGTATTTAATATGCCAAGGCATTGTTCTCCACCTCCATTTGGCAACAGCCCGTGTGCTGATCTTATCACAGACTGCAATCATGGTGAGCATCTCAAACCAAAGGCACCAACAATCTGATTAAACAACTGTGGGGTTTGGGTTAAAAATTATTGAAACTAATAGAGAAATGTTCATTTTGTTAGTCTTCATTTGCAAAATGAAGATGACATTTCAATCTTCAAATCTAAACTTTATATACAGGTTTTATATTTTTAAAAACATACACTAAAATATATTATAATTTTGAACTTTGGCATTATACTTTTTTTACTCAAATACTGTGAATGAAAGAAATTGAGTATCAAACTCTCTTTGCGTTAGAGGTATATATATCCTCATAAGTATTTAGTGGCAAGTTACCAAATGTCACTATTCATTGTTACAGAACATTTCATGTCTTTCTTACAGAAAAAAAAATCATCTGTATAAAATTTGTAGCAATATTTCAGAGCCTCACTCTGGTATCAATGACTTTTACATCCACACTTACATGTTCAGAAATAGAGGTGGGTAAGGAAAACATTACCTGCGTTACACTGAATTGTCATTTGCCAAACTGCAGCGGCAGTGACAGTGTCACCACCACTCCAGGAAGTGCAACTGCCCTCTCTCTACCTCTCCTTCTGTAATCCTGAGCTCCTGACATAAATAGCAAAAAGTTATGAGAAATTATGCATTCAGCATTTCACTACATCAAATCACATAGAAAAGTATCAAATGAGTATTTACAGTGGAAAACAGTGTTCTGAAGTGCAGTATAACAGTGTTTCATATTCCTTATCTATCAACTAAGCACTGTATTCACTTTGCTACACATCTTCCATAGAGTGCTCTAAGGCCCCCAGACACTAGCCCAAAGCAAAACCACATTGTCTCCATTTAATTACCTATCTTTTCATACTTACTGTGATCAAAATGACTGAGTTAAACAAAATGGTTGCTAGTAACAGGAGACCATTGATAACCAGCAAGCTAAGGTGGGTGTACGTGCGTAGAGTTCAAAAGAAAAACATGCTGCTGGCATGCTGTTTACTTTTGCAAAGTGAATTTATAAAGGGGAGTGAAAGTGCAATATCAAGTGAATTAGCAGGAATTAAAAGGATTAAAATCCCAGGAACCAATGAGGTCAAAGAGAAATGGAAAATGGATTCAAGCCCTAAAAAGATAAAATTTAACAACTTACTAAAACAGTTCATCATTGTAATTAAAATCCAAGTGCCTAGAAAAAAGTGCCACAAGAAAGATAATTATTTATGAGAATACTTTAAAAAGCCATTTATTGTGAATTTGGGAGAGAATCAGCCTGAAAGAGGTGGTAGTAAAAAGAAATTGTTTGTTTATTCATAAAACTTATTTTCGTCTAGCATACCACTAAGAATCCCTAACATCTGCTCAATGGCAGCTGTAAGTAACATTAGGAACACTCAGCCAATTTATATCTTTCCTTTTTATTAAAAAATAAACAGGTCTTTTTAAATTATTCACTAGTAAATTAACATAAAAATCAGTGCTGTAGCTATCCACATTTTGTGGAAAGGAGTCTGAAAGCTTTGTATGATCATGATGATCTAAATCTTTCTATGTTTCACAGACTACTTTATTCTTTATGTAATTCCCACCTAATTTAGCAAATGAAAACTTAGAAAACCTACAAGCCATACCAGTGTCACAGCCATGAATAATACAGACAGCATTACTGCTACATCAAGTATCTTATTAGTCACCTTCTTCTGACTTGAACATTCTTTTCTTACCTTCCCTTTGCCTCCTGCCATTTAAAAACTCCCCTCAAACAACCTCAGATCTCTCCTGCTTTTGTCTTTTACAAATAAGACATTAGACAGGAAGGAGTAACAAAATGCAGCAGTGTTACTAATTACTAATTACTTGTTCTCAGGCAGCACACATAGCATACATAGATGACAAAGGGCTCTGCACGTTCCTCTGTTTTGCTCCAAAACTGTGCTCTTAAGACAGTAAAAAAGTCTTCGAACACTTCAAACCTAAAAGCTTCTCTCTACACCTCACTAACACTT
>JAOXXN010000265.1:71391155-71418954 GCA_026770055.1 Myrmophylax atrothorax | reverse complement strand
TAAATCCATATTGCTGCCTGTGCTGCTGCCATAAGCATATACCTTCAAATTAGATAAGCACGATCACTAGGCCTTGATACCTCAAAAAACAACAAAAAATGACAGGACCTACAACCTTAAAATCATGCTTAGTTTATTTCCACATCTATATCAAGTTTCTGTTAAGGGACTGGATTTCCTAAGTAGTTTTCCTACTTGCAATATCTTAAAAGATACTTTAATATTTCATAAGCCAATTTTATATAATTGATAGATACAGTAAATTAAATATTTATTTCTATTTTTCACTGGTTAGTAGAATTTAACACCTGCTGCTGACAGAATAAAAAAACCCCATGAAATATCAAAGAAATAAATCGTACCCTGTTCATCTATTGATTTTACATAATATTTCCATGTTTTAAAATTGCATCCTCTCAAACCATTACCTTCAATACCGGAGCTTCACAGATGCAAAGTTTTTTGCTAGGAAGCCGTGTTATTTTGATAGCATGTTTGACTAGAACTATTCACTGTGCAACAATTTCTGCGTCTGAGATGATATGAAACCTCAGAAGCTTTAACTCAAATTCTAACAAATTATTTAACATAGAAACAAGGTTTCATTCATGGGGAAAATTAACACAATAGGGGTGCTTTCTCACCTCTCTGCATCACTTGTTATAAATTGAAAGTCTACCATTTAGATATTCCTTAATTAACATGCTTTGGAAAGATCTTGTATATCAGCAAAAAAAGTACTATTCAGGCACTGGGGATAGTTTGCTAATACAAAGTTGACCCCTCTCAACAGTACTGTTGGTACTTACCTACTCACTGTAACCTACTATTTCACAACTGGTTTCAAAGGTTGAAGGATGAAGAATAGCCACTTTCGTAAGGGTCAAGAAGCAGAAATATGTAGATCAGCATTCAAACCCTTCTGCTCAGAGAGGACAGGCCTGGGATTTCTGTGGAGTTACCACACTCCTGCTACTCTACATTATGGTCAGTGCAGGGACCACACCAAAGCACAATAGAAGAGGTGTATGGAAGCACAGCAAAACCCTTTCATTAAAAAAGAACATTTTGGGTGGAGTGCTGTGAAAAGAGCTGAAGTGAGGTGACCTCCCTGCTGCTACTGTCTCCTGCAGCACACAATACCATCAGCCTAGAGTACCACAGCAAGCTGTGCCAACTCCCACCTCCCTGCCACCACAAGGGCTGGCTGTACTAGTAAATTAAGAGTCAGCAATTCCCACCAGAAAATTTCCAGACTTTTTGTTGCTCTGTTTCTCAATTTCAGTTGTGACCTAGGGTATTCTATCTTCATGCTCATGCATGGAAAATTTCTATCTTCTAATAAGAAGAATATATTTCTGTCAATATCCTAATTTACTAAAACTCACAGAGGTCCTATAAAATGTGCAATGTTAATTTTACATAGAGAAAACTAGAGAGGCAAAGAGTTGTCAAAAGTCATTCTGCTACCACAAACCCATCTTCTGGATTCCTGACTTGGTATTCTTCTGCTGAGAAGTGCTTGAAAATAGCACTTCTTTCATAAGTGAGGATGGTGGAGGCACAAAGTCAAGTGGTGTTGGTAACACAAAATCAAACATGTACAGAGCTGACAAGTCATTTGTTTTACACTGGTATTTCTTCTTTGACTTCATTAGAGGGTGTATATTCCTATTTTCTGATTACTGTTGAATACCATCAATAGAAAAGACCTTTCACAAAATTAGCAAACTGAGTTGCCAGGCATCCTGCTATGACGAATATGAATGGCCCCAGAAAACAACCTCCCCTCAGATATGGGTGTATAGGCAGGCACACAGTTCAGTAAGCACATAAATAAGTGCATAACAAAATGTGGCATCGCATGCACATCTGAATTTCTAGCTTAACAAACTGCAAACAAATGAGGTTTTACTGTATACAGACTGTTCTCCTTTCACAGATGTTTGTAACTTTATTTTTCCCACAACATCTTTGTTTCCCTTATGTATTACTTATCCATTCAGGGTTCTGTTGACTCTACTGAAAAGACTTTTTATTAGAACATGCCCTAGCATTTCTCAACCACTTTCCATTCCTTTGCTTCTGATTCCCTACACATATATTACTGATTTCCAGATAGAATTTTAGGTCTACTTTACTCAAGACCCGCTTTTTTTTTTTTGTATTATTAGTCTTAGTATGGACTCTCATCAGTAATTCAAACCTGAGGATACTGTGATTGCATTGTTAGAACTTTTCAACTCTGAGCTTATCTATCATACCAACATTATTTCTAGTGATCAGCTGCAGTATCACTATTAAACAAGTAGGCAATTACCTCATTTAAGGGAACAACTCTGCAGTGCCTTACTGAACATGCAGTTCTCTACATTTTTACACTAGTGGCTTTTTTATTTCTCCGCATTCTGTACCAGAATCAATGAAGTCACTTTTCCCTGTCACAAGCTCTTTTAGATTCATTGTATTTAAAGGCCATCCATCTTTTGATCTAACTCCTAATTCAAAAACTTTTGTAGTCCATAATATTATTCAAAACTTTGAGACAGACTGTGTCCCTCTAACTGGCTATACATCTTGGTTTTCCACAGGGTTTTTTGTGCCCATTCCCTGCACTAAACTTCCAGTGATGTTAACCAGAGCTTTGAACATTCAGAATAATCAAAGACTATGCAGCGTGAAGGACATCTGCTGCAGCAGACAGGAAAGTTATCAACTTCCAATATAATTCCATAGCATTATTTACTGTCCCGATAAAGAAGGACTGCCTCTTAAAGAAGCCAAATGCCACCACTTCTACATATTCAAGACAACAACCAAGGTTATGTTCCTAAAACGACATCCAATGCTCCATCTGCACAGTGCAAAGTGCTAAATTAATCTGCAAGTTCAAATTTGTCTAAAAATTCTGAAGGAATGGGCAGATCTTTGGACAAATGAGGTATTGTCTGCACGCATGCAAAAAACAGAAAACTGACATAAACATCATTTTATGCAGCCCCAGTAAACTGACAGAAATTCGGAAATGTGCTCATGCCCACACTAAACCTAATCTGTACTGCCAGAAGATCACAGCCAAAGAAAATTGGGACTATTTGCTACCATTTGATGATGCAGCTGAGAGAAATCTCTCTGCACTGTGCTTTGTTCTCTGAAGACAAGCAGTGAAATGCAAGAATGTGTTGCATTTCAACACCTGCCTTTCCCAGCCAGTGAGCACAGCCAAGCTGGAACATCAAGCAACTCCCTCACAGTTCACTCTTGGCTGGAGGGAGAGAGGAAATGGCCACTGGGCATGACCGAGAAAGCCTCAGTCACCAGTGTGTGGTAAGTCATCTTCCTCCACATCAAAAGAGGAAGGAGTCACTAATTTGGTCCCAGCCCTATACTGGACTTGCAGACCAGAGTTTAACACCATCTACCACCCTCCAAAACATTCAGGGACAGTTCACATCTGTACAGAGGAGTTGCTTTTAGAAGATGACAGACACATATTGCCCCTGATTTCTGACTTTTTATAGTGTACAGTGTACCCTTTACAGATACACTCTGAACTCAGTACACTGGGTTGAATTTCAGACACCTAAAACAAGATACAAATTGAAATCTTGTTTTATATGTGTTACCAAGCCCTCTCCCTTGGCTTGCCTTTCATTTGGAAATGCTCTGGGTTCTAATAACTAACTGACTTGGTATCAAATTACACCTGAAACTGTAGAAACATAATTAAATCAATACAAAATACAACTCGCATGCTACTGAGGGAACCCTGGACTTTGGGTTGAGCATGAGATTTAAAGCCATGAACTCACAACTGATCTCAGTTAGACTGTTGACTTGTCTGTTATTATCTTTGTCTCATACTTCTCAAGGCAATTGTAAGATTTATTATGTGAATGTCAGTGTATGCTTTGAAGACACAAAGTGCTATTTAAGTGCCAAGTATTATTACTTATTCAGTAGTCGTTTCCTACGTTAATTGCGTTTGCGTAAAGCAGACCTAGCTTTTCAGTCAATTTTGTTAGTTGGTTTCCTTTGCCTCTTTCATTTTTCATGATACATTTGCTTGGCAGAAGTTTTGGATCATGGTGGTCCACATCTGCAGGAGGAAGGTTATCCCTTGCACTTAGATGAGTGCTATCATGTTTACAGCCACACCACATAACCCTGCTCAAAAGAAATCTTTGAAAGGCAGCGCTCAGAACAAGAACAGCTCAGCTACTGGTATCTTAGAATTTGTCTTCCCTAACCAGAGTATAAAAACCTTATTTAGAGCTGAGGTAAAAGCTCTGTGTAGCCAGGTCTTACTTTGTCATGTTCCAAAACATGTGTGCTCACCTGTGAACTGCAACACAAAGCCTTTTTTCACTGTTTGACTATATTATTTCTGTTCACTTTGGAATGAACAGCACCAAAGGATCTAAGAAAATTTCTGCTCACACATTCAATGTGTTTAAATTTTCCCCTTCTAGACTATCATCTTATTGCCTCAGCCACCTTCTTCTGCTACTTTTTACAGAGGGTTTTGTGCTAGGGGCTTTAGAAGATAGATTTAGCACTAACTCATTCACTTTCTAAATTCAATGTTTACATTAGTTGGTATATAAACATATAGTTTATTGGATTCAGTGCTTAAATGAGCTATGAAAAAATTGTTTAAACCCCATACATTAGTTGAACCGCAGAAGAACATACATCATTCCTTCCTGATCTTTACAGGGGTACTTGTTGAGATACATATAATGAAAACAAGTATCTTTCACTTGTCACTGCTGTGCTCCCTCAGCTTCCCAAAGAGTGATGTAAAAGGAGCTGTACTATCAAGAGCCAATCAAGAGCCATTTTCAGAGTTGAAACTACATAGATGAAGTTTTAGCTTTTCAAGTACTTTTACTTCCTCCACCTCTTTTACAGCCTGCGTATCTTAATGAAAATGAATAGTTACACTGAACAATAAAGACTTTGTAATTTGGTAATATGGTTAAAATATGGTTTTCCAGAAGATAAAAAACTTTTATATGACTGAAATATGCAAAAAAGTAATCACAAACTTTACTGAAGTGTTCCTTTCCCACTTCAAGCTCATCTTCCCTTGCTTGTCTGGTTTTCTTGACAGTTGTTGATGTTTGCATCAAAAAATAAAAGTTAATAAATGGCCTACCTCCCATACTGTGTACAAGAACTGCTTAAAGACACTGTGACAGAGACAGAATAGTTACCACTAGTATGGAGGAATCAGGCACTCCCATTTGTGTTCTTTAGGACTGTTTATTCCAAGAGACTATGAAGACACAGGCTTTAGTGTGTCCTGTAGAAATGAATGTGACTCACATAGGTATATACCAGATGGTGAAAACCTCTAGTTTACTCATTGTTCCAAGGCAGAGTCAAAAATGCAGTCAGTTTTCTTGAAAAGGTCATGTATTCGAACCATCATCAGGACTTCAGAAAGCATAAGAAATGGCAGTGAATTTTATAAACCAGTGACTAAAAATTCCCTGATTCAATATTAACAATTTGTTTTGGTCAGCTTTCTGAAAACAATGTGCTCCTTTGGTAGTGACACAGAGCCACTGATGTGCAATGTTACCTGCCATCATGTCCCCCTTAGCACTGCAAGGATTATTCTTGCCAAGTGAGTCACTGTCCTTAGAGGGTTGTCAGCCTCTTTCACTCAGAAATAGGTTCTTAAATATTCCACTAGAATTTATCAGATGTCAGTCAAGTTTGTAATGGTATGGTTAAAGGAATTTAAGTTAACTGTGCACCTGCTTCGATTCTGATGTCTTTCTCCTTAGATACAGTGCTAGAGAAGGAAGAAAACGTAACCATGGAGAATTACTTCTGAGACAATAGGAGCCAAGACCCACTGTTGAAGAGAGGCAAATTGTTCTCATACCTCACTGTGAAGCAACACTTTTTCCCAAGTTCTGGCAGGTGCAAGTATTAACATCTTATGCACAGGCATGTTGTGCAAAGCACCAGTTCCACAACTGGCCTCCACCTCCACTGCACTGCTGGGATCTGCATGTCTCACTCACTGGTGTGCAGTGGATGGCTTCCAACAAGTCCTGCATGGCTATGGTTCAGAGTACAGCTGTTTGCCCATGGAAGTGTCCTGTGCAATCTCCTTTAAATACAAATTGCATGGGCACACCACCCCAGCTTGAGCGTGGCCCTTAGTGTTCTTTTAAAATCCCAGCCAACATGGAGGTGCCCACTTTTTGACCATTTACCATCCCTTTCCAAGTCAGTGACCTCTGCAGCCCGGACACACGTCCAGTGGCTGAACCCCAACCTGAGAACTGAATCAGACCAACCATAACATACCATCGTCCCCACCACATACCAGTAATCCCTCACCCGGCACAAGGAAGACTATGTAAAAATTTTGGGAAAAGTTATTTGGGAGAGGAGAAAACTGTGTTGTATTCTCTGTTCAGTTAATTGCTTTGTGCAAAGCACAACAACCTTATCAAGATGGATTGAGATGCTTAACAGCAAATATACACTGTAAAACTGATCTCCATGTCGCAGAACCACCTCAGGCAGAGAAACCAAGTCCTACATATCCCAGGCAAGCTTTTCAACCACGGAGCTACTGATAAATCACAACTGTATTACTCTCTCAGAAGGCTGAGAGACATTTTATAAACTTTCTGCAAGTTGTCTAGTGTCTTTGGGCTTCAGAACCTAGGTGAAATGTGTGCATGCTCAGCAAGGGCAACAACATAAACATATGTAAGCCTAGGATTTTGTGCTCCCTACATGATAGGCTGGCATCATGTACAGTGAAGTGAAAACAGTGCGAGGACTGCACACCACATCCTCAGCAGCACTGAGACAACTGCATGCAAGGCAAGTCTGTAAACCAGATTATTGAAGCTGTGACCATTTTAAAAAAAACATCATCAGAAACCAGTAACAAAAGCCACACAGCAAACTAGTTAACCCATTTCTGGAGTCATTTTCAATTGTATTACTTTGAAAACTCAGCTGACAACATTGCATGAGAAGCACTTTCAACAGCACAGGTGAAGGAGCAGCAAATTTTGCTGTGAAGGACAGGAGCAACTGGCCAGAGGCAGCACCAACTTCTAAAGCCAGTTTTGCAGTTGAATTCACCATTATACTGTGTAACTAATTTCCTCATATAAAACCAAATACTAGGGTCAAGTTGATCAGCATTGTTACTGTTTGATCTTCAGATAAAACATGCCAGGGCCTGCCATATCCACAAGATCATCAGAGGCTTTTTCATTCTTTTAAATCATGTTGCCAGTTGAAAAAAATGGATAACAAACAGATACTAAAGTTAGGATTGAAAACTACTGTGCCAAGTCACTTGCTGCAAATGCTATAAATACACAAATCAAACAAAATTCAACTGGAATTTGAGGTTCTCAGCAGTTCTGACAAGTTGAGAGTCTGAAAATCTGGCCCTCAATGCATGTGTGTATGTAGGGCACCAATAAACTCTTATTTTTACACCTACCCACAGAGAAAAACCAAGAGACTGAAACAAGGAAATTACTGCATATATTCATATAGATAAGTATGTTGGAAAATGAATAACTAGGCAGGGAAAATCATTAACAATAGAGCCATCTGCTGTATTTCGAAAAAACTACACTAGCAAAAATTCTGAAAATGGTAAAACAACATGAATTTTTCACTACTCTGTGTTACAAAAAGTGATCATAATGATTAGTGCATCAGGGTAGATGACAGGAAATGTGTATTTCTTACACCTCTTCTAATTAAAAGCAATATTTAGTGGCATAATACTGATCCTCTGTGTCTAATGATACTAATTGACATCGTAGCTGAGCACATTAAAAGCCTCAAATGCTTTCCATTCTATTTGAATCAGATAAGCACAATATTGTGTATGGTGACAATGAGGTCAGCAGCAAGTTGAATATTTATTTAAATACTGACAAGACACTTGATTATGCTTTTCTTGCTTTAAAATAAGAAGAATTCCAGGTCTGAAGAGTTTACAGTAGACAAAAAGGAGGGGAAGTTTAGAAGACAGATTAACCCAAGTGGTTCTTCATTATTTCTTTAAACTTCTAGATACAAACCTGAAGAAGCCCTCTTACAAACATGCTGGGAAAAGCAAGTACCTACAAGCAAATTCCCAGTTTTGCATCTTAAAGATGGCATTAAAACACAGATCTAAAACCCTGGGTAAACTAGGAAATATTGTACTACCACAGCCTCAAAGCTGCAGAGAGAATATACTACTGTAAATCTGGGCTCAAATGGGTGCTACAGCTATGCAAAAAAGTAACCCCTACAAACTATACATAGCCTCTAAAAATTCTCTTCTGTTCATGGGAATGTGTTTCTTATCTTAAAAGTTCAGAATAAAAGAGAGACAGACTCTAAGCATCAGGTTTGATGCAATCGAGTTTTCAAAGACAGGGAAGACTGAACACCTTTTGAAGTGCCAATTAATTGCCAGTAGTGAGTGTCATTGCTTTTGAGAGTGCCAGTTAAAACCAGTTATAAATTAGTCTATCCCAGTGCCTGCTGGAGCCTGCAGTGTTCTTCCATTCACTGCATTTCCCATACAATTGACTTCTTGAACCTCTCAGAGGTGGTCAGAAGTGATGACAAACCAAAAATGGGACTTGTCAGCATCAGTCTTCACAGGGAAGTTCCTCTTGTATTTAAAATAAACTGATGAGCCATCTACCCACATCACATCTATAGGTCACCACAACTGCCTCAATAAATGTATCTGCCCCAAATGTATTAAATATACCAGATGTTTGACAACAAATATTACTTGTTCCTACAAATCCTGTCATTTAGCAGTTTGAAGTGTTATTTTACATTTCATTCTGTTTTTGCAGGTTATGCAAAACAAGAGACACTTCATCATTACACTTGCAACTTCAGAAATTGCTACAATTCAGTTTTTTCTACTTTTGACAAAACTAAACTTCTACAACTAGAATTTTTAAAGCATTATAAATAATATAGTAAAGACTTTCTTAGCTTAAAAAGAAAACCACGTATATTTACCTGCCATCATAGCTATCATACTGGCTTTGTAGACATTAGCAAGGGATCCCAGTTCACCTGTTGCCAAGATTGTTTTCATATGAGCTTCTCCACAGGCCTTACGGCACTGACAGATCTCCTCGTAGAGACCTGTGGATAAAAGTATGTGAAAATGATCAAAGTTGCCTTAGAGACATTTTCAAGTATGGTTGTAATTTACACTTCTGGCCTAATTTCCAATCTTATAATTAGTCATAGCACTCAAGAACTTCAGATTTGTAAGTTCAATAAATTACATGACTGGAGGTAATTAACTATGCGATGCATTTTCAGGCTTTACTTAATAGCTATTAATGTTAGTTATCTCAAAACTATAAATGTGCACAATATGCCAAATACTCAAATACATCAGGAGTAAAAAATGCTATGATAGTAAAGATTGATTTTAAAACAGCTTTTCCAGCAATAAATATGGTAGTACATGGAATCAGCAGCCAGGGACTGTTCCTGTGGGATTCCTTCTGTGTCTGTGTGGCTGTCTGTTGTAGGGATGCAATCTGCAACGGTATGATGATTCTCCTGGTCCTGGAGAATCCAGGTCCATTACCTAAGAGAAAATGTGCTCCCTGCTTTCCCTGACCACGGGGTCCCCGAGAGCCCCTGAGAAGGACACACACAGACCACCGGAGAGGGAGAAGAAGAAGAGAACTTTTATTGCTGGTCAGGGGTTTATATGGGCCTTGGAGGAATTCAAAACTCACCAACAGGAAACAAGAGGGGATTTGGCTCTGGGCCAATGGGAGTAAGGGGATTTACATTCAGTAGGAGAGGGGTTCAGGTAGCATGCATGTTGCAACCTTCCTTTAGAGCCCTGAGATAACAGGGTATTCTAGGAAGGAGAAGCAGTGACTTTGCAAAAAGACATTTTGACTAACATTTTGTACATTCAGACAACATTAAAAACATCAGTTGTTAAAGCATTATCAGTGGCTTCTTGATTTTCTTCACAAATCCATTTCTGGAAGGATTTTCTCCATTCCAGATATTGTAAACCAATTCCTACAAGGGACAGTTACGTTTTCCGTGTCATCACTCTGTCTCTTTCACCCACATTTGCCAAAGTATTCCAGAGATGCCAAAGGGGTGACCAAGTTGTATAATCACAAACAATAGTGCCACCTGAGATGCCATAACATATGCCTCCACTTCCAGCTGCCACTTCTGGAGGATACACACCTCCCTTAAGTTTCCCACTGCTCTCCCTATTACCATAGAACCATCTAAGGAAGTCTGATAATGGAACTCAGTGTCTGTGTTTAGGAATCTGAATCCTGCTTTAAGCTTGTTGGAAGTAAGAATTTCCTGAAAAAAATCAACACAGTCTGCTAACATCCTTGGTGAGGAGAGATCAACGCCTGGGATCACACCTCAAGGACCAGCAAATACACATGGATTTGTGTTTATAAACCACCACCACCAGCTGGCCACCAGCCACAGCCAGGCTCGCAGGGCAGGCCAGCATTTGGCTGCTCAGGGACATTGACCAGAGCAGACCACCCCCGAACAAACTCCTGCTTTCAGATTTACAAAGTGTCATGGCCACAGAAGCATGCTTAACTTTCTAACAGTTGTATATTTTCACAGACTCAGTAAGGGCCATAATTTGGACATAACCAACTATAAAAAGGCCAGAACTTGTGAACCCAGTCAGGTAATGGGGAGCACAGCAAAACCCTTCCACCCTTTCCAGTAAAATCCAACAGTGCTCCCACTGAAGTTTAAACATAGGAAGACTAAAAGAGCTAGAAATTAATGAAACACAGCTGTCAGAAGTTGGCCACTTGGCAATGTGTAAGAGTCCTCCTGTGTGGGGAGAAAAGCAGCACTCCAGGTGTACAGCCACCATTTCTGGAATTTGAAATATTTTTAAGAGATGCAAAATAAACTAACAGGGTCCTTTCTACAAATTGTACTCAATCTTCAGACATGTCATCAAAAAGCTCTTTCACAGAAGGCTAAAATACAGCTTTAAATAAGTCTTGCTAAAACAGTCCAGACTATAAAGAATAATTTTTTTCAGGAATACTAGATTTCTTTTTTCCCCCTCAGTCCTTCAGTGAGACCTGGGAATACACAGCAGGGCTTGCCAGCTGCTGTACAGCTGGACCTCCCTCCATCCACAATGCTGCTGCATCCGATTGATGCCACTGGCACACCAGGTGTCCAGGGCTGGAAATGCTAGGGTGGCCCTCTGAGACATACTACACACATTAGCAGACAACTGGCTAATGTACTTAGCAAGTCCCTTTATAGACACCAGGCTTCACCTTGTTTCTTACTGTGTACCAAAGGTGTGAATTAATCAGTACTAGCATGCAGTCTAACATGTTTTATTGATCAATTGATGATGCTCCAGAAACCTACATCAAATCGAGACTCAAAAAGGAAACACAAAGGATCTGCGCTATTTTTTGTGCATTTAATAACCCTGCTCATGTTAGATCCAAACGCAATCTCTTTCCTGAAGCTTTTGAAAAGGCAGAGAAAGCAGCTTGCTTGTTCTTCTACTTTCGGTAACAAGAAGAGAAGTTTTCTCTACCTTTAAGATATGCCACAAAACATGTCAAAATAAAATCAACAAAATGTACATTTGGGTCGGATTCCATGAAAAGATATTATATCCTCACAGCTGTTGTTCAATGGAGTTAGTACTGCAGCTACAGTACCCTCCCTCATAGTTGGAAGGTACTTTTACATGCAATTAGCGTCAAGCTCATTTAAACAGCCTCACTACCTGACAGCACACATCATCCCACGGACAGGAACACTGAGGATCTTCAATCAGCCGTGTCTATCGGGTGAGCTGAGGTGGCAGAAAAGTGGGCATACTCTAATGGGGCAGGTGTGTAGGTAAGAAATACTCTTCTTTATTCAGAGACCAATTATTGCAGACAATAGGACATTTTCAACCCCACAGTAAAAGCACAAATAGAAATGCAGCTACATCTGGGACAGAAAAAATTAACCAGAGCACCCCAGTCCCAGTGCAAGCCAGAACTGCTCTGATATAGAACAAGCACAAAAACACCGACTCCTTTCAAAAATAAAATGAGATGTTTCAGTACTCAGATTTAAATCAAGGCACACATGACTGGATTATCCTGAAACGTCTTAGCAAATGTCTAAAGTATGGGTGGAGTTAATCACACCTGAAAATGAACACAGGGCTTCAAGGGGTCCCAGGCTTCCTGTGGCACAGTTTGCACTGCCAGGAAGCCCATCACTCAGCTCCATCAAGCTGGACAGGAGCAGAATCAAAGCTGGACACTACAGTCTGGGAATATCTGTGACCTGTGCAGAACACTAGTAACTGACATAGCAGACACAGCTTCTCTGGTTAGCTGTAGTGGCACAAACATTTTGGTAAACCCCAGAGGCATATTTTCAACTGTGAGCTGAGATCAATGAAGAAGTTGTAAGAGACTTTCCTTATGACTCCTAATAACAAAGAAAATAAAATCAGAAGCTCTCAAAACAAATGGCTGGTAGTGTGCAGCATCTTGGACACAGCACCAACATTACCCATTCTCAAAGAGGTCTAAATCTTAAATCAGAGGGAAAAAAAAAACAACCTAACCAACTCACAAAAAACCCCCACAGCCAGCCATCCTATTTAGAAAATACTTGGAGCCACTGATAAAGTCTGTAGTAGCTCTGTCCACTGACTTTGCTGTTAAAATGGATGTGACATAAGAACTCTTCTACTTTGCACCACTTACTTAAGATACCTGATGGCTTTCATGAATTTTAGATCTGCCTTTACTGGATGTATTTATAGAAGTCAGAAAAAATCAGATTTTGTAGGAAAAAACCGCTTTCATAGCTGTGATTTTAATTTCACTGTTATAAAACATAAGTTTTGGAGGATTTTTTTCATAGTTTTCCTAAAATTGTAAATACACAGTACATTATATTGAATTTTAGCAGATATTACCTATATCAAAGTAAGTATTCTTTCCCCTACACATTTCTCAAGGAACCATCCCTGACAATTTCCACAGGCTATAATCTGCACTAGATTGTCTAGATGGTCTTTTACTTTGGTCTAATACATTAGTCCTAAAAATCGTAAGATAAAGGGGATAATCCCAATCTCCTACAAAGGAAATGAAAATATTAAGGGAGAAAAAACCCCACTGCTTAATTTTTTATGGAATAGCTCTTCTTGAAAAATGTGGTGACAAAACCACTTCTTTTTTAAGTTTAATTTATTTGGTGTTTTTATCTAGTCAGTCACATTGACTGATGCTAAGGGTAGAAATTGAGACAAGGAGGTAAGATGTTTTGATTTCTGTTAGACCAAAAGATCAAGGTAATTGTGATAGGAAACTGGAAAATGAGCTGGAGTCCCTTCTGTCTGGCATGTTAATGGCAGGTTTGTTAACAAAATGACAAGCACAAGGCTATCAGCACAACACAACTCTCTCAGTTCTGCTCGCAGCCACATATGTGCAACTCCAGGCTCCAGTGATTCACATGAAACTGGAAAGAGAGCTCTGCTTCAGGAATCTGAGCTGCTGCTGACAATCTAAGACAGAAATTGTGCAACTCGACTTTAAGATCCTAAGTCAGCTTGCCCATCTAGATACAATAAATCCAACTATAATGTTTCTGAACAAGGTGGGGTCTTTTCCAAGTCTCTGGAAAAGGGAGCGTCTTTTCTCTGTACTGTTTATAAAGCGTGTAGCACAAAACAGGATTCCAACTCCTGAACAAAGCCTCCAAACTCACAGCTGAATAATTAACAGAATTGAAAAGCAGTTCTCATAATGAAGTAGTATCTAAAGTATTGCGTGGATGCAGCCACACTCAAACTTCTTACAGTATAGCTGTCTTTTTCCCTTTTCTACTAGGAAAATTCAACTGACATAGAGCAAATGATGGATTAACAATACTGCTAAAGCCACTGACAGTGTAGTATGTCCATGTGTTTCCTAAAAGCTGTGGAATTAGAAGTGACATTACAGCACCCCAGACAACTTCAGAAGGTACAGCAAACCCAACATATTGGCAAGAGGGAAAAAAAAGAACAATAGTCCAGGGTTGGACTCGATGATCTCAGAGGTCTTTTCCAACCCAATCAATTCTATGATAATAAATAAATCCATTATCTTTCAACAATTTTTTGGTCAACTTCATCATTCCTTACATAAAGACTCCACATTGTGTGCCCAAAGGAAGTATCTAATTTGAGGTATTTAAGCTTAATCCACACTTTGTCAAGTGACAAGACAATGTCAAGTACTTTAGAGTAGTATTACTTTAAAAGCTAAAAGGTTGGAAAAGGTATGTAAATTCATACATTTAGATCTTATTTAATGTTATTTTCAGATGCAATTTAGCTGTCCAATGAAGTTGCTTTCATATTCAGCATTATTAAAAAGATCATTACAATTACCTGGTAAATATCTAGAACATACATTCTGAGTGTCATAAAGAGCTTCAGCAATATTCAAAAACTGCTTTAAAATAATTTGACATAATTGGACATACACTAAAATATTTAATAACCAAACAAGACTTTGAAGCGAATCACAAAGCAACACTATTCTATCACAGTGACCCCAATTACTGCACAGGCTAGAAGAAAAGCTTAAAATGAACAGCAAGATAAAACACTCTACCACATATATTTTTGTCAATAACTTCTGAAGTTGTGAAGAATGGCAGCAGGAGAAAATACCTATAAAAATACATTATTATCATTACAAGCATAAGAAGAGGTTCTGTTATAACTACAAGGCAGCTTTAGTTGATGAAGTGCCTTGAACACAGCCATGGTTACTGCAGTAGACTTCTCAATTTTATATAATATAGGAATTCAGCCTAAAAAGACTTCTTCATCACTCCTTCTAGATTCTTTCAAAGTTCTTTATACATTATTGAGTATCATAACTAATCATTACATAGAGGTGAAAACCTGCATGTTCACACAGATAACATACATCTATTGAAAGCTAAACAGGAAGTCAGAACATTAGATTTTCACCAAAATATTCAGATCACCTAATGAAGTACTTTTTTTTTGCAGTGGGAAAGTTAGATATTTTAATTTTTCACCTTGTGGCATCATTATCTGGATGGCAAGTGAATTGTGTTTGTGAGGTAGCTTTTTTTAAGACCATGTAAACATATGCCACAAATAGATTCATATTCATGGACAAACTTAAGAGAAAACATTTGGAAATGATTTAAATTCTGCCCTAGGTAAAAAAAAAATATAAGCCGCTGCCAAAAATAAGGATGGCTTTCAATCTTGTCATGACTTCAGCACTGGATAAAACAACATGCGAACCAAATTAAAAGCACTCCCTAATTTACTTATTTAGTAAACCAACAGCTTTATACCACATCCACCATTGTGTACTCCTCCCCTGTAATTTGTGACCACAAAACCCAATTCACCTCCCACATAGAAAAACCTAACAATGTATGTCCAGTTCATTTCAGTCACCAATACAAACTCCCTCTGAATCCATCCCTGTGTTCCTCCTCTGAGTTCTCCTTCATGTAATCCCAGGCAATATAACCTCAAGCCTGCACACACAGTTGCCTTACGTGCAGCAAATTGCTGATCTCTGCTCTGTGCAACTTGCACATCACAGTGGTTTGTACAGTGAACCCTGAAGCATGATAACCATAGTCATGTCAGAAATTGCTACGAGACAGGCTTCTTCAGACATATTGCAAGTTGCTGCTTAAGTCCAGCTTAGTGGTCTTTTTTGAGTCTTAGTGACAGATCACTGCCTCAGCTCACTTTGTACTCAAGACTAATACTTGTTCCCAGCAGTCCACAGCTCCTGCAGGGGTATCTGCTTTGCAGACCACAGTGTGGACCCTAACACAGATACACTACAGGAGGGTGTGTGCATAGTCTTGCTGCCAGCTGGGACAGGACTGGGTCCATCATTCTGTCTTATTTAAAACCACTCAATCACCCAGTTTCCATATACCGGCAATTTCTGAGGGGATACCTGAACTTATAGTCACTCTGAAAGAAACGAAGTCTGCACAATGCACATCCTCAAGAACTCAAACATTTGTAAAGCCTCAGATTTAAAAGCACAAGGATGGAGATAGTAAACCCTGTAAAAGAGATCAAGAGGTTATAGCAAATGGAAACCAGGATACCAGTCCTGAAGACACAGATGCAGAAACATGTGGATTTTTTGGTTCAATTCTAACTGCTAATTGAAGGAAGACCAAAATCAGAAAACACGATCTATTACCACAATGAGTGTGTTTCCTTAACTAAACTCAGGTACCAGGGGTCCCTTATGAAGTCTTCCAAACAAATAACATCATAAGGCACTACATTATACAACTAAAAGGAAAATTCATTCCAAAACAATGATGTGTTTACCTTCGCACGGAGATTAGTTATAGGAGCACTGTCAGCACTTAAAGCAAACCATTCACAGTACATTAAGGAGGCAATTAGAGAAAAAAACATCTTCAGCATTATTGTTCTAATTAGTAGTAGTCTACAGACACCAGAACATCAATAATAATATGAACAGTCAATTTGTACCCTTAATTTTCAGGAAAAAGAAAACTACTAAAATACATATTTTTGTCAAGAATTGAAACATGTATATTTAACAAGGTATCATCTACATTAACAGCCCCTTGGGCTTTCTAAAAACAGTTCAAATAATTGGACTTTCACTTGCAACTTTTTTAATGGTGTACACAAAATACTCTAAAGACATGGAAGGAATAGGCCTGAATTTTCAAACCACAAAGTCATTCTGCATGCCCAGCCTGACACAACTTGCCACAGCATTCTTCTAAAAAAATGCAACCCTTTGTCATTGGTTAAATAGGGTTTATTTAGCTCAGAGTCCCAGATTATCAGTGATTATTAGGGGAGAGACCAAATTCTTCAGGGGCTGATGTGGTGATTTGGGGAAGAGAAAAAGACAGATCCTGCATGTACACATACAGAGGCTTAAGTTCCTTGCCAAAGAGTGGGTACTTACCTTCCCACTCGCCAGTCAGCACCAGACTCCTGCTAATGACAATGTCAATCTCTCTGGCACCATATTCCACAGCCAGCTTTATTTCAGCCAGTTTAGTTTCTAGAGGGGTTTGTCCAGATGGAAACCCAGCAGCCACTAGCATGAAAAAGGGTGCAGGTAGAGGGAAGAAATGTTTTACAAATGTTTTAAAGTTTTATAAATTAACCCTAAAATTGTATATACCTCTAATACACCAAAAAGTTTGAAAGTTACTCTTTTTTTATCCTGACCATAATTCAAAAAAATCTAAAGGCACTTCATCCTCTTCACCCCCAGGAAGCATTAGATCTACCCTCAAAAACCAATGTCCAGCCAGATACTAAGTGAATCATGTGAAAAGATCTTTCACATATCTTAAAATTTACCAGAGTAGCCTACATAAAAAGCAAAACATCTGTTGCTTCCAGTAGAACTGAACAAACAAGGAGGGAACTCAGATACAAAGCAATATACAAATTTTTAATTCTTTCCAATTCTTTTAAGCAGTATCTCAAGTTAAATCATAGTAATATTGCACAACAGCTAAATTAAAATATAGCAAAAATTGCTTTCAGTGAGATCTACTTAATCTATGTTTATGATGTTTAAGTACAAAATCCAAAGGTAACTTTGGAAATGGAAAAAATAATGGCTTTTCCAGAGCTTGCCTTTCTCTGACACATACATGCATTTAGTACGTATTTTTCCACCACACAACAATGAAACAGCAGCAAAAAAATCACCAGAAAAAGTGCACCTTAGCATTAAACACTTGATCTAATTTCAAAGTTGGCCCCTGCTTTGAGGAAGAGGTTGGACCAGGTGACATCCAGAGCTCCCTTCCAACCTGCATAATTCTTTGATTATACAGCTTGCTTATAATGGATTCAGGACCTGTCTCACATGTGTGGTGACTGGAGAAGAGCTGGTACTGTTGGATTTGTATGTAAAGGCCCTGAACCTGTGGGCTGCTCAGCAGGAAACAACCCTGGGCTCTGCACACAGCTTCAGGATGTGCTGGTTTGGGCTGGAATAGTTATCCTTGTAGTAGCTGGTATGGGGCTGTGTTTTGGATTTGTGCTGGAAACAGTGTTGGTACTACAAGGATGTTTTGGTTACTGCTGAGCAGTGCTTGCACAGAGTCAAGGTCTTTTCTGCCTCCCACTCCTGCACCAGTGAGTGTGCTGAGGGTGCACAAAGAAACTGGGAGGAGACACAGCCAGGACGGCAGATCCCAACTGCCCAATGGGATATTGCACACCACAAGCCATTACGTCCTGTATATAAACTAGGGGTAAATCTGGCTGAGGGCTACTGCCTGTGGACTGGCTGGGCATCGGTCACTCAGTGGTGAGCAACTGTTTGCGTCACTTGTCTTGCTTCTGTTTTCTTCCTTTTTTTTATTATTTTCCTTTTCATTGCATTTATTACTATTATGTTTTATTTAAATTATGAGACTGTTCTTAGCTGAACCCACAAACTTTCCACTTTTACCCTTACAATTTTCCTTCCCCCCCATCCTGGGAGGGGCTGTGTGAGCAAGCAAGTTTGTGATGCCTAGTTGCTGGCTAGGCTTAAACCCTGACACAGGATTACACTTAAAAGCCAAACAACTGATAGGGAAAATAAACCTTGTATTAGAACTACTATTAATTATCATCATCATCATCAACTACTTAGTGTATACTAATACTTGTCCAAAACACTATCTCAACTTCTCCTATTCAGGTGAGGAAAACACTGATATATTTTAAAGACCTCTTTGAAGAGCTTCCAGCAAAACAGACCTAGCATTCCTGATAAGCTTGAAGTTGAACGAAAACAAAAGATTAGAAAAGAAAAAAATCCTCCCCTCCACTCCCTTCCTTCCACCTATTACCTTTTCACCTTACTCCTGACACAAAAGCAAGTCCAAACTTTTTGATTTCTCCACATATACTCTAAGATCAAAATATTTAATTGTATATTTTTGAACAAAGCTTACCTGAAGCTACTGGTATGTTACAGCCAGCAGCCTTTAGGGCATTAACAGCATCAGTGACTCTTGCAGGATATACACAAACTGCTCCAACAGTAATGCCTGCAAAAGCCACAATTCACTTTTTCAGACAGAGAATTCCACCTACTTGAATGCAGCCCATATTATAAGCATGTGTGCATTGTTCTCACCACTCACTTCTGTGTTCACACAAGGATCTTAAGCACCTACACCAGGGATATCTGTTCTATTGCACAAATTGTTCAGGTAATTCTCCATATTGCTTCCTCCCTCCCCTGACCTTGGAGCAAGTCTACATCAGCAGGAGTTAAAACTCCAAGATTTTTATTGACAGATTCACAGTTTAATACCAACACATACAGTTAAAGACAAGCTTAATCAGCAAATTACTGCAAGAGAACTGCACTGCCAAGCTCTGTTCTTACTTGTTGAGCCAGACCGAGCCCAGCAGCAACTGAGCAATCTTTATGTTAATGCAGTCCTACTGCATTTCTAGTTAAAATGCTATTCTCTCAAAGTCTCAGATAACTGACCTCATATTTAATACTTCAGCTGTCTGCTGAGTCCATAAATCCAAATTTTAAAAAAAAGAATAATCTTTGATATTTTATGTGTATGGCTTAAACCAGAGGCCTGATTCCCCTTTGGTGTTACATCATATGACTTTAATCAGAGGACAAACACCCTTTCTGAAAATTGAAAAATAATGAGGAAACGTAGGTATTTTCTCTACAAAATACACACAACAAAAGCTACCATACCTTTATCATGCATATCCAAGCCTTTGAGCAGATCCTCTCTGATAGGATGCTTTGCTTTAAAACACAGCCTTTGAACATTTGAAGGAGTATCATCACCTGAAAGCGTGGTGAGGTCTATGCAGGTGACAGCTTTCAGCAGCCAAGCAGCCTACAAAGGGAGCAAAACAAGGAATGTGGTATTCCTGTTTACATTTCCAAAGCCAACTGATTTATAAGATGCAGGAATTGGAAGCCTGGCTCTCACTCCGACAATGAGGAAATGTACAGGATATAACATGGAGGATATACAACTAATGGCTTATGACAGACAGGGTTGGCACATATTTGTTCATGTCTTGAGCAGTATCTAATGATACAGAAAAGATATGGAATCAACAGTCTACTCTCAAAACCAAAGGATTAAATTCCAATTTTCGTTGCAAAACAACCAAATGGGGTTCTGAGAGAATCAAACGTTTTCATGTGGAAAAAAAAGCATCCTGTTTCAAATTTAATTCTTGAAGACAAAGACAAAACCCCACCTATGTGAGGAACCTCACTGCTGTAATAAGCCCTGTGCTCCTCAGTATGTCCGTATCTTTGAGGCTTGTATGCATAAGCCATTATACACATGCTTCAAGAGAAGCACGGGTTTCCAATTGACAGTACCCAGATGAGTGTACATACACATCAGCAATTTGCACACTTGCATGTTTACATGCTCATCCTGCTACCAGAGTGAAAAGGGGAATCGGGGGGGTTAAGAACCCAAGCTTCTACAAAATTGGGATCTAGACTCTAGATGTTTCCACTTTCTTTTTTGTGAATCAGAAATAAAAAAAAAAAATCTGTAATTATTTGATGCAAAGTAAAAAACCAAAAAGCAAGAGCTAAGTGATAAGGCTAAAGCATCTTTAGATGAAAATGTTACAGAATTTTAAAAGACTTATTAATCAAAGAAAGGAACAGAAGCATGACTAAAAATTTTATGACCTTTTTGCTGAACAAAAATTGAGCTTAAGACATTATTTTGAAATATTTGTTGAAGGTCTTCCAGCAAATGCTCATTTACAGTGATGGCTTCACTAAAAGCTGACATCTCTTACTGGTGACTTGTACAAGGGGAGACTTTGCAGTGGCAAAGTCCATTTGAGTCCATAAAACCCCTCTCTGACTGCCCTGCTCTGTGACATGATTTGTCAGTACAGGCAGCAAAGCTTGTTTCTGCATGAAGGTATTACTCTGCAAATCTTCTGTGGCTGGCCAGCCTACAAAGCTTTCACATTTCGCTGATGGGAGTCTCCTTTTGGAATCTGCAGTGAATGTGACACTGGAACCTGCTTTGGGGTGACTGAACGGAGTAATGAACCACCACTGGCCTCTGTTACTCTAAGCCTGACTGTTTGTTTCTGATTTCTCCTTTCACCCTGTAATACTTCAAAAGGGTTTTTCACTTTAAATGGTTTTGTGTTTCTTTTACTTGGATTTTTTCATCCTTCCTTCAAGGGAATTTTTATCTCATCTCTTACACCATGAATCATAAAGTCATCAAGACAAATGTAATCAGGGAGTTCCAAGAACTTTCGTTTTTTTAAAAGGGTTTTTCAAATGTGTATTTTGGGAAACTGACTGCAGAATTTGAATCTGTGGTGCTCCTTACATTCAAACATGCAAAGGTTCAAACTCATCTCTGAAAAAAATAGCACATGACTATCCTGCAATGATAGTGTTCAAGTACAGAAGAGATGCTTCTGACATTCTTCAAAGTAAAACCTTGCTAAAGTACCAATCTTTCTACACAGAAGAGGTAGAAGTGTTCGTAATAAACATTTGTCCTTCAGCTGTGTTGTGGGAGTGACACTAAATCCCTTTCTTCTCAATGATTCTTAGTAAACAAAGCCTGTGGCTCTCTCTTTGTTATTTATATAGTAACTTTAGTCAAATGAGAAGACTTCTTCCTACATTACTGCAGCTCCAGTATCTGAGGATAGCCAAGGTTATGCAATACCCTCTGGATTTTCTCACTGATGCTACTTCCCAACCCAGAAGTCTGGACTGTTTAACTTGGTATCAAGTAACTTTTTATACACAAGAAACTCTCAAGAAATGCTGAGCTGGTTTCTAACTTTCCTCAGTTAACGTCCATTTCTTTATTTAATCATAACACAAAAAGCACAAACTTTCAGGAGGCAAAAACAGGCAGGAAGGTTTTTTCTATCACCTCCAAGTAGGATCTTACAGCTACATCAAATTATCCCCAAACTGTCATCTGCAAGATCTGTGCTCACTGTTAACACAGCTTCAGCCACTCCAGAATGGCTGCATGACATGCTGGGCTCAGGATGTCAACTATTTTGAAAAACCTTTTTAAGACTTATGTGTTATTAAATGGTTCTTGTTTCATTCTATTATGTTCCACTTTTAAGATTGATCCTTCATCGTCTCCTTCCTCCAGCTTCCAAGTTTTTACTTACAGTTGCACACAACTTGTTTAGTGTGCAGATGGGAGAAATCCCATACATTCTCTTACAAAATAGCTGCTTGGTGGATCAGGAATCAGTTTACCTTTTGGACACCACTTAAAACCCCGTGGCTGGGAGCATACTGGGAGCTCCAAGTCTGCTGCACAGCCATTTCTCAGACCTTGCCCTTGGCTAAAAGCTGCTGCCAAACCACCTGGAGTATCCCACAGCCAGTTCATCATGCCATTGCCCTCTCAGCACTTCCCATCCTGCCACCGAGGGGGCAGAAGCCAGCACGTGGCCTTGCCTCACCTGTTCTGCACTGCAGAACACAACAACTTACGCTGCTGACTGAATGGCTTTGCATTACGAGGGCCATGTACAAATTGAAGAAACCAAAACACACACCAGGCCGGTATCTGTCGATTCTGCCTGCAGGGCAGTAACCAGCAGAGGTTGAGGGTAACTGCTAAACTACACTAAAGGTGTGTTGAATGAATTCAAGTCAGCCCTGAGGAGAAGTTCATTTGTACCGCTGGCTTTAGTGATGGTTTACATGAACATATTTCATAGTAAGGTGGACAATAACGCACCACTTATCTCAGTGGTTGAAAACTAAGTGGGCTCCTTTCCCCCTCCAAATGCCACAGCCAGTCAGGACTTTTGAATTTTAGTTCAAAACTAGTTAAGCAATGAAATCACACATGTTGAGAATGCTTAAGTAAAGGAAAATCATCCAGGTAGGTCAAACTTGACAGGGACCATGATCATATCTTACAGCTTTAAAATTAAAAAAATAAGAAGGCAGCATGCAGAGAAGTCTGTCTGGGAAACAGAATAAATGTGGTGGGATAGTAATATACAATTTAATCCACTCATGAATAAAGATGACTCAAATCCATTTGCAGTTTTGCCACTCATGAGTTATAAGGTTTTTAACTTGTTTGGATAAATGCGTCACCTTATTCCATCCCATTATCATCAAATACAAATTATTAAACTAAGACATGGACAAGCACATCATTTAAGTTTACATGTATCTTGAAAAAAATTCAATATTACAGCCTGGAGAGGGAGAGTGACTGCTTTAAAAATACAGGAACAGAATGCATAAGAAGAGCACTTACTTGCCAATTACCTTTCAAAGTTTTCCATTTTTGAATTCGTTCTGCATGCCTCACAACTGCAGGTCGATTCACATACACTTTTGAGATCCAGCCAAGTTCTGTGGGGAGAAATAAAAAAATTTAAAAAAAAGAAAAAGTCTCATCTATTTCTATGTTCTTTTAATATATGGTGTGGTACTTTAGAAGAAAGTTGTACCTTGGTTTGGCCCCTTGAAGAGCATGTGCTTTCATGTCCTTTTAGGGGTTTGTGTACTTATCACCAGTCCAAAATAGCATTAACTTCTGTTAGGGTATGATCTGTGAACTGGATTTTAACACAGCATGTTCTGTTTACCATTACAACCGAATTAACTTACTGCTGATGAAAGAGGTTGCCAGCCCTGGACTAAGTTTATTATACATGTAGCAATTAAAAAAAAACCCACCTACAAAACAGCCTGTTGCCACTGTTTGCTGATTTACTTCTTGATTCTGAATAAAGTAGCACTTACTTCAGCCCTTTGCTTGCCTGCAGGGTCCCAGGATACAACGGCATTTTTTGTGCGTGTGAACCTTTGTTTACAGAAACTGTACCCGCTATGGTCAAAAAAACCTCTGCACAAACTCACGCATAACCAAGCATGTTGTTATTGTCTGGAGCTAATTTTACTGAATTTGCTACTAGGGCTGACTAACTGCAGGTTTCCAAAAGTACTGAATTCCTGGGCAACATACCCTTCTGGAAGCTGCCCAACAAGTGCTCACCTTACCAAGGGAGGACTCAAGGCACCATCTTCAACCTTCAGGTGTCCACTGAAGGGAGACTGGCACACAATTTCAGGGAGTTTCACTACCCATAAACAATAACTAGAGGCAAAGAGAAGCAGATGCTCAACATTTACTACAATAATGAAATTTTCTAGAACCCAAAGAATCAAATATCGGACACTGCTTAACAAAGGCTTACGAAGGCTGACTGAAAAAGGAGAACACTGAGGGTTCAGGCTCTTCAATCTTTACATTTCCGCTTAGTATGATAAACCAAAAATGTAATTTTTAATATTCAGATATACAAACTGCTCAAGGGAGTACACAGGAATCTTTAAAATCTGTCATATCTCAAAATTTAAATAATTTTTCCTAAATACTAATCATATAAACATTTCATAAAAATGCTCTGAAAACAACATCAACAATCATCAACCACCAATCATCAGCAAATCACCACTACCAATCAGCAAATTGCATCACCAGTTAAGGTCAGAATAGGGACATGGGTACAGATACTAGGAGATGATAATAATTCTGTGTGACTGAATTTATTAAGACCATGTTATCTCTATGAATCTTCCTTATTACTGCATTAAACTTGCATTTCCCTCAAGCACATTGATTTTTTTAATTTTGTGCAGAAATCTTATCCTCAATTTCTTTTCTTCCTACTTGAGAGCTTTAATAGCCAAAAAAAAAAAAAGGTAGAAAATATTCTAGCCAAAATATATGTAAATAAGAGCTCATTTTCCTAGACTTACAAAAAACCTCCAGAGAAACCAATGTAGGGGAAAGATGACTCAGTGGCAATGCAGGACAAAAGCATTAAAAGCTAAACAAAATCTTATTTGGAGCATAATAAGCCACCGTGCTACCATTTCCCTATTAATACATACAAGATATTAATGAGTGGTGCCTACAAGATCAAAATGTTGGCTAAAAGCAAAAAAAAGTAAATCAATAAAGGAATTTCAAAGGAATCCTAAGGAAGTTATGGATTTCTGTAAGAATTTAGTATGAGAAGGAAAAGGAGTAGCTTGCAAAGTTGCAAACCAGTCAAACAGCAAACTCTTGTTACTTCCCTCTGCTTTCAAAGCCACAGGCTTATTATCCATTGTGCCCCAAAAGCAGGAAACTCAACTGACATGTAGAAAGCAGATGGGAAAAAGCTATTGCTACAAAAGCTACAGCTAGAATTTTCCTCCTTTTTGGCCATCAACAAATGCAAACCATATAGACAGTTGAAACACAAACTAGTGAAACCTTTGCATCCCCTGCAGTCGCCTTAAGGTTGAGGTTCCTCTGTGATCAGCAGTGCCCATACACCACTTCCTACAGGAAATACCTGACCAAGTCCATGAGGGAAGAAAACGCAACTAACTAACTAACTAACTACTAAATAAATAAATAAAAGTAGGAAACACAAACTCTGTGTTATAATTCTCTTACTATGTGCCAAATGCTCAGCCAGTATCATTTCATCATATCATTTTTTATTATTATAGCTTTTGAACCCTAGTGGGTGCACAGTGACCTTCCAATCCCTTTGGAAAATGCAAAGAAAAAAGTTTAGATGAAGAACTCGGCTTCTCACTAACAAGGATCCTTTCAGTTAGTCTACTCTAACTTATTCTGTCTACATTACCAAAGAACACCAAAAAATCCAACTAATAATTAACTTATAAAAACTTCAGCCTTCTGTAGAAGAGTTTGGAAGAATATGAAGACAGTGTCCAGTCTGCTAGATAAGGAAAATTCAAGTTTGAGATGAAAATTTAAATGAAAGAACATGAATTTCCCCCACAAAGTCAACTCTTCATTAGTCACTATTTGCAGCAGATTTGGTCTGATTCATCTTGTGCTGGATTGTGTAGAAACATACACACAGCTGCTGTCTCTACCCCACCTGACTTTTGAGCATCACTACTCAGAAGGTCTGAGGAATCTTTTCAGAATGTAGAGCACTGCACACTAGACTAGCTCAAAGGACATAGTCAAGTACTATGCCATTGGGAGAAAGGATGAAAAAAAAAAGAAAAAGACCCCTGTAAACTCATAATCAGGGGAAGAAAAGATGTGGAAAAAGTGTGGAAGTGAAATAAGTTACTACTTTTGCTTTGCCCAAAGTCACCTGTCAAAGTTACCATATATCAGCTGATCAGCAGTAGCTGGCCAAATGTTCTTTGCAAATACGATAAAATTCATTGTCTTAAGCCCTTTTCACTGTGTAACACGTTTTACCTTCTGTTTTCAGTAAGTCAAGGCTAGTCACAAAGGTAGCTGACACATGGCAACTCAGTAAGGTCTCCTATCTAAACCTTGTGCCTGAGACACAGTGTCCTTGAAAGACCATAGACTTTGGATCTCCAAGTATTTTTCTGAATGTGGGATCTCAAACCACTGTGCACAGCACAGGCAGAAAATAAAGAAAAAAAATAATTCAACAAAAATCAGAACTCCATCCTTTTTTGTACAACTTGAGGTGAGACATTATGCAGCTTACTACACAAAATATAATCGTGCCATAAAAATTGCACAGCAAGGAAGGACAAAGGTTCTGGTAATATGCAGCAGCAGATGGAGACTTCCATCTAACACAGACCTTTTATTCAAGCCCATTTCTACATTAATTAAAGCAATAGGCAAGAGAAAACAAATATGTCTCAGTGTAGTCGTCTCAAAATAGACTCAAAGTTTGCCATGTGAGGTCTCACCAAATCTTTATATGTATCTCTAATCAGCAAAACTACTCACAGTTCCAGTATTTCTTTTTTCTTTTTTTTTTATTAAAAAGCAGAATAAAACCATTATTTGAAATAGGAATTACTGCCTTTGGATTCTCGCCCTCCCTCACTCCTCCAAGCTCTATGATTTAGTATCTGGCTAAGGAAAACTATATTTAATTAGGCTCATTAACCTTGCAGTGTGAACACGTCTTTTTTCTTTTTTTTAAATAAGTCATCTGCTAGTCATCTGCACAGTCATGTGGCTTCAGGGATAAAAGTAATTAAAGCAGTTACACTACAGCTAATTAGCCAATATTCTGTAATCACTCTTCAAGTTTACTTTTTTCTCCGAAGACATTGGAAAAAAATCATTTTCAATTTCTTAACAGGAAATTCATCTCCTCTCTTTGAAGAACATGAATCCAAAAATACAAAGCATTTCCTCAGAAAACAATAAATAAAACCACTTCATTAGGATAATTACATAAATATCTAAGGTACCTAACACATTCTTCATTAAATCGACCAAGCTCTCCAGAAGCTTTAAAAAAACGTGTCGATGGCATCCCTTCAGATGGTGAAACAGAAAGCTCAAGAATGCCTGAGGCAGTAGTTTCACAAGCATTTTAAGGCAGCACTGTCCCCAAAAGAAGCTGTCTCCCAACTGGTTGTTTCCATCTCTGTGCCAGAAACAGCATGTGTGCTCCTGCTCTTACCATGAACACACGATCAAACGAGTAAGGGAAGTGATCAAAGCTGTTATTTCTTGAGAAGTGAGTGAAACTGTGTCCTGATCCTTCAGTGGAAAATGAGGTAATTCAGCTGGACACAGGCTGACCCCAGCTGGCCATGCACAGCCAAGCAAAGCCACTGAAGAGAGAGAAAAGGCTTCAGGATCAGGTCTTGTTACAGTTGTCTTA
>JAOXXN010000265.1:71357591-71376640 GCA_026770055.1 Myrmophylax atrothorax | reverse complement strand
CCCGGGGTGGATGCCCGGCCTGTGCCCGGCCCCGGGATGGACGTCCCGCTTTTGCCGGGCCCCGGGATGGACGTCCCGCCTCTGCCCGGCCCGAGTTTCCCTCCCGCTGCTCGGGGGAGGGACGGCCTCGCTGCCTCCCATTCATTGACAGCGGGCCCGGGCCGGGTCCAGAGCTCCCACTGCTCCTCTGTGGGGACTGAAAGCTCTTCTCCACCAGTTCCCAGCCCCAGCCTTGAACTGGATTTTCAGTCGTTAATGGTCCATGTAAATCGGTGCCAGTGCCCGCACTGCCCTGCCCACCTCCCCGTGTCCTGCTGCTTCCCAGCTCTCTGTGCCCCCGGGGTGCTGCTCTGTTCGCTTCGGGCCCCCAAAGCAGCAGCAAAGGACTCCACGCAAAAGGCAGCCCAGTGCTTTCTGTAGGGCCGGCTCCTCTCGTGGCTCACTGCGGGGCCTGGTAAGCCTTTCCAGCCGGGAAGGTGATGGGAAAACACTGAAGGGATGCAGGGATTTCAGGGACACATTGCAGCATCCAGATGGACTGACAAAAAAGACTAGAGAGTGGTATCTGGAGCTGCCATCAGAAGCGTCGGAAGGTGGGGTTTGAAAATGCGTCACCAGCCTTACCTAGAGAGAAAGCAAATGGTGTTTCTCTTAACAGCAAAAAATCAGGATGATTGACAGTTACTCATCTCCTTTTGAGTCTTAACAACTAGGAAACGCATTTAAATCGTTAACAGATAATTGAAGTTTAAGATAACTTCAATCTTTCACAGCTTCTCTATTTAAAGAATAGGCACTGTTTCACTTTCTTCTGATATGTCACTTGTCATGGCAGAGTTCTCAAAAGTAACTCCCAATGATTTTGTATTTTCATGTACAACCCTATAACTGACATTTCCAGTTTTTCCACACTGAGCCACAGATTACCACATGGACCTTTTCAGTGTCTTTAAGATTTTCTGGATTTCTTCCTAACAGTGATATCAGTCTCTCACTGTACTTTGACACAGGCCTGTAGCATAATCTGTTGTCTCAGACCACAGATTATAATCCTGGGAAGTTCAAATGCATGTCCAAAAGCTTTTAACATTAAAAGCCATATTTAAATAGAATTCCCACAACGTGTGTTTCTCTTGATAAAACTGTGACTGAGGAGGTTTTTTTGCATTTATCCCACCCTTGGGAATACTTTGAGAGCTTAATGTATAACTTTTTTTTTCAGTAGAGTGGCTAAAACTTCAGGGCGCAAAAGTCAAGTGCATTTTTAATCCTTTATATTATAGCAGTTTTTCCAAAATGTCACGGTATATTAGTCTTAGTGTTCTAAACCTTCCTAAACCTTCCCTGTATCTTCTCTGCCCTTGTAGTCATCATTTTTTCCTTCATTCCTACCTGTACATCTGTTTTGATTGTGAGTACAGTCAATGCATGCCTGAAAGTACAGGAACTGGGCAGCAGCTGGGACTAAACAAAGATTTATTACTTTTATATTTACATTTTTCAAAACCTCATCTAAACATAGAGTTATGTCTCCTGGCTAGAAATGCTGTTTGCATTTACACCTTTAAAAACTCTTCTGGTAAATGATGTTATCAACTTTCTGAGTGAAGAAAAGAGATCCTAAGGGTCAGTGCAGATAAAAACATTCCATTTAAATTACCTCCTTAAAATTCAAGGTTGAGGAACATAAAGAAGGGGAATGTTGTGTTTAGAGAGGTTTATTTGTAATGATTGCATAGCTTTGATTGATTTTGTCCTCTATTAAATGGAGTGTGATTTTTCCCCTGCACAAAGCAACAATATGACATCCACTTAAGAAGACACAAAATCTGTAACAGGCAGAGAAAGGCAAAAGTATTTCCAATTTGTTAGTAAATAGCTGAAAATCGGAAAAGGAGAAAAACCCTGGAGATGTGAAGCCTGTAAAATCTAGACATATTAGAAATCCCACTAGGGCCAAGCAGAACTATAGGGTACTATTATGTATTAAGTTTTTCATATGCTGCAGGAACATAAAAATTCCAATAAGGAACATGATGAGTGTTACTAAAGACAGACCCTTAAAATGGGCTTTTGATACCTACTGTGGAACCAAGGCAAACTTTGGGCACGATCCTGCTAAGGACAATAATTATGCTGGGTAGAAACTGGTGTATTGATTGTTATTAACCACTGCCCAATTGTATAAAAGTTATAATTCTACTGGGAGATGGACTCAATACAAGCATGTAGATGATTACATGAACACTGATCCCACACAGTGACCATATGTGCTTCCAGCAGCAGGTACTTGATTGATTCCCGGTTAAATCTTGATACTTCCCTGCTAGCCCCAGCCTCTCTGGCCGCATTTCACACCTGCCAGCTCCCCTGAAGGAGCTTCCAGAAACTGATTTTTTTTTTCCCTTCTGCACTGAAGGTGTTTCCACCCTACAAACACATGGCTGGTCAGGAAGAGCAGGCATCAGGCACTTCAGATACAGTGATACAGAAGGATATGACTTCTTAAACTGAAATTCTGGAAAGCAGAGAAGAACTTTATTATCTTTGGGAAATATGACTAAGGTTATACAGAAATAATACTGAAAATAAACCTATCTACATTTTTTTCTTACATCTTTAGTACTGAGACAGAACACAGGAATTGAAAGTATCCAAAGTTTGTCCTAGGCCTGACTCAGGATATGTCACACATAATTCAATCAAGATGGTTTCTTTAGCAGCAGTCTCAGATTTTTCCAGGATACGTTCTGCATCTCCAACCGAACGCCTACTAGAAATCGCTAATGCTGTGGTTTTTAAACTGAGCATGAGGAGGGCAATTACTACCATGAAGCACGGTTGGAGCTGGGAAAGGAGAAACACTTTGCTGTGGAGCCACTGCAAGTGGAAGAGAAGTGTGTGCAGGAGAAGTGTTCCAAACAGAAACAAGAACTGGGGTGAGAAGGGGAGGGAGGGGACAAATACAGAGCGAGCAGGAGCAAAAGATGATGCTGAACGGATCCAGCATTGTCAGCGAGCTCTTGCTGAGGAGAAACACACTAATGCCGTCATTTCCATTGGAAGTGCTTCCTCTGCGTGTTCAGAGCTGGTGCTTTCCTCTCTTGCAGCCTGAGAGCCTTTAGCTGTAGCTGCAACTGCTCTGGAATTTCCTCCACTAATGCCCTCCTTTTATCTCCCTGGTAGCACCTCCATTTAAACAGTTTATTCCCCACAGTCTAAGTATGTTTGTGTTAGAAATACACTCATTCTGTGCCCTCAGGTTAGATTGATTTTAATACAGAGATTGTTAGGGAAGATAGGAACTATGAAACAGATCTCAGTTTTTCAAGTCTAGAGACAGTACAAGAAAAAGAAGGAAAGATGAAATAAGTAATTACTTACAAATTAATGTCTAGCAAGCTTAAAATTAAAAGAAATGAGGTAATACTGAGTTTTATTGTTTTAAACAAGATGATTATGTACCATTTAACAAGGTGATTATATATCAGATTCCAATAATATTACAAAGAAAATAAATATTATTGACAGCTTTTTATTCTGAGTTTTATATTTGTCTATTTAATTATCTAAATAACTGTCTTGTAATGGTAAATATCCATCAACCCCAACTTGTCAGGAACTAATCAGGCCCTTGTAATTGTACAGAGTAAATTACCCCGTTACTGCACAAAATCACAAGTATGCCCATGGTAGATTATACAGCTTCTGAGCAAGATTCTCTTTTACTTAAACATCTATAATTCAGTGTGTCTGCTTGATTAACCAACATCTTTCCAAAGCCCAGGATTGAATTCTCTCCTAAATGTTGCAGACAATGAATAAAGCTATCATAGTGAAAGGTCATGATTCTAATGCTTTGATTAAAATAAAAAATGCGGAGACTCAATTAAATTGAGGGTGTTTATTATACATATTTACATTTCAAAAGACTCCTTTATTTTCATGTTCTGTTAGATATCATAGTTGGAAGTGCATTCTCTTGCCACTGAGGGGAGCTCCTTACATGTTTATTCATACATTAATGATCTAGCTGAGATCTACTGTGAGGTGACATAGCAATGGTTATTTCAGCTTGTACCTGGCAGTTGTGTGCACGTAGCCCTTGAGAAGTTATAGATGCTTCATTCTCTAAAATAAATTGCTAAATAGGAGAATGGAAATCTCCTTGTGCCACAAGAGGCAGCAGCAGGGCAGCCTCTTTGTTAGCAGACCTGAAATATGAGTTATTTTAATGAATGGTGGAAGGTTCATTGTACTCTGTAGGTACAGTGATGTTGATTGTTTTTCTTTGGGGAAGTGTCCTCTACTAATTTGTACAGCTAATTTAGGGGGGAAAAAAAAGAAAGAAAAAGAATAGCTGTTTGCTGAAGGATGATGTGTTACTGATGCTGCATGCAGATATGTGAGAGCAAATGCAGAGCGTGTTGCTGTGTTTTCACCAGGGAGAATAAAAATGAGTGCCAGCCTTTAGCAATCAATTATCCCTGAATAACAAGATGAAAAATAAAAGGCAGATGTAATCATATTTCACAAATAATAGATCAGTGTGCTTCTAGTCTAGAAGTCCTTTCTAGATCAGCCTTTCACAGCAATTGACCATATTTCTTCTAGTTTCCTGCAACTTCTTGTGACATAGGTCTAGGGAATGTGGGTGCTGGACCATAGACACTGTTCTGTTGGGCTTGCATGCCACTACAGTTTGTGTGTGTGAATAGAGCCCAAGGGCATTAGACAGAGAAATGGGAGAAATAGGGAGGAGCATGAAGAGGAGTTTGAGACAGCAGCAAGGAAGAGAAGTGTTTTAGCAGGTGAAATATAACACCTGGAAGCTGCTTAGGAGGGGAAATAGGAAAGTTACCTCAGAGTCTAATTGTGTACCTCATAGTTGCATTTGTACCTTTTTTCCTGTCTCTTCAGGTGAGGTCAGATGCAAGATCGCTCCTTGAATGACCACGTTACTGCTAGGATCTCAAAAGGACTTGTTCTTATGAGAATATTGTTCCTAACACTGTTGGGAGCCTTTCCATCTGTGTGGGGCAAGGATCCAGCACATTCAGAGCATACAGCAACATAGAAACCAACCACAGAATGATGAAACCAATAAGGAATATTTAAATTTTTTTTATCTCTGCCATAATAGCGTCTCTGTTTTGCAGGCCCTTTCTGTCTTTTGAAAGGAAAATGTTGGTAATGCTGGCTAGATAGAGAGGAAAGTGATCAGAAAGAGAAAGAAGAAACTTTAAGTAGTAAGTGTTTTCACTGAAAATCTGAGTCACTGCAAAACCAAAGGGACAACAATTGAATAAATTATTACTCAAAAGAACAAGGAAATGATTCCCAAGTTTCTACTCAAATGCCTTCAGAACATGCTGTTGCTAAAGGTAATCCTCAGAAAATAAAGGAATGTAAAGTAAATAAATAATCAGGATTTAGGCTGAAAAATGTAAAAACACAGTTGGGAAAGCCCAGGCAGTCCCAATATAGGGAAGTCATGAGAGGAAAATACAGTGTCTTTGTGTTCCAAAACCCTGTACTAGGACTGTGCTCAATCAATCCATTTAACAGTACAGAATATTGCAGGAAGCCAATGCATATGAGAGTCACTTAGAGAAGAAACAAAGGTGTATGAACAGCATTACAACAGCTCACACAAGGCTTGGTGGGATAGGTAATCTTTAAGTGATAATGGGGGAGATGGGAAGGGGAAATGGTGAAAAAGAAAGATACATATAAGCCTGTTCCCATGCTTAGAGTTCTTGTAACCCAGAAGAAGTAAAACAGCTACGTTATGGGTATTTTGGTTGCTAAGTTTTGGCTGAAATAAGCCATTTCTATATTTTCTTTCTTTCTAGACCATTCAAAGTGTGATTGCACAGTAAACGAGGAGACATAGGAGTAACATAATATTGTTTTCCTACCTCTTCTCAAGCCTCATATTGGAACGACTTGATAATTCAGGCTACCTAAATAAAGATTTACCTCTGCAAAAAGAATTTAAATTCATAATAAACCCAAATCCAATTGCAAAAGCTTTGGTAAATGAGAATTTACATTGTCTGTCAGTTTGCTTGCTTTCAGGAAACAGTTTAGCAAAATCTGTATTCTCTATGGATCATCACATCTGTGATACCTCTCTCTGAGCTCACTGTTCATAAGAAACAGTAATACAAATTTCCAGGAATGGGCTTTAGCTGAATTAATTCATAATTTTAGGCTGCTTTGATGTTTTCACTTGGAAGATGTTTGTCACAATGCATGATGTTTATACTTAGTGTTCCAAAAGACTAAAGTAGTTCAAACATCAGCCTCTGAAAATCAACCATAGCAGTCAGTCTCAGTCCTACTATCCTACTGTTTCCTGGTGGGAGGCACCTGTACATACTTTATATCCAAGCACTGACCTGATTCCTCAGAAGCATATCTTGATCCACTGCTGAATTTTACAAGCCCTTCACCGTCATGCTCAGGATGTCATCTCACTTGTGCTTCCTGTGTATTAATGAGTCTGTATATCAGAGACGGTGCTGACTGATGCAGGATTGCTGTAACTCAGTATTAAACTGGATCATTGAAAAGGCTGATACATCTGCTTCCTTTAGTCACACAACCAGATGTGGCAGGGAGAAGATCAGTAATACTCCTTCAGTGACTTCCTTGCATTGCAATAATGCCAAGCTAGTGTAGCAAATGCTTCCAGCAATGAAAAGAGCTAGACTAAATGCAAAGAACACAGTGAAAATTGTTTATGTAATCCATGGCAGCTATCCATACCTCTACAGGGCAACAGATGTGGAATTCATTTAACATCAACATGTATTGTATTTTTTTCCTTGTTTTCAGAGATACAAGCTTTGCTGAATTCAAGAGTGTGAAAAGAAAGAAGTTACACCAGGTAGTGTCAGTCAGGCTTGGTGATAAGCCTTTTTTAATCACTTTTTGAACAATTATACATAATTTTTTTAGATTCTGGTTTTTAGCAGTCACTTGCAAGTACAGTTGTACCATTAAAGCTAGTAGTGTAAAATAATCTAATTTCTGATAGAAAAGATTTAGTTTGTAACTTGATTGTGAGCCTCTGCTCACCAGACAACATGACATTTGCTGGTTTATCAGAACAAGTTAAGCATCACAGAGAAGTAGCACACAGCAATGTTGTTTTGCTATTACTTGTACAGTAAATTAGACTCTTTTTTTAGTGGAAAGTACTATGTAGTAGACTGCCTTTCCTTTTAGGACACAGTAGAAAAATAGGTGAGCTTGAAAATAGAGGATAGCAAGAAAAAGTTAAAAGAGACTACTCATAACTCATATATGACATACATTTATGTTATATAGAAAAATTACTAGATTCTCTACAACTTCTTTGCATAGACTGCAATTAATATGATTATCTCCACCCTCAACTTTTAAATAAATACTGTTGCTCTGCAGAGATTTGAGAATATGTTCCATTTCAAAACAACTTTAAGCTACATTTGTCTCTGGACTGAATCCACCAATGTCATCAGTATTAGATCATGGATTAATTTGGCTCATGGTATTATGCTTGGAGTAACTACAATTGTGGGGGTTTGGTCTTTTGCCATGATCAAACTTGGAAAGAAATTAATAGCAGTGATGGTAGAAAACAATGACTGTGCTTTTACAAGTAGGAGACAGAACAGAGATGCTTGCAAAGGTTTCTCAGGTTTCCCCCCCTTTTTTTTTTTTTTTTTAGATTTTGTGGTACAAAGATTATATAACTTCAAAGAACTGAAAATATACAACAGTGGATTGAGTAAAAAATATAGGAAGTACCCTCATTACTCTTGAGTAGGACTTCGCTCATGAGGCTTACACACGTATCTGGAAATTCCTTAGTGCAATGAAGGTATTTGCCAGTTGAGTTTCTGTGAGACTTGTACATTTGGTGCTGCATATCATGTAATTTGTGCCATGCAAAATATGGAATAGGATTTCCAAAAATGTATTTCTTATTTCCTTTTCTTTCTTGATGGTGACACTAGAACAGCTGGACAAGCTCAAAGGAGGCTTTAGGTCATCTCACAGTCAAGTCCAAGTCAGTGTGTGCTAGTAACCAGTCATCTGCCGTCACTACAGGATGCTAAAACCAAAAATCTGATTTGCACATAAATGTTGATGTGACTCAGGTTTTATATAGTATTTAACATAGATGTATGTATGACAGAGAACTTCAGATTTAGTCTAGAAGTGGCTGGTTGTCAGACTGGATAAAAATAGAAGAAATAGTCTTTGGACACCCAAAATACTTGATTCCAGGTGAAACCATCATCTTTGCTTATGCATGTTTGTCAGCTGACTGAGCAGGATGCGGGAAGAAAATCACAAGTTCCCAGGACAGCTTCACACCCATAAAGAGCCTTTGAAGTTTAACAACAAAGCTTAACTCCAAAGGCATAAGTATAGAATCACAGTAAGGAAAAGTCATTAAGCAGTTAATCATAGGATTTATCTCAAAGTACTCCATTTCTATGGAAACTGAGTAGCTGGCTCTGAACCTTGTAGCACAGCATAGGAATTCATTGTAAGAGTATTGGAGCAGAGATATCCTGTTATTTGTCAACTAGGATAACATTCTCCAGTTTTCTCCTTGTCATCTCTTCCCCCTCCCCAATTTCATACCTAATCCTTTACCTTGATTTTTGTCCTTGTGTTAGGCAGACTTGGATTGCCCCATCTTTGTGGAGGCAGTAAATCCAAAGGAAACAGTGTATTCAGGCGTCTTAGAGACCTTCCCAGAGATAGTTGGGGCACTTTTGGTTTTTACTGAAGTACAGAGGACCAGTGTGGAAATTTTATCAAGTGCAGGGTTTGGGGAAGGAATTTTTCTGGCAAAGAAAAAAAAAGTCATTTTACAGAGCCAGCAATACTCTACAGCTCCTGCAAATCCCTTGAATGTTTTGACCACCTAAGAGCTGACAGCTTCAAACAGATTACTGGCAAACCCCCATATCATGCTAGCGTATCTGGGACCTTCAACTCATGTTTTTACATTAATAGTAACACTAAAAATAATTAACATAGTACTATAATCAATAAGAGGCTTCTGGTATTTCACTTGTTCAAGGCACAGAACAAATAACCATGTGTGAAGTTACTTGGGAGCAGAATTTGGAAACTAATAGCTGGTAACTTATAGAAATTCTATGAGTAGTTTAACTGATCCTGTTACATTATAGTGTATCAGCCAAAAAAAAAAAAAGAAATCCATTAAAAAATCTGCCCAGCACCTGGGAATGGCTGTTACCACAGTTGGCAAAAACTACAGAGATTTCCATCTGTGGATCATTAATCAAATCTGTGCCAACTTAAAAGACCAAAACCTGCTATCAGTTAGTCATTAAAAAAAAAAAAAGAATCAAAAGTATCAGAAAGCCCTCTTGATACCATCACTTGAGAGGCCAACTACAGTTTAATCCTATCGTCTGAAAAAACTTTCCTTCTTGTGGAAGTTAAAATACACTGGTGGAAAATGATAAAGCTATGCATTAACTTATTCATTGCCTTCTACTGAAAAAAAAGGATTAATTCTACATATTACATTAAACAACTGTCAGATCACCAACACTTATAGGCATTGCCTGACTGTAGCTGAGTGCGAATTGATTGCTGAAAGTGAAGTATTTTGTTCAGTGTGATAATGAAGTAACATTTATATTCCTGAAGGCCTCCGGGGTTTTGCCCTGGGGCTCCTAACTGGGCTTGAATACCTCTCTTTGCTTTTTCTGTTACTTGTCTCTTCTGCCGCTTATCAGCTCCTCCATTAAAGCCACAGCTAGTTTGCTGGACATGATCCTTATTGCTTTGCAAATGTTTTGCTAACTAAATTCATGTATTCCTTTCACCCGTTTTCCACCACAGAAGTTGATGACAATGCAGAAGACTCAGATGAAAGCTGCTTTTGTGGCTTTCTGTGCAAGCTTTCCGTTCACTGCATAGTCTCTTGGTCTCAGGAGTGCCAGCTGCTGGTTCGATTCCATTTGCAAAACTCGGAATTGGAGTACTCGAAGGGGAGTGAGTTTGAGGGGAAACAGTTACTGGATGTTTGTTCAGAGCTATAATGTGATTGGGTAGATTAAAAAACCCATCATGTTTTCATATGCTCATGGTCTGACTGCAAGTAATGTGGAAAACAGTGATAGGAAACACAAGGGTTTCAGGATGAAACCTGTATTAATTCCTTTGCTGAGATTCTTAATACTACTAAAAAATACAGTGTTGTGCTTTTATCTTAATAGATGTTACTGAAGGTAGCTGACATGACTTGGCATTAAGAATGTAGTTGCAGAATGTTTTACAAGTAGATCACCTCTTGTATAACACATTGAACCAAAAGCTAAACTTCCAACTCTTCAAGTCTGTATTTGGATTATTTTTACAAAACAAGTTAAATGAGTTTAAATTACTTCTAAAATATTTTCCAGAAAACTAAATTTAGCTTTTAAAGTCCATCTTCACTAGAAAATTAAGATTAAATATTTTTGCTTTGAGATCGGGGTTCATTGAACTCTCCCAAGTCCTAACACATGCACGAGCCAAAAGCTCCATGAAACACAAACTCTTGGGAACCAAATCAGCTGACTCTGGCAGAGCGCAAATGTTTTTAAACTCATTTCAGCTTCTTTCATGAAGATAATCCAAGCAGTACCAACCTGCTCATTCCACAAGCATCTTTTCTGCTTCTCCCAGGAAAGAATGATAACATAGGACTCAAAGACTTGCAGTGTTACAGAGTCACAGCCTAGATTTTTTTTGTGCTGAAGGAACAGATCTTCAGGAGAGCAAATATTTGCTTTCTAATGTGGAAAAAAATGTCTTTTTTTAACAAGCCACAGTATTTGGGAGAAGGCTGGATTGCTCTGTCTCTAACGTAAACGTACAGTACTCATTTTAACATACTTCTTTTATTTATTGTGTTTTAGTAATCAACTGCTGCCTTTGAGAGGATAATAAAATTAGTTTTTATTCCCCCACACAAACACACACATACAATGTAATGTATTGTGACCAATTTACTCTTTTTAGAGAAGCTAAAAAGGAGAAATACACAAGAGCACCCTTGTTTGAATAAATACTGGGTTGTCTGTATGGAATAACAATTATATGCTGAAGCTAGAGCAGATGTATGGGTGTGAATCACATAAGGGTAGGTTGGGGAATTATAATCAGCCAAACAGACCTAGGAATCAATCAGCAGTGGAAATTTTTCTGTGCTTGAACAGCAGATTTTTCTAACTATTATGGGGCAAGTGATTTTTCAGAGTATGTTTTGCAGGTCTGGTGTGAAAGTTCTCAAAGTGTAGGACATATATTTGTGGCACAGAAATGCAAGAGTAAATGAGATCTGGCACTGCCGTTGGCAGCCACCGTTCAGACTGATTGGGAAAAGTTTGCAGACTTTATTTAGTACTCTGCAAGAAGTACAACTCTGTAGTTAAGACTAAAGATGTGAATGCTATTTTTTCCTGGGTTTGCTATACACTCTGACCAAGGCCGGAGTTGTACTGATTTGTACCACCACTAGCTGTTAGTCTAGTCAGTAGGAGTCAATAAAAGCCACTTCTTTGAAAGATGAGGTCAGTGTCTCTGTTACAAATGATGCAATATAATGGTATATCTTTGTGGACATTTGTGATGTTCCTTTGATACTTTCATATACAGGGTGATCTCTGTATATGTGTAGATAAATGTAATTTGGCTACTTTTCTTGGTCATTTCTGCACTATCATACAAAAAATTTCATTCAGTGAGGTCACTCAATGGCTTTCCCAGGACTGTGTGACCCACTTACTCTCTTAATTATAAAACAGCTTTACCTGAACCACCAACACAGACTCACTCCCAGAGATCTTTGGCCAGGAAAAGTCATGCTGCAAATTTTACTTTCTGTCAGGTCCTTTCTTCCCTCCTGTTGGTTTTGCATTTCATGTGGTGTCATGTATCTCATGTTAGACGGCTGGAAATTAATAAAGGTATCTCTAAGCTAGGTGTTCTAAAGCACCCTCCAAAACCCTACCAGAACCTCTTCCATCAACATCTCCCATCCACTTGAAGTTAGAAAGCAAATGGGCTGAGAAGAACTGGGCATTAGCAGTGATTACACAAGACCATTTGACAATTGGGTGGCATGCTTTCAGTAGCCCAGCCAGGGGTTTTTGCTCATCTCCCTAAGATGTCTGCCAACTAAGAAAAGTAATTTTGTCTAGGTGCTTTGTGGGCAGTCTTAGCTGAGAGCTAAGACATAAAGCCAAAGGAACAGAACCCACGTGCTGGAGCTCAGCGGGGAGTGTGGGTTCTTGCAGTCCTGTTCTTTCTGCTTTTATACCTGCTCCAAGTGGAGAGGTGACAGTAGCGTTTGTAATTTCATCACAAATGCATTAATCTACCAAAAGGCTTATAATATATTATACTCAGTTCAGAACTGAAGGAATATTCTATACTATTACACTCTACAGAAATTCCATGTGCATTAGCTACTTCCCAAAAGACATATAGCTGGTCCTGGCAGTTAAGGGATTTCTAGCCCCTGAATTAAAATAATACAAAATAACTTGGAAAATGTATGATATTGCAGATATTTAAACAATTTGTAAAAGAAATATGAGTCTTTTCCAATAAGCTTGGATATGATTATGGAGTGGTGACTAAGAAAAATCAACCCTATTTCTAGTGATAACTGAAATGTGTCAAGACTTGTTTCCAGTTAATCCACTGTGAGTTTGTAAAATGATATTTGAATGAAAGTAGATTGAACACTTAATTCTATTTCCACGATCTTTATTAGGTAAACTTAAACATTATGTAAAACTCAGTTAATTGAAGAAAAGATTGTGCTTTAAAAGCAGAAAACAAACCTACTGATTTATCACTTCACTTAAAGATGTAAGAATTTTACCTGTCTAAATATGCCTGAAATTTGATTTTGGATTTGGGTTTCTTTTGCAGTGGCAAGAAACCACTGTCACAATATATACCATCCCCTCTACAGACTTTTTCTCTTTTTTGCAGAAACTATAAATCTTCTCTTACATAAGTCTGAGAAACTCATTTGGTAAATGTACACATATGGCATTACTTACAAAGCAATACAGTGGTACACTAGGGAGCAGATATTTGGTAGTTAAATTGATAGGTGATACAAAAAGCATTGAGACAAAACCAGCTGGGGACAGACCTTTCAGCAGGGCCAGTTGCAATTAGGACAAGGAACAATGGTTTTAAACTAAAAGAAAGTTGCTTTAGATTAGCATAGGCTGCCCAGAGAGGTGGTGGATGCCCAGTCCCTGGAAAAATTAAACGGAAGATTGGACAGGGTTCTGAGCATTCTGATATGTTTGCAGACGTCCCTTCCCATTGCAAGGGAATTGGACTAGGTGACCTTTAAATGCCCCTTCCAACCCAAACTCTTCTATGACTATAGGGTTCTATGTGAAGAAGTTACAGTGGATTTATACCATCATGAAGTGCATTTTCCATTTGTGTCCAGTGTTTCTTCTTGCAGAAGACACATGGCATGTCTATTTCAAATAACATTGTTTGCAAAGCTAGGTCACCTAGTGCCACTTTTTATTTCAGCAGATCTTGTAATTTATTGCCCTGTTGTACTAACAGTATGATACAACCACAGCAGTGATATCTGGGGTGACTATCTATCCTGTTCTACAGACAGTATCTGCCAAGTAGGAGTGCCACTCGCAGGGGACAGAGGATTCCTGTCTCTCTGAATAACTTTTACACATACAACAAACCTGTCACATTTGGGCTCCAAAACATGACAAACTGCAAAACTAGCCTGGCATGTCTTCTGACTGCCAAGGAAGCATATATTTATTACAGGAAATTAAGAGCTTCCTTCAGAGAAGTAAGTCTACCATGAATTTCATGGAAGCAGTAGAAGCCTCAAGATAACAACAGATATCAAAAGCCTCCCCATTTTTCACACTATTTCATCCTTGTTTTAGACAAAATTAATTCTCAGGAAATAGTAAAGTTTGCAAATGTTTCTACTCTTGGATTAACTGGATATTAGTAAGATACAGAGAGGCTAGCAATGATGCAAAGAAAGACAAAGACTTTCCTCTGACACAGGATAGAAACTGTATGTGGATATTCAATATTTTGATGACATTTTGATAGAATTTCTGACCATTGATGCAGATAAACCATTTATATAACACAGTGGAACAGAATCATGTACAATTTGGCCACTCAATACTACAAGGGAGTCAGTCATTCCCTATGTTGTTTAAATGCAGACAGGAACCAAACACCATGCTCATCCTCCCTGCTGGTGGGAGGAGAGAGAGAATCAGAAGAGTGAAAGTGAGAAAACTCATGGATTGAGGTAAATACAATTTAATAGGTAAAGCAAAAGCCTCATGCACAAACAAAGCAAAACAAGGGATTTGTTTTGTTCACCACTTCCCATGGGCAGGTGAGTGTTCGGACATCCCCTGGAGAGCAGGGCTCCATCATGTGTAACAGTGACTTGGGAACACAAATGCCATCACTCTCAATATGTCCCCCACTTCCTCCTTGCCCCAGTTTTATATGCTGAGCTTGATCCATATGGTAAGGGATATGCCTTTGGCCACCTGGGGTCAGCAGTCCTGGCTGTGTCCCCTCACAACTTTTTGTACACTACCAGCCTTCTTGCTGGCAGGGCATTATGAAAAACAGGAAAGGCCTTGATGCTGTGCAAGCACTGTTCAGCAATAACAAAAGCATCTCTATATTATCAACACTGTTTCCAGCACAAATTTAAACCACAGCCCCATGCCAGCTACTGTGGAGAAAATTAACTCTACCCCAGCTAAAAGCAGTATACCCTATCAAAAGCATTATGAGATCAGGAAGGAGCAAGAAGTCCTTTTTTCACCAAGTTGTCCTGGACAGAAATCCTGCTCCAGTAGTTATATGATACCACTTGAGGAAAATGGAGTGATATCAACTATGCATCAGGTACAATTGTTTGGATACATAATTTTCCAAAGAACAATTCAACATCAAATATTCCACAATATTTAATGTTTTAATGAAGAACCAGTTATTCAGATTAATGGTGTGCCGTGCCAAAGTAACAGTAGCTGCCTCCTGGAGCTGATCTTTGTAGTTAGGATATATTTTCTTCCTTCCATCCAGATGTTAACATGATCAGAAATATCAGCCAATTTATTAGTTCAGAGGCAGCATGGCAAAAGCTCATCCTTAAACTCAATCCCATTTCCCTGTATTGTGCCAGTAAAGATCCTGACTACAGTAGTCTATCAGATACAAAGGTTGTCCAAGGGTAAAGACAACTCTCAGGTTTACTGCTGAAGAATGCAATGCCTAATTTTCAGGGGGATTATGAGCTGCAGCTATTCTATGTCATTCCTCTGCACTGATCTTTTTAGCTTCAGGTCTGCTCTGGCTGCCAGTTGAGGGGCAGATCCTAATCTTCAAAGCCATCACCAAGTTTTAATCTATTTGTATTGGCAGGGCGTCACTGTCTGCATGACAGCTACAGAGCTGCATCCTCTCAGAAAAGCAGCTCAGAGTGTCCAGGACAGAGTACACTGAGGCTGAAGACAGATGGTTTTGGCAGAGGATCTTCACTACTGAGTATCTCCTCAAGGGGTCACACACTCAGCAATCCTGAACCATAAAACCACTCCTCATATCCTTTCTAAAGTTACCTGTTTTCCCTGTGAAATGTTTCCCTCATCTTTATGGTATAAAATCATATTTTTATGTCAGAAACTTAGAACTGTGAGGTGAGATTACTTAGACTTATTTACAATCTAAAATGAGAGAACCAGCAGTTAACTGAAAAGCACTTGCACAATAATTAAAAAAAAATTATGCTGCTCATTTTGGGATACTTTTGACAGACACCCTGGAGTTTGCCATTTGGAAAGAGATGCTGTTATTTCCCAGATGTAAATGATTTTTAATACATCTGCAGACCTTTCTTGTGAAAGACCATTTTTACTGTAAAACTAAGTTAATTTGAATTATAAAGTAGATCTTTCCTAAAAGAGAAAGATTTGTTACATATTCAACTCTTTTCAGAAATGGTCTCTTCTGCCTTTCCACATATCCTGAGGGAGATAATCCCCTGCAGCTGGTGATTCATGCTGAGATTGCTCAAGCAATGGTTTGATGCAAGATTTACATTTGCAGTAGAATGGCTACATTGTGCAAAGGGACTCTTGCAGAAAAATAGATTTATCTTTCCTTTATAAGCAATCAGTGGTGTTCCAAGAAGTGAGGCAATGCTAGGAGTCAGGTACCAGCTTGAAAATCACCTGACCCATACAGCAGCCTATAGTTTGCTCCATTTTTTAGTGAGGAGCAAAAAAAGGAGAAGCATTAAGCAAAAAAAATGAATTACTGACCCCACAACTCTCACCTTTATTTTGAAGTTCCTTTTCTACCTTTTAGTAGGCCAACAGGAGAACTCTGCCTGTTGATATTTATATGAAAGTCTAAGAGAGAAAGCCAAGACTAGTTTTTTTCGCAAAGGTGCATGTTTTCATACCCACCCTCATCCTTGGACAAAACCAGTGAAATAACACTACTGATTGTTGCAGCTTCATTTTCAAACTTTCAAAATATCCTGGATTTACTTGATACTTCACACCCAAAAGAATCACAAACTTCACTTTTATAAAGTCATTAGGTCTCCCAGAGGAAAAAAATAAAATACGAACCCAAGTGCACCTTAAGGGGCGCTCAAAGTTACAGAGAAACTAAAAGTATCTTAATATTTCACAGCTACATTGCATAATTTGTGATGTTTACAACTAGCAGTTTTGCCAAATACTCTGTTCTAGCTATCAAATTTTTCTGAGGGAACCTTTGATAACTTAAATATTAAATGGTCTCCCCTCAAAGACATTTCAAAGATTCCAGTTTCATGATTCACTTGTGGAGGGAGTTATTTTGAATCTTTCCCATGATCTCAGTGTCATGGGATTTTTATTCTCTGGGACCCTGATGACACAAATAACATTAACAGTAACAAATGGTTTATCCATTTTGAATTTATGATAAGAAAGAAAGTAATGATTTCTGATAATTTCTTAGTGGGCAGCAGCTTTTGTTACCTGCCACCAGTACAAACCTGGCTGTCATCAGTTAGGGAAGGCTGCATAGACTCAATTAGGTTTCAGAAGAACTGTCATTTACTTTCATGTTTTTCTTGTGTTTTCTGTGTAATTTGTCAAATCACATTATCTCTGTCTCATATAGCATCTGTAAAATGGGATCCTTTATATTTCCTTCTATTTTACGATAAACAGATTGTTACAGTGGGGCAGATTCTGTCATCTTTGCTCTTGTAGCAGAGCACTCCATAAAGGAAAATAACAAGAGTGCATGAAAATAATAGAAATGCATCTCAAGTGTATATCAGAATGGGACCTTTAATTTGAAGACTGTAGATGTGTTCATTTATCTGCATGTAATGAATGAAGTTATTAAAAACCTGATAAAACTTTCAAATAGTGTGCAAATTCAAGGTACTGGAAGACAGTTTGATTAGCACACTAGCTGGTGGTTTCCCAATGATTCAATGCATAAAGATAGAAAAATCCCTATCACTTCAACACATTTTCCTCACTTCATACAGACTCTGCGTCCATTGTTTCTGTTTTGTAGTTAAATTAAGGACATCAATTTCTTGGAACATCCCATACTAAGCTGACACAGAAAAATAAGTAACATTTGAAAAGAACAACAAAGGCAATACAAGTGTGCCTGCAATTGTCCTCCTGTACCTGCTCCCCCCTGGGCTCCGTGTGCTTGGTCTGGCTGCTGGAAGAAGATGTTCTGGTGAAGCACTGCAGAGGGCCTGTAAGGTCACTCTGAACCTCCAGCTCCTCGTTCTGCAATGAAAAAATACTGCTCTTGTGTTCAGGCATCTGTGTCAATGTTATCTCCCTGGAATTTGGTATCAAATGCCTCTGCCTGTTCCGGATAGATCATGCACTGTGCTTGGGAACTGCCAGCTTGTGCTACATCAGGTTAAGTTCCCACTGTGTATCATGAATGGCTTGCTTCTGCGGAACAATTGAGGAAAATGTGGCAATATATATTGATATTCATACTGTGTTTTGGCAAAGGATAGAAATTTTTAGTATAATTTAAGCCCAAAATTTGTCATAGCAAGTACCTGAAATATGGATACCAGACCTGATAGGAATTTTGCACATGGTCTTTTAATTTATTTTTATAGTAGAAATAAGTGTATAAGGGAAGTATATTATCTGTCCTTCCATTTCCTGCCATGGAATGGGACAGATAATTGCTATCTCTTTCATTAAGTGTTGAATATAGTTAAATTATATTTGTTAGACTCTGGGAGGTATATTATATGAGAACAAAATAGGATTAGTTTAATTTTTTAATCTACATTTGTGGAAAATCCATTTGATTTTTGTCTAGTCAGGAGAACACAGCCATACCTTACCTACATAAGCTATTTTTGTTATTTTGAAATATTTTTTCTTGTTTTTAAATGCGTCCCAGTGAAGTTTAGTATTCTTGATGGGATCCTTATTTTTCCAGAAAATTTTTAGACAGAACAATTAATAATATGATCTAAAGTATCTCTAGATTGGATTTGTGATTTTATTTTAGAGACTGTTCTGGTTTACACTCAGCAGCATCTAGGATAATAAATCTTGTTGCAAAAATGAGAGAAGTTTTTAATATTAATAAGATGTGTTTCAAGAGAGAATGGTTTCAAATCCTTGCAAATGAGAAGGACAGCTTTCTTCTAACATTGTTTTGTTTTCAGTCTTGCAGAAATTGGATGCAGAACTGGTATCGCCTCTCAGGCGCCTGTTGCCAAGGTCAGCTCTGCAAGCTAACTTCATATTTTTCACATGGCTGTTCTGTGCTTCAGCTATTTGTCTGGTGTATTAAAAACAAATAGGCTCTTCTCCAAAGCAAAATGTTCTTGTCTTTGGTTTATTTCTCTGCCTCCTTTTTAACCCTTACAACTGTTTAAGCCCTAGGAATATGTCCTCACCCTCCTA
>JAOXXN010000265.1:71329187-71340111 GCA_026770055.1 Myrmophylax atrothorax | reverse complement strand
GGAAGGTAAGGGGCTGGCGGGGCGGGATAGGATTTCCCCCGGGCGCCGAGCGCCCCTTTTGTTCCGCGACACCAAAAGCCGGCGGGGCAGCGCCAGGCGTCGGAACAGGGCGAATTGTGGGGCGCTGCCCCGGCTCCGCCGCCGCGCTCCGCTCGGGCAGGGGCTGCCGAGCACCTCCCGGCCGGGCACCTCCCTCCGGGGCGCTCACGGGCACGGCGCTCGCTGCCACAGCCGTGCCCGCCGCCGTGGCTTTTTAGCCACGTCCCTCTCCGTGTGTGTACGTGTGTGTGTGTAGGTGTGCCTGTATTTTTCTCCTCCCGCTGCGGTGACGCCGCCGCCACACCTGCGCGCACCTTGCCCGCCGGGCGCCCGCAGGCAGCGCGCGGGGTGAGGATCGGCCGCTGCCCGGCAAGGGCTCCATCGGTGCCGGTGCCCTCCTGCTCCTGCCTCACCTTCTACCAGGTGACTTGTTTTTCAGTCCTGATTGTGGTGTCTTTTTCGCCAGTGGTCGAGCTGGCTTTTCCATCTGTATTGCTAGGAGCGGGCGAAAGGCAGCTTTCGGGTGGGATATTCCTGTTGCATGCCCGCGTTTCTTTGATGCTCGCCCTGCCATCTTTCGTCTCTCTCGCTGTTTAGCCCTTTCCCTCTATCTGGTAACTTTCCCTGGCGTTTTTCCTCCTTCTGCCCCCCTCACCGCCATGACGCGCACTCCCCCCCAGCGCGCCGGTGACGAGGCACACGGTGGAGCAGGTTCGTGGCATTCTGCAGCGGGATCTGAGGTGCTCCTGTCCCCCTGTAACCTCAGCACGACTACTTTGTATCCATGAAAAGCGGGTGGACGTCTCAGCTTCCACTAAACCGTAGTTTCAAGCCAGTGAGTAACAGGCAATGGAAGAAAGGTTGGAACAAGTTTTTCTAAAGGATGTTGTTTGGGAACCAATCCTCCCACTCAAAAATTGTGCTTTGCCTTGGCTCATGGGGGTTATATCTTTCAGAGTTACAGACATACAGTGGTATGACGTTTTGTGGAATCTGCTCTGTTTACTTGAGGTGAAATACTGGAGATAAAGTTATTGCTGCTCTGCATTGTGTCTGCTGAAGTATTAACCAAATGATGGATCTTGCTTGCCTTTGCAACGTATATTATATTTAAATTATGCCTCTCAATCATCAAAAATACGGTCCTTCTCCCTATTGACCATCTTTCTTCTCATTTGTGATTGTGAAATGTCTACATGTCAGCTACAAAAGTTGCTTACATGGGAGAAATAAAAATTACTATTTTTGTTGTTAGCAACTGGAAATACTGAATCAGCATAGTGTGTTCAGTCTCTTTTCCATGGAGCACCCATGGAAATGCTGCAACCCTTGCCTTCTGAGAAGAGGCCTCTCCTAGGCCAGGCTTGAAATGAGTTTGTATCCTCTCAGCGAGCAGTGGGATTTCCAAAGAGCTTACAGGTTTTCCAAGGCGTAAGGGAGATGCAGCCTATCTCCTCTTGATTCACAGTTCACAGTGAGTGTAGCATTATTAGCATACAGGTATTATCAGGTAATGAGATACTGTGCTCAAGGCTCCACGGAAGCAGATTGCAGCTGCTGGTTGCTTTTAATGGGAGAGTCTACTGTGACTTAAGTGACTTAGGACTGTAATGGTCCAGCTGGCTTGTATTGTCAAACACTCATAATGGCTGCAGTATTGAGTTATGCCTTCTCATAGCTCAGAATGTGTGTTTCTGGTTTCATATAATTTTGAAAGCAGTGAAAGCATCCCGTTAGATTAATTTGGAGGGAGGTAACACCCCACAAGCAACAACACCCAGTAGTGATTAGGTGCTGAGTTATTTATAGCAGTCATAGAGAGGGCAGGATTAATCTAAAGTTACTTCTGCTGTGAAATGCACAGATGGAAAAAAGATACAGAAGTTGTGCACTTGGTGACAACTAAATTATTAAAATACAGTTTATCTTCTTTCTGTCAATAGTCCAGCTGTAGATGGAAAATCGGTCACATTAACTGCGGTGTTGTTTTGTCCTGTGTGTGAAAACTTATTAAAATCTGATCTCTGAAGTCAAATAATTGAAGCCCTGAGGGTCAAAATAGATCAAATATATAAGAACCTCTAAGTTACTGTGGTGAGATAAGAGAAAACTTGAAGTTCACACGATGAACACTGCACTGATAGAGTGTTTGCTAACTTTGATTTGAGTGTCTGCCACTTGTTGCTCTTATGCTCCTAATTACAGTTCCTCCGTCTCTTCTTATATGGTACATGACTAGTCCATGGTGTGAGATTTTCTCGAAGACACAGCTTTTAGCTGTGCCAGACAAAAAGGAAGCCATTTGGTGTGTGACCCATCCAGACTTCGCTCTCTGAAGTGGGGCTGATGGCAAGAAATAAAAGACACTTAACATGTCTTAGCTGTGGTGCTTATGGTGCAGTGTGAGTGGCCTGATCCTTGTATCTCCATTCAAAAGTAATCAGAAAGTTACTGTTGCTTGTATGTCTGTTTTCTGCATGTGGATAGGTCTGTTTCTCACATTTCATTTGAAACCAGGGTTTCTTCTTGCTTTCTCACCTAACAGCATCTGGTTCTGTGTCCCCTTTGTCCATGGGGTTTCAGAGTTTCCATCATTCTAGTCCTGAGCTGGATTTCCAAGGAGGCTAATCAACAGCTCATGGTTAGAAGGCTTTTCACTGATGTTGTGTACAGAGAGCAGTGTGATGCCTGAAATACCCTTTTTTCTGATGGTAGGGTCATGCTTACATAATAACTACTAAATTAACAGTGTAGTTAGTATGTTTTTCAATGTGAAAAGTTGATATATGAGACTCATTTCTTGTTCTCAGTGTTAATTCTCTAATTTTTCCAGTGCTCAATTATTTGCATTACCAGAAACTAGAATTCCTGCTTTTGGAGAGGGCTGTATCTGGTGCTGTTTTATCTTAACTCCAGAGTTGGATTCTGATTTATCCATCAATTTATTTGTCCAACACACTGAATTTCTCACTTTTGTACAGATCTTGATTTAACTCTGATACTTAGGAATTTCAGTTTTCTGCCCTGGGTCCCAAGTTAGATTAAGGCTGTCATCTGAATTTTACATTTTGCTGAGAATTAAAGTCCTGAACAACTGCTGAGTTTCTCTCCATGGTGAGGAACTTAGGTATAAAGTTATAGAAAGTTTTGTCTAAGTTAGTGAGACTGTTTGGTGTGTGTATAGAAAACATTTGCATAACTGTTTATAAAACAGAGCTCTTCAGTCACTGAAATGGAATGTTAAGGTGTCTTTTATAGCTCTTGATACTCAGAGATCCTGCATAATTCTGCTTGTTCCCTGTCAAGGTTAGTCACAGCCTTCTTGGAAAGACCATGACGTGGGAAGAAACAACCTTCACATCTGTTTTGTGGGGAGGACTTTTTTTATTTTTTTTGTTTCTAATTGTGTGTAATGGACACTGAGGGGATTAAAAATGAATCACAAATGGAAATGTTGTTAGCATTAGCTTTTTAGGATCTGTTTTTGTTTTGAACTGTGACCATGAGCCCACAATCACTAACACATGCTTTTGACTGTAACGTCAGTTTTAGTAAAATTTTTAAATATTAGTCAACTCAGGGCCTTGAATTGCTACCAGTTGAACGCTTCCAGTCCTTTCTTCCCTTCTCTCTCTATGCCACTGTCTCGGTAATTAAAGTTAGGCATGCTGTGAATCTCCACAGGGTTAAGATCTAACATGGAAATAGCAAAGTACAAATTACTTTCTTTGCATTTATTACCTTTGTCTCTTTGTGAATGGATTTCAGCAACCTTATACATTCTGGATAGGCAAAGTTAGCAGAATGTGTAGCCTCAAAGTTTCAGAGTTGGTATTTTCCATGAAGTTATCAATTTCTATGGGATTTTCTGTTGTGTAGTTTTCTGATGCATCTTCATTACTGTGGTGGTGTGACAGGGTATTCTACTTGCCTTTGTTCTTAAAGCCTCACTCACGTTGTCATTTTGACCAACCATGGAAATCGTTATGTTCTCTGTAAAGCTACAGAGGAAAGAAGAAAAGCAAAACCAAACAGTATAAAACTCTCAGGTGTAAAATGGTGAATGTTTTGTCCTGTAATACTGGGAAACCTTTGAGTATTTCAACAGAATATTTAGAAATAAAGTCACAAATTTCAAGAATGGTATCTGTTGAGGGTGGGCCAGTGTTATGAATGCTCAGTAACTAAAAATAGGTTTTGTACAGATAACTTGGTGTTTGTTTGGGGGAGAGGTTGATTTGTGTTTTGATTGGTGGTTTTGTTTTTTTAAAGAATGCGTTTGTTTTAGATGAGTTAGAGGATTTATCTTTTAATAATCCAAAATGTTGCAGGTATGTATTTTCTAGATTTTGCAGATTACCACTGCAGGTAAGGGAGCATCCTATTTCTTTCAAGATTTCCATGAGTGCAGAGGAGCTGTGTTAGGCTGACTTCATGGTGAAGCTGCCAGAGCTGGTTCTTTGGGCAGGGGGCTGGAGTTTGCAGTAGCTGCTGGATGCTACAGACTGAATCTACTGCAAGAGTTTTACTGTAAGCCCAAATGTCTGTAGCTCAGGAATGTTGTAACTGGAAAATACAGGGATGCCTCCTGGGGATTTGCATGTATTACTTTGATTTCTGCTCCTGCATGTAAAAGCATTTTTAAAGATTGACCAAGTAGAGAAACAGGCACCAGGCTTGATGCTTCTCCCATCAGTACTCCCTTCTCCTCCCGCTCACCTTTCAGAATTGTCTCAAGTGTAACTTGGAAGCTGAAAGTGAGGTGTTAGCAGGACCTGTTTGTGGTTCATTGCATAGGCCCAGACCCATTAGGAAGCCGTGTGTAAGCATGCCCCACCTTCCCAAAACAGCTGCTTAAATCTTGATCCAAAAATCATGGCAAATACACGAGATCACAGAAGTCCCTTTGCTTTTCAATACTTGCAGATACCTGGTGATACACAAGATTACCCCAATTTTATCAATGTTTTAACTGCAAGTAGGCTTTCATGTTGTTGTGATTTGTTCCCTTAATGCTCCTAGTGAATTGTATTTCACCTGAAATGTGAACTTTGCTTAATGAGCACTTTCTTTCATTCTGGGGTGGTTGAGAGGGCTTACTTCATCCCTCTGAATGCTCCTTTCATGAAGACTGAGGACTCTGCTTTTCATTCTCATGTACTCTTCCTTCTTCTGATGCTGCTGCTCTTTTTGCTTGATTCCACAGTGTTTGAGGTGTTGTCTTCTCTATTTCCTGAGTCAAAGATCTCTTTGTCTATAGTGTAAAATATAATTTGGAGTAATAGCATTGAGAAAGCTTTCATTTTCTAATCCATAAGGGATTTAACACTTGGTGTTTTGGGGAGTTAGGTATCTGGTTAATGCAGGCATTTGTTAAGAGTTCAAAGCCTATGAGAATACATCATAAAAGTATTTTTGATTGCACAGGTCTATTACTCAGAGCATGTGACTGTGAGACCTTTGCACAAAGAGTGAGACAGTCATCTCTTACATTGAGTTTTTCATGTAGCTGAGTGCATATGACATTGATTTAGCAAAGAGAATGCAGTGAAATTGAGTTACATGATGAAACGTTTGTGATATCAGCTTGTAATAAAATTCAACTTGTTGTTCTTCTGTGCAATTTTAAAAATTGCATGGAAAAGTCAGCCATTTATATTCGTGCCTCTAAAGTAATTTTGAGCTTTGTATATGTCTTGAGAAGCCAGTGAGTGCATTATACTGCCTTCAGTTGGAGATATAAATATATATCTATGTTTTACATTCAGAATTGGGAACCAGACTGTGTATTTAAATATATGTTTTCTTCCTCCATGTCATCTCAGATTCATGAAGTGGAATTACTTATTCTCTTCTCCACTTGTAGCATTATTTATTGCTTGGTGATTCTTCCTGTGCTCTCACAACCTTAGTGTAATGTTTCATCTTTGTTTCTTTCTCTTCCTGTATTCAAGGATAAAGACTTGTCCAGGGATGAGGGCAGAGGGCTGGAGTTAGGAGGGTGGAGTCTGTTTCTGTTTTAGCTGCAAACTTTGTTATGGGTAATAAATCCATGCTAACTCATAATTAGACTCTTGGTGCTATCACATAGAGAGGGCAGGACAGCGGAAGGAATCTGGACTTCGTACTTTAGTGTCCATTGGGTAAGTCAGTCCTGTGTGACGAATGTCCTGCCTCTGCCAAGAAACAAACACAGCTTCTCCATTTCAGTCACAGTTTCCCGTCTCATGGCTGCTTTACTGCTGAAGTACTGCTGGATTTTGAGCTTACCTTCAGCTTTGGTCTCATTTCCCCCTGTTCAGCCTGCCCCCTGGCTCAGCTCTGAATGTTTTCCTTCCTTCTTCGCTCGCCTGAGTCATGTTTCTGCACCATCTTCCATATTCTGGTCCATCCTACACTTGAGTCTTGATATAACTTTAGTCTCCCGTTATTTTTTTCCCTTACGCACAAGTCAATTCTTTTCCCCCTTTTGTGTCATTAGATTTTATTCCAATGTCTTCTGAAAAGCATTTCAAATCTATTGATCTCAGTGGGGAATATTGTATGTGAAATTACATGGGTAGTCAAGTCTTTGTGGGTTAGGGTTTTATAAGTAACGTCTTCTCTAAAGGCTTAATGCTGTGTATTTTGTCTAAGCAATAATTTTAAGCTCTTTTCAAGCAGTTCTGGAACTCAAGACCTTCATGGGAGGTGTTAGAGTGTGTAGGCTTTTGTTTTTCCTGTGTGAGTGAGGTGTCTAACACACATAAACGCTGTTCAATAAATGTCTTGCATTCTTATTCAGTAAGATAATACATGGTGGAATTGTTCTTTTCTACTTAGGTTTTACAGTTTTTCTCACTTTTTATAAGAAAGCTAAATGTCAACATGCAAGAAACAGAAGGGTTCATATGTTTCTTAACTAGTGACAGAGCGGAAGATTGAGAGCTATAAAATCTTTGTGGAGATTTCTTTTAAAAGATAAAAAACTAATTAAAAAAAAAGTCTGTAACTGGGAAAGAATGAACCCTCTTCTGCAGCAGTGCAGCACTTACAGACCCCAGGACTAACTGAAAGGTGGTCTGTGCTGTGCAGTGTTTCACCTGATGAGGAATGAGCTGACAGCACTTACATTCTTGACATTGGCATATAAAAGAAGATATCCTTTAGAGATGATTGATAATTGGTAGTATAGGAAAAGAAACATAGTATAAATCACAATTAGCCTTTAGGATTTTTTTATTTAAGGTCTACTTTTGTAAAACATTTGTGACTTAATGCTGAACTGTTTCTATTAATGTTCTTGCGCTTATCTCGCATAACCAGCTTGTTAAAAGCGGATATGAACACTTTTTAAGCCTCTGGCTTATAAATTATGAGAAAGAGAAAAGAAGATTTATTTCAACAGGCTTGGAGGTAGATTCATTTCTCTTCTAGTTCGCAAAATTAGAGGGGGAAGAATTAAACTGCAGTCTTAGTGAGCCGGTCAGTTTCAGCCAGGTTGAAAATCATTGGAATGAGCTCTAATACACAATGTAATTGTAAAAGCCTAACTTAAAATGAATGCAGAGGAATTCTGTTTTGGTAAACTGATGATAGTATCTCCAAGTTATTTCTGCCTGAAGTAATGAGTGTGAAAAAAATAATAACAAAGGAGCAGTGAGTGGGAATAATTATTTTGCTAACGTTTCCTGAGGATTGGAGAGGGCTACTCAGTCACATCTTAAGAAGACTATTGTGCTCATTGAACATGGGAGAGGATTGATAATAATTGTGCTTTGTAGAAAACTTCTCTGTTCTTTTTACCATAAACATCTGAGATAAGATGGAAAAGTCTGGAAGAATGCAACATCATCTGTGCGTTCTCTTAGCATTCTTAATTGCTTGTTATGAGATCTTGATTTTAACATTGGCAGACATTTCTGGTGGTTTTTGGGGGGGTTCTAGTTTACTAAGTGGGGCAGTCAAACTCCCTATGGCAAGTAATCTGGGTCTAGTAGTATCTTAATATTTAGTAAAATGCTTATTTAAATTGCAAGGATATTTCCTAATAGCTTCTGGATTCATTCTAATTATGAAGACCTGAGTTAACATGTCAGAGAGATCACACCAATCTGGATCATGAGTGTCATGACTTCATAGTGTCTGTTCTGCAAGGACTTTTACAACAGAGATGATGCAAAGCAGGTAACTGATTCAGTCCTTTAGGATTATGTGTAAGCAAATTTTCAGACAACTTTGAACATTATTAAACAACGAGAAGAAAAGGCACCATCCCTTTTAAATTTTTTTTAATGTTAAGGAAATCTTACCTTAAAAACAACCATACAATGTACAACCACAAAGTTGTTCTGCATAGAAAAAGAAGTAAACACACATAACCCTCAGGCCCATATGGAGTCAGTCCAAATGCTGCATGGTAGGTTTGGAAAAGGTTACTTTAGGTGCTCAAAATGTTTTCAGTACCCAAGTGGAAGACAAGTCTTAGAATTGTATTAAAGCTGTTCTCTCTTTATTGTATGAGAGTGGTCACACCTCAGTGTGCATAAAAGTTTGGGTTTCTGGACAGCTGTAGGAAAGAGCAGCTATTTTATGCTCTCTGTATACAACAATTAGATAGAAATTTATTACTCTGTTATCCTAGACTGTAACATATAGTAGTATAATAGCTATCTTTTGAAGTACAAAAAATCTGCCTCAGGATCTATCATGTTAAAGCATAGTATGAAGTGCTGTTTTAATAAGGTTTGATCCTTGCACATTTTAAGTGCACAGAAATGTGTGTGTTGAAACCTTGCTAATCCTTCATTTGCACAAAGTGGCGCTTTCCCTGTCAAGGAATTAATGGTGTGCTTCAGTGAGATCTTGCATTACTAGATAGTAATTATTTTTATAAGAAATTCTACACTGCATTTGATGGTGCTTTATGAATTATCATAATAAATAAAATGAAATTGCTGTTGTCAAAACATATGAGCAAAGTAATCTGATTCTTATTGTTTTTGTATTCAGTGGCTCATGGAATTAAGTGATATCCAGTGGACTTCCAGGCTGTTCATACAAGCTGGTGAGCTTTGCTATATTGTGTTGATTTGCTTGTACTTGTGACAAGTTAAACAATGGTGTAGCTGACAAGGAACAGCTCCATTGAGGAGATGACAACACATCTCTCCTCTACTTCCTCCTTTGGCCATGTACTTGAAAAAGGAGCAAAAAGGCAACCTGCATATTGGTTCACTTAATGAATTCAGGTCCTCATCTGACCCATGATGATGTGACCTCTGGCAATTATTGTATGGTAATAGGCTTTGAACTAAATTATTGGAGGAGTGCCTACAGCAAACATGTCAGGGCAGTACAGACATATAAAGCTGCTTTTAGTTGTACTCTCCCAGTACCAGAAGCAGGTTCCAATTGCATGGGACATGGTGGTCTCCAGGCCTCTTGGCTGAGAATGGAGGTCCTTGTTGCTGTGGCTAACTGGGTCCAGTACCCGAACCTGGGAATAATGTCTTTACTATAGACACATCCTCTGTCTGTGTGCTTCATGGAAATCTGCACCTAGCTAAAGCAGGCCATACAGAAGATGGTGTAAGTTACATCATTTGCTTTTCAGGTGTATAGAATCAATACTATTCAATTTTGGATTATCTACCTAGGATTTTTCCTTTGGTTTATTGCAAATACTTGTATGGTCAGAGTTCTTTCAGCCAGTGACTGAAGGCTTCTTGCACTGGGCAGTCAATTTCAAGTGAAGGTTATTATTTAAACATTGTGTCTATTTTTGAGTCAGATAATCTATAAAACCTGTTTAAAGCCACAAGAGTTCATTACATCATCTAGTTTGACCGCCAGAGTCAGAAGGAGGCGAGTTTCTGACCTTCTTTTTCTGGTAGAAAAATGTTAATCAAGTTTTCTTGTCCTTCCTCTCAGGAGAAGACAGACACAGTAATTTACACTAACTATCCCTGGCAAACCTTGGCATTTTTAACTAGGTACATGAGTGAATTTTCAGTTTTTCTGTGTTTGAACCATGTGAATGCCAGTATGTGATGCAACCCTCTAGATGTTAGCATTTGTGTGTGTGCGTATTTTATTTATTCATTCATTCAATTAATTGATTGATTGATTGATTGATTGGTTTTTTTTTTTCAAATACCAAATGCAATCCAGATTTCCACTTCTAGATCTAGACCTTTTCCCCAAAAGGCTGATGGACTAAAAGCAGCTGATCCTGGAGTCTCTTATTTCTTTCTCTGCCTGCTTCCTTGTATGAATTGTGTAAACTCAAATCACTTTCTGAACTGCTGTAACCTTCTCTGCATAGTAATGTTTTGCTCACCTGGCAGATAGAGCCCCTTCTCTGCAAAGTAGTTTGTAAGAGTTAAAAGTTATATTATCCTGGGGGAGTAATCCATGGAAGTGTTGGGGAAGTTCTTATGTAGGTTCACTTTGACTTTTGAGATTTGGGGCCTTCCTATCTCCTAGACCATGGAGCCAGTGCTGTACAGAGACTGGCATGTCCAGATGCATGCTGTGCTAGTACTTCCAGTAATGCCAGCAGTAATGCTTTTTCTCTAGGCCACATCTCCCTTATGTCTTCTACTAAACAAGATTTGCAGATGGCGCTTAAGGCAATTCAGTAAATTGAGTCCAAAAATTGGATTTGTGTGGGAATGTGTCACAAGTCATGCAAGTCCTCCTTGATTTTAAAACCTCCCTCACAGAGCTTCAGTGCAGGGACTGTCACATGAAAGGAAGGGAGACAGAAATACAAAGATTTCTAGTCTTAACTGTATTAATTGAAAGTTATTAGCTGTATGCACTTGCAGACAATCAGATCCTTATGTGCCCAACACTGCCTGTCCTTTAACTGACAGCACACAGGATGGAAGGGGTTCTGATT
>JAOXXN010000265.1:71293055-71308894 GCA_026770055.1 Myrmophylax atrothorax | reverse complement strand
GTAGAACTTCCTGTGTTTTAGTTTATAGCCATTGCTCCTTGTCCTGTTGCTGGGCACCACTGAAAAGCACCTGGCACTATCCTCTGGACACTTACTTTTGAGATATTTTTATATTGATGAGGTCCCCTCTCAGTCCTCTCTAGTCTAAACAGGCTGAGCTCGTAAGAGAGGTGCTCCAGACCCCTCATCATCTTTGTGACCTCTACCTGACCTCTTCTAGTAGTGCCTTATCTTTCTTGAGCAATGGAGAATTGAACACAATATTCATTCCTGATGTGGCCTTGCCTGGGTCGACTAGAGCGGCAGGATCACCCCCTTTAGCCTGATGTCCGCACTCTTCCTGATGCACCCCAGGATGTTGTTGGTCCTCCTGGCTGCCGGGGCACACAGCCAGCTCATGGTCAACTTATCACCCACCATGACTCCCAGGTTGTTCTTAATGGAGCTGCTCTGTAGTAGGTCAGTCCCCAGTCCCAAAGGCTCTTTGGTCTGTTGTTTTTTCGGCCTTTGACTTTGGTTCCTCTTAAATCAAAGTCAACCCTCTAACACTGACCCAGGGTATTGGCAAGCGTTAGGTGTACTACTAACCATACCTGGCTCTCAGTGCTTCTCAGCACTTGCAGTATGTTTCATTCAGAAGACTGACACCTTTTATCCATGTTCTGGAAGGGAGAAAGTGGACATGAAGGGGTAGAGGTCCTTGCCCGAGGTCAGTGAGCTGGGAAAGGCTAAGGGTCATGGCTAGGAAATGAGTGTGGGCGGAAGGCAGCCTGTGCTGCCTTAAGGTGTTATGCCCATGTCTTGCCCTTTCTTCAATGAGGGTTTCTTGGTCAGAAAACCATTAAATGTCTATCTCCCTTTCAAATACTAAAATGTTGAATTTTTGACAGAAATAAGTCATCAACAGATAAACCACCACTATAATCTGGTCATATTAGTAAGCAACTTGATATGGTTTAGTACATCAGCTAGTTTTATACTCTACTTCCTTCCTATATTAATATGCAAATACTGGATCAATTCAAATTGACTGAACTGACCTACTGTCTTTTGCCCTATTACTGAATTGACTTTGTTATTGCTTCTTCCCAGTTCTGTTGCTATATCAAATTGATCTGCATTTTCTAATTATTTTTAATTGGATTTATTGTAAAGTGGAAAACATCGCTATGGGGCTGGCCCTATATGGGAGAGGGAATGGAACCTCTTGTTGAAGTCACAGAATTGGGGTAATGTCAAAATCAAAACGATGTCCTAAAGAGGGTAACTCATAAGAACATTTCACCATAAACTCGACAGGTTTGCTAAAATTTGAAGGACTGGCCAGTGCCTGAAGTGGTGCAGCTATGAAGCTGGAATTGACTTGTATTACTAGTTTAGAACAAAGAGTTAGATACGATTGAAGAAATTAAATAGAAAAGGACAAATTCTTGAGCGTCAGATTCAAAGTTGTGGGATGGCAGAATTTGAAGGGAAAATTGGAGAATACCATGACTGTCATCTTAACAAAAAAAACCCAAACAAACAAAAAAACCCCACCAAAAAACCCTCCAAAAACCCTAACCTACCTAACTTCAAAAATCAAAGCATTTACTGTCTCCTTTCTCTGCCTTTCATTTTGGTGTTCACATTATTCATCTTTTCCTTCCCCAAGTGCCCCATGTGCTCCAGCCCTACTGGCTTGGGAGTTTATTGAGCTGTCTCCAGTTTCTTCCAATATGTCTCTTATTCCCTTTGGGTTTGCAGACTTCTCAGCTTTGCTGAGCCTGTCATTTCAATGGCTTTGTAAACTCCCCACCCCACCCTTGAAGAAGCATCCGGTCTCAAACTGTGTGAAGCAGGTTTTAAGGTGGAAGCTGTCCAGTTATCCTGACTATGAGGTTCCTGTTAGCTGTACAGAGGAGTTCTTTTTGATATTACTGGTATTTAAAAAGTTCAGATGTTGATAGTAGTGGATGAACTCTAACCAGAACTATATTTCTCCCTGTCATGCAGTAAAGGAAATCACATTTTAAGAAGGCAGGGGTTAGCAAGTCTAATTCGTTGCATAATGTGTAGTGGAATTGCAAAGCTGAACCTGTTTTCTTTTCTGTTTTTTCAGTGATTTGACCTGTTGAGCAGCTGCCTTCTGAGCAACATCTGGAGAGATGCCAGCTGCTTGAGGTGAACCAAGCAGTGGCAGGGACAGCATCTACCTGGGCTGAAGTTTCAATCCCCGTCACGTGGCATTTGCACAAGTGGTCACTGGTGAGTTGTACGTATGCGCCTCTTCTCTCTCTCTCTGTCTCTTAAACAACTGACATCTTGTTGCAAAAACTGTAAGTTTCCTGATGCAAAGACTCGCCAGTCTTGCTTGTCTTTCCCAGAGAGTGACTGATGAGCTTAGGGAAAATGAGAGTGTTCTGAGTTACCAGCTAATCTTAGGAAATACTTCCTATTTTTTTTTTTGGATGGATGGATTATTTTCTCCTTTCCTTCCACTCAATGAGTAACATCCTGGTGGGGCCAAACTTCAAATCTGTAGCATTTGTGTGTTATGCTAGATGGTATTACTGTGCCTTTTTAATCAGAGGAGATTTTATACTCCCTTCCTTAGGGCTTCATAGCCTCATAATGCAAGCTGTGAGGTTCTGATAACAGAAGTAGTGACTGGCTGCTGTCAGAATGAGGGTGAATAAAAATGTGTGTGCATGCATGCTGGTTTGCTCCCTCTCCAGCTGAATAGAAAATGAAACTACCCAAAGCCTTTTACGTAAGTGCATGGATTTTGGGGTTTGTTTCTTTTTTTTTTCCTATCTAAATCTCTGCATGGCTGTACACAGACAAACTTCATCCCCAGCTTCCTTTGGAAAATACTTGTAAAGAAAAGAGTGTGCTTGTTTTGACCTCTGAAGCATGATCCCGTTTCTAGTTCAGTACTAGACATACCCTCTCTGCAAAAGATAATAGCTGGAAATTTTTTTGGAGGGGAAGGTGATTTCTAGTCAGTTTCTCCCATCTGTGATTTTCCTTGTTAAAACAATGTCAATCTGCTTCTTCCAGCAGCTGAAATGCTGTGATTCTTTGACAGAATGTGGGAAGTACTACCATACACCTTGTAACACCCTGCTTTATTTAAGACTCTCTCATGCTGGGCTGACTGGTGTCTTCCTGGAAGTGTGGCACCAAGAAATTATTGATTAGATGCAGCCTGGTCTACAAAGCGCATGTTTGCTATTAAAAACAACATGTGCCTGTAGCTCTAACTAATCATTTAAACATCTCTGCAGAATTTGGGGGAAGTAGCCCCTCTGTACATGGATAGGTTTCCATTTTAGCATCAGCCTAATACAGCTCAGCATCAAGTGCTGAACTGTCCTGTGGAATGCCAGGGTTGATGGTTGGTGCTTTAAGCAGAACCACTTGAAGATGTCTTCTGGAGACAGTAGAAGGAGCCCCCTGTAAGGATGGGCGCAGAAAGGGTAATACACATCTGGGACTCTTGTCTGACTCTTTCGGGTTCTTACCATGTTGTTAAGAATGCTCGTTGGAATGTTTGGACAAAAACCTGAAGGGCAGTGTTGTTTTAGCAACTTAGTCTGGCCTGAAAAATTATGAGGGTAATTCTGGCTTTATGTTGGAAGAGGCAAAGGCAGAACAAGGAACTGAAGTACAGTATTTCAAGGTCCAGTAGCCTATTAAGCCAGGCTAAAACAAGTGGACTTTAATTAATGGGATGTTTGGAAAAACAAAGTTGGTGCTGTTGTCACGTAGCCATTGTATTTTTGGAATCTGGAAGATACCTGTCCTTAAGTTCCTTTCCTTTTTATTGCTACTGCTCTTCCTGCTTCAGTTCAAGTGTAACAGCTGCTATCTTGGGAACCACTGGTGGTATACTCAGCTCCTTTCTGCTGGTGGAGAACTCTGAACCCCAGGACTTAAATAATATAACAACTTTAGTGCTGCTGGCAGCAGCTTTGGAGGAGAAAGGTTTTTAAATTGTTGCAATTGATTTCTGTGGTGCCTAGAAATAGAGAAAGCAAGGTAGTAATTGAAGTAATGTTTTTTATTTAAACCTGTTATCACTTGTGTAGGTGCAGTTTTTTCTGACTACATTATTATTAGGAATTAGAGACCACAGATTTTTCCAGAGGCCTAATAGTTACAATGAAAGCATGTCTTTGTGTTTGTCAGGGAGGACACAAATTTAAGACAAGTTGCTGTCTGTTGTATCTCAAGTCCCAGTCTGACTCAGAATGCCAACATAGGTGAGAACACAAAAACCTTTGCTCCCCTGTAAGCTGGGTGGGAAACCATCTCCATGTGGAGAGGTTTGTTCCAAAACACAAGATCATCAGGAAGGTACATTGAAAATTCACTGCACAAATAAAGGTTGAGTCAGCCAATGCTTACTTATCAGGTTGGGTAGTGATTATGCCATGACATACATCACCTTGTGCTATGAGTACATCCAAGTTGATGGGTTTGCCTGTGGCTGCACTTAAGTGTATGAGCTTAAATGCAGGTTTGGGTTGTTTTTTTGTTCTTTGTGAGAGCACTATAGAGCCTAGAGCTTCAAGTGCAAAGTACACGGAGAGTGTCTTGCACTTGGGGTTATGGGGCACTTTGCATGCAATCCCACTCTATTGCTTTTTGCTATCTGCAAATACAGTGTGATCTTTTGAAACTGCAGTTTGAATATCCATCTGTAACATGATTTTTCTCACACTTTGAAAAACTTGTCCTTTTTTTACATTTCTGTTTCATCTTAGTTACAGTGTTAGAGCAGTATTATAATAGAATCATAGAATATTTTGCAGTGGGTGAATCTTTAAAGTCCATCTAATCCAGCCCCCCAGCAATGGGCAGAGACATCTTTGACTAGATCAGATTGTTCAGAGCCCAGTTCAACCTGGTTCCATGGTTCCAGGGCTGGGCTATCCATCACCTCTCTGGGCAACCTGTTCACTACTCTCATTGTAAAAACTTTCTTCTATTTATTCTAATTCAAACTTACTTTAGTTTAAAACCATTATCCCTTGTCCTGTTGCTGTGGGCCTGCTATAAGGTTTGTCCTCATCATTTCTGTATGCTCCATCCAAGCACCAAATCACCAAAACAATTGGCTAATAGAAATATTGCAGAATCAGGTAAATGAACCTGTTTCCTCAGATAGTTGTTGCTGGGATGCTGAAACACACTGACAGAAATTGTAAACCATCAGAAGTCCACAAAAGATTAGTGACTAGTTATCAATGATTATTTTGAGACTTGAGAAAAATGTTACTTTAAGCAACTGATATAAATCAAATCACTCTTTTCTTAGTATACATTTTGCTTGGGTCCATGAAGCTTGATAAGTATTTCTGGTGATTTCACTACAGCAAAATTTAACCTATTTCTTAACAGGAGGAAATGAGCGATAGTGAGATTTTGTTATCTGCTTCAATCACCTGTGGTTTTGATTTAAAAACCAAAATTCCTAGCAACCATTGAATTTTTTAAATCCTATATTTCAAAACAAATGGTTACCCTATCTTTTAAAATCTGATACCTGGCTGCCTAGTTGGGGGATGTGTTTTAGGAGAAACAGAGAGATCTGGGTGTTTTGAGTATTGTCATTGCATGTGGTGTGGCTGCTGGTGCCCATGTGCCCGGCTCTGCAGGTGAAAGATCAGTGTCACAAATGAGAGCTATGCTGCTCGCCGAGTGTTGACAGCTTGTCATTACAGACTGTTTTTTTCTTCCTGGCTTGTAGTTGAAAAGATTCAAAAATGATTGTAATCTCTTTCCTCAACTGACATGGGAAGCACTGGGATTTGTTCTTTCCAGATCTGGGAAAAGCTTTTCATTTGTGCTGAGTTTACAATTATTTTACTGTCTCAGTTGGATTTTCATAACATATCCAAAATCATTAATCTCCTGTGGAGTGAAAGAGGATATGAAGAAAAGTGATGAGGGGAGAGGAAGGATGAAATGGTAGTTGAATAGGTTGGGGATTTCTTGGTTTTAGGTGGGGTGTTTATTTTATGGTATCTATTCCTGGTATGTCAGGGAGCACGTGGGAAGGTGGGGTGATGTTGGGCACATGTAGTAGTGTGTGGCACTTGCTCAGCCATGTGGCAAGAAGGAATTGTATATCAGCTGGTTTTTCTCTCCCCTTTTAAGTGGGACTGTAGAATTTTTTTGTTTAATGCGTAAGCGTGGCCTTTCTCTGCTCTGGCATGCATGCTGGGCTGCTGGAAGTTAAAACATTAAATGAAATCCAATGACATAAAAATAAACACAAACAAACAAGTCTGCTGTAGGGTGCAGGTGGACAGCACCCTTCATCCTCTGTCATCAGAGGAACAGGGCTCTTTGACTTGGCCTCCACCTTTGTTTGGAGGTTGCTGTGGTGATGAATAACCTTTGCAGAGGGTGTGTGAGTGAGAGTGTGCTCCTGTATCAAACAGTGCTGCTGAGCACATGACTTCTCACTCCTGCATCGGAGCATGTACCCTGGCAGTGGTCAGCTGCTCCCCAAAATAAGTTAAATAAAACCCCTGTTGTCTTAGAGCTAGTTATTGACATGGTATATATCTACTGGGCACTTCCCCACATTGTTTTCATACCAGGTGGCAGGAGACTGGATGGTGTCAAAACAAAAGTTTTTTTGCATTGCATGGAAGGGGAGTTGCAGGGTTGCTGATAGGCCTTATTTGTGCAAGCTTATGACATATGAGCTTTGTCTCATTATCTGGATTTGTAGGTAGATAAACAGACTGGCAAAGATAGTCTTTAGAAGGATAGAGGAAATTATTATTGTCTAAGAGGGCTTTCTTTTTTCTTTCCTTACCATTGCAAAGGTTACATTTTTTATAATGACAAAATTTTTTTCTTTTTACTCTCAAATGATTAGTAGATATTGCAACAAATTATTATTAAATTTGCTGCAGCTCAAAACAGGAATGTTTTTCATACTAAGATGCAAAAGTCTAGTCTTACAACTTCATATTCATACAAAAGTGACTATGAAAACTAGAATTCTACATGAGCATTACATGCTTTCTTTGTGAAGTCGCAGATGTACAAGTATACTTTGATGGTACAGGTGTCTGAAGATTTTATAAATATCACTTCTAGATAAAGAATTGCCTTCAAGAAGGTCTTGGAAACTTAATTTGTTTTCCCCCACCTCAGAGAACCCTAGCAAGGGTTGGCAAGAATGTATTACCACCTGAGGCAGCTCATGGGGAATTTTCCTCCCTGCGTAGTCCCCTCATTTCAAACATCTGTGAAGGTGCCCTATACATAACTTGTAGGAAGTGCTCTGTGAAAAATTGAGTCACTCAGAGGTGATCCAGTGGCCATGACAAACAGTGAATTCTAAAATGCCTATTTTTTCTGCATAATTCCTGAAATTAAAAAAAAAACAAAACAAAACAAAAAAAACACCCCAAAACCCAAGAAAAAGGTCTGAATTACTCAGCTCTGTGTCAGCTCCCCATCTTTTCTTATACTTTCATAATGGATGGTTTCACTTGTGAAGCTTGTTCTTGACTGCAGCCATACTGAAGGACCAAAGAGGCAGATGGAAACTTTTTTGCAAGCAGTAAGGCTGTTTGCACTATTCAAAATGAAGGAAGCAAAGGTAAGTCCATGGCTCTCCATTCAGCTGGTGGGTCTTCTTGTTGAATTAGAGCACTTGAGGATTTAGCATCCTCTCCCTCCAGCAGTTGTTTGAGGCTTGTCATCTTGTAGTTTTCCCTGGCACAATTTAAACATGCTGTCAGCTCCCTTTAGTGGCTTGTTCAGTTAAAATCACCTTCAGTAAGAAGTATTTAATTACATCTTCTAATACCTTATTTAGGCTGCCCTCCTAGATTTTTGAGAATCTGGAGTATGTTGCTAATAGAGTGGAGCCAGCATTTACAGGAATAAATTAATGGCAGTCCCATAGCTGGGCTTTTTACATCTGACACATTCTCCAAGGCTGACATCGTACCTCCCATACTTCTTCAAATTCATTTGTTCCGTTTCAACTCAGTCTTTTGAAATATTTTGTGATGAATGAGTTTGCTGTACAAGCCAGTGATCAGCACCAGCTGTTCATAGTCGTGCATTAAATTGAATCCATCTGTCAGTGGACTCCTTAAAGAGTGAGTTTCACATTGTCAGGGGACCTGATGATATCAGAGCAGTATCTGGGTGCTGTTTGCCAAAAGAAAAGAACAAATCTAAACAAAATGTGCTTGAATGGGTTCTGGGGTACCCCTGGAGCATCATCTGCAGAGCTGTGATTTAGCCTGCTGAGATGAAAGTGAAATGATTACACATAGCACTTCTGCACTGACATGCAGATCAGTGTTCAGATGTAGGCTGAAAATAGGAGATGACCTGCAGTAAGCTTTGTAGAAATCATATGTGGTGCTTGCTGTTTGTTTTTTAATCCTGACCCTTTAATGAATCTCATCACCAGCTCTTTACAAATTTGTATTGTTGCATTGTATGTCAGAGGATAAGTTGAAGAGAAGTCATATAGTCATATTTTATTCAAATCAGCAAAAGGAGACAACACAGCGCTTTTTTTTCCCCCAGTATGCAAGCATCATTTTTTATTTTCATCTACAAGTGGAGGAGTGCGAAATGTATCTCCTGAGGCTGTTTTACGAACTGCATTTAAGGCAGCATTTGAAAGCAACAAATGGTTGTTTCCTGACTGCATTAATTGTTCTTGTAATTTTTAAGTGAAAGTTTCAGTCCATAATGTTCTCTGTAAATTACATACTGGATATGGAAACCAGCTGATTCATGGCCTGCAGTCTGTTGGTCTTATCCAAAGGTAACTTCTCTTGTTTTCCTTCTCCCAGTTTGTTCCTTACCAAGACTTTCATGGTGAGGACTGGGTTTGTGCTAGGATACGTGTATAGCTTTATGGAAGAGCATTCTCTACAGCACAAGCTTATTCACCCAAGTATGTAATTTTCATTACATCATTTCACTTTAGGAAAGAAAACTTTCCTTGGAGGAGCAGAGCAATGACACAGTGTCTTTTGCCACTGCAAACCTCTTGTTTTTGTAATAGCAGAGTCGTATTTTATCTCTAGTCTCTGTCGTGGTCTCCAGTCACAGATACTACTGATTGCTGGTGGTCAGATAAATGTGATTTTACATTGCTGGTGGCAGTAGGAGATGTGATCCAGAAGCTGATCTGTGTTTCCCTGCTATAAGCTTCTCCATCTCACTTCTGCCATGGCAGTCTGCAAGCATTGCTGCTCAACACTACAGCTTGCATTGCTGCTGCATTCCTAGTGCAGGACTGAGCCAGCACTTTAATTAACACTAAATTCAATGCTGGCAGAAGCAGCAATACACCAAAATGGAACACCCACACTGGCTTTGTGAGCTTGTATTTCATGTCAGTGGCAGCTAGTATGGTGTCTTTGAAGTGTCTGTTGTCCTGTGGTAAGAGAAGAACCTCTTTAGCTTTTCTTTAATGTGTAGAAAGCAGCACTGGAGCCTGTTATTGCTGTGTACCTGGTAAATACAGATGATTATGTTTTTTAGCGGAAGCCCATTAACATGTTCCACATGGAGAGGGTGAGAATCGCAGTTTGGGTGAAGAGATTGATTGATGTTGGCTTGTATTAAGAAAATATGCTTGACAGAAGGAGTCAATACATGCTCTTTTATTTTGGTTTTTTTTTTCTGTAGAGTGCATTGTTTTTCCTGCATGTATTTAATCAGGAAACTTAGTGGGGGAATTCCATTTCTCAGTAGTTCACAGTATCTTGTTATCTTCTTTTAAAATACTTAATAGTGTTGAAACATAGTTATTAAGATCTGGCACTCATTTGAACACGCACATGGGACTTTGTGTTATTAACATGCAGTATCTGTAAATTAACTGTGGAGTCCTTCACCTTTTAACCTAACAAGCAGTAAAAGCTCTGCACCAGTGAGCGTGTGAAAAGGTGTGTTCTGTGAACCCAAATATAAGTATGTTGCTCCTCCCTCAGAGTGCTCTGACCTCTGAAAACTGATGGATTCTGATTTCAGCTTTTCAAACTCAACATGAGGGGCCTGAGAGGAAGGATTTGTCAGGAGACGCAAGAGGAAGGCTCTTTTCCTTCTCACATAGAGAAATGGAGGTGGACATGGAGGGCCTGCTGAAAGGGACAGAATTTCCACATCAGGAAGAGCCACATGGTGTGTCATCTGCATGAAAAAGCTTAGGGGTGTGTCTGGAGGCAGCATCAGCCCACTCAGCTCCCACATCTCTCTCAAAGATCACAGAGTTGCAGAGTAGTTGGGGTTGGAAGGGACCTCTGGAGATTATCCAGTCCAACCCCCCAGCTAAAATAGTGTCACCTAGAGCAGGTTGCACAGGATCATGTTCAGGCTGGTGTTGAATATCTCCAGAGGAGACTCCACAGCCTCCCTGAGCAGCCTGTTCCAATGCTCTGTCACCCTCACAGTAAAGAAGTTTCTTCTCATATTCAGATGGAACGTCCCATGTTTCAGTTCAGTATGAACAGGCAGGGTGTGCTGAGCCCACCACTGCATGGATATTTGGAGAGGCAGCATTGATATCTGAGAGGATTATGAATTATATTCTTGATACCTTGTTTACATTGTACTGATCATTACAGATGAAATTATTAATGTTTAAAACAAAGTTCTTTTTCCTTGGCTTTTACTACTACTTGTAAAAAATGAGCTTTTTGGCACCATGGTATGCTATAAGCAGAAAAACTGATTGGTTTTGGGATATCTCCGTATCTTTACTTTCTCACTTGAAACTAAATGAATAATATATTTTGTGAGTATCTGTGACTGAATACTGGTTTACATCACTGAGATAAATTCATAGCATGAGCAGTATAATTAGTACTGTGTAAAATTTTAGATTTTTTCTGATTTTATTATATTTGTAGTTGCAAGTGACATGCTAGTATCTGATTTAATTTTTATCAGGTGTGCACATGTGCTGGTATTGGTTAAACCATGACAGCACAGATACTTTATTCTTGGAAATGCAGAGCTGGGAGTGGATTAAGGAGCAGACAGCACTGACAGAGGAGCTTTGAAATCTGTTACTTGCTGCAATTCTTAGTGAAGGTCTGAAACTGTAATTGTTGAACCAATAAGGATGTGTTAGACAGCAAAACATTTTGAAATTGCTAGCAAACTGATTTTCATGTAGTACATTTTAGTAGATAGCCCTATGCCAGTATTATTAAATTTCCTCTGTTTCTATTGTAGCTATTATAGCAGAAGCTAAAATACTCTTTGATGTTATTTGAGGATTGAAATTCCTTCCATTTTATTTATTTATTTATTCAGAAATTGGATATGAAAGCTCTATAGATGTAGAGAAGATGTAAAATTAATAAAATGTTTGCAATAATATATTGTTGCCAACATCTTTACTGCAGGATTTTTTCTTGATGCAGCCTAGGTTACAAATGGACAAGTTTACTTTTTTTAAAATTCCTTTTGGTAAGTGAGGTGGAATAAAGCCTGCTGTAAGCCATGCAGAATTTCTTACTCTTGCTTCTTACTCCTTACTCTCTTATCTACTGCATCTGGAATGACTTGTTTAGAGGGAAAAGTAAAAGTTTAGTCGGTGCTATTTAGTCACAGTCTGTATTCCCTAAAAACACTGTGTAGTAGTATACTGTGTAACCAAATAGCATCTGTTGTGTAGTAGCAATGAGCTGAAGGTTACATTTGTTTCCAGATTAATTACCAGATTTATTTACCTAGAGACAATTTACTTTCATCTCTTCCTTAGTCAAACACTGCAGTGATAAAGTTGTACCATGTGGAATTTCACTGGGTCTTATGAAATTTGCTTTTGGCAAAAAGGGAAAACTACAGTGACATCACTCCTCTGAGTGAGTAGAAAAACCACTGCAGAGTGACACTTCACTGAAACCTTGACCACCAGCTGAATACTGAGCTATAGTTGTTCGTGCTTGTGATGGTGCTTATGTGCATTTTAAGAGGACACAAACCTATGTGCATTTCTTCTAAACCTACCATCTGCTTCTATTTGTGGGCAGCACATCTTGAGTAAGCAAGTAGGTGCATTAGGAATTATCTGATGTTTTCTCTCATGGAGAGGAGTCCACACTTGTAGTGGTTGATGTGTCGCTTGCTGTTGGTCTCCTCTTTGCAATTGCTCACTCAAATGCATGTACTAGTTAGTGAGAGAGGGCTGAATCATAATACATCATTTCAAAGAATAGTCACTTTCCTACTGGTGTAATTTACATTTCACTCCTCAGCGGTTGCAGTTAGGTTAAGGCAAACCTGCAATTTTTTGTCACAGGTTGCTCTGTTTGAAGCTGGGTATATGACAAGGCATCAGTTTATTATGAAGCTCCTAATGTCATAGATTGATAGAATGGTTTGGGTTGGAAGAGGCCTCAAATGTCATCTAGTTCCCATGCATGCCATGGGCAGGAACACCTTCCGTTAGACCAGGTTGTTTGAAACACCATCCAGCATGTCTTTGAATACATCCATCCAATTTCATCCCTGTCTGTTGTCCTTTCTTGCAGCATAATCAAGAGGCCTTGCAACATACCATAGCTCTTGCACAGGTTGTGCAACACTTGCTCTGTGTAACACAGGGCTGCACATGCGTTTTGTATTTTGTGGCTAAATAGCATTTTGGGTAAAGAGGATGCTGCTGTGCTACTCTCTTGGTAGACTTAATTGCTTATAAATAGGGATCTGATTCAACTGACAGCTTACACAGTATTGATATGTTCCTGTGAACCTGTTTTGAGTAGTGGAGAGCTCTCCACACAGCTTCAGGAACCCAGGAACTTTGGCACCTGCCTGTTTAGTGGAAGGTGCAGCTGGTTTCCTATAACAGAGGTGAAGTGCAGAAAAGTACACTCCATAGCAAAGAAGGAAATGCTAATTCCCTCTGTGAAAAGCAAGACTAAAGTTCAGGATACTGGCAAGATGCACCTGTACAATTTTATAACATTGAACTGCAAGCTCCAGTTCAAAGTTTGTTTTTAAAGAGGAAAGGTATAATTCTTACTTTGTTTTTCATGCTGATCCCTCTTCAGGATGAGGAACGGATTTTATCTGTCTAAAATTTGTAGTGAAGATCACAAAGACCACCTGCTTTATGTTGTGGTCCACCACAGAGCATTGCCTGCTAACAAATGTGAAATATTAAAGCATATGTATCAAACATGAGTCATAATGGTTGTGTATTGCAAAGATGGGCCCATTTTTTACTTGTTTCCTATTGTTTTTCTCATTTAAATAAAGCTCTTGGCTTTTCCTTGTTGTGTAAATGAATTATTCTTAAAGTTCTTACAAGTCTTTTCTGTGTGCTTTAAAAAACAGCAGAGTTTTTCTTCTGTAAAATTGTTTTTCATGCTTCTTACTCTTGTTTGGAAAGAGGAGGTCCAAAGAAGTTCAGAGCATGTCTTTGTTACTTTCTGTCTTTGTTACTGTTAAGTGACTTCTTGAAAAAAAACACAAACCATTTCTACCATGTGACCATTTAGAAAAGCAATGTCTCACTTATATGTTTTCAGTTAAGCATGCTTTAAAAATTCATTATCAATAGGAAAAATGCAACTAGTCAAGCAGCTTCAAGCCACAACCCCCACAACTGCTCTTTTGCCCCAGTTAGTTCCTGCTTTCTGTGCTTCTGACACACACGTGCACATGGAGCACTGAGAGTTGTTTTCTCCACTCTTTTCTCACTGGGCTTATTTCCATCTTGACTGGCAAAGAAACTCTTAGTATTGAAACAGACAAACTTTTCAGGTGCTGTTTCTAATTTATTTTAGAGATTAAGTTTGCACCCACAGATTGTAAGTGGGATGAGTTCCTGAAATATTTTGCTGTTTTGACATTCCAGCTTTGGTTTGAGCAGCTGCCGTCTGCTCTGGGCTTTTCCTTAAAGTTATGCAGCTGAGCTTACTTCCCATATGTTTCCAACCAGCTCTTTAATCTCCTGCCTTGGTACTTGAGTCCTGGGTGACCTGGCAAAGCAAAGCTTTGAAGGGTGTGTGCCCCGTGTGACTTTCTGTTGCATCTAGAATACACAGAACATGTCACTTGGTGTTCTGAATTGTACTGTGCTCAGGTGTTGGGTGTTATGTTTGCTGTTGAAATAACAGAGCATGACCATGTGCCATTGGTAGAAAATGTGAGGTGAACTTTGTGGTGTATATGGGAACCCATAGGGATGGTACTGAATTAAACACTGCTCCTGTAGATCTCTGTAGATTCAATCTCCTTTGACAAGTTTGCCAGGGATTGAATAGGTGCAGTTGAAATGTTATGGCTTGATACATGTTAGTGATTTTATGCACTTGGTTCTCATTATAAACAGTGTTCCAAAATATATCCACTGAGGTTTTTCAATGCAGGTTGGAGAACATAACTCTCCAAGTAGCATTCATGTTGCTAGGAATTCTCGCTGTTCTCTGTTCTGCTTTGTAAATTTAGATTATTTCTTTTCTTTCAAGTTATGGGCTTTAAATATTACAATAAGTAGTCAAGTATACCTTTAAAAAGTCCTTATCATTTGTGGCGTGACAGCACAATAAAATGGACCTTGGTACTAGGAGCTCTGAAAAGACTGCAGTAAATGTCTGGATGCTTACCTTGTAAAACTGCCTTCTGTGCTTTGAAATATTCACTAACTTAGTGCTTTGTTGATAGTAAATTTATGATGCCTTCAGATAAACTACCCTGAGTAGTCATACTTGGATTCTCTTCTTTCCTTTTACAACAGTATTCACTGTTGTAAAATGCTAATGCAATGGATAGGTGTTGCACAGAAACAAGGTAACCATTTACTTCATGAAGAAAAGAATTCTTGGTTAACGCCCTTGGAAAACTCAACGAGGAATGTCATACAATACTTCACTCATAAAGAAGAATGACACCTCTTTGCTGATATGCAAAGTTATTTGTCATTTAGGGAAGAGGTAAAGCAGCATCTCGAGTGTAAGTAATGCCTATGTCTTAAAACATTCTTTTTTGAGTTGAAGGTTTGAAAGAATGTGTTATTAACTATGAAAGAATGTGTTGTTTGCTGTTTGAGTATTTTAAGGATTTCAGTTGTTATTTGTTGAAGTAGGTAGCAGGGTGTACAACCCTGATAAATCTTAGTCTGTTTGTCCTTTGAGCATTTATAGCTTATCACCACTGAAGGGTCTCATAAAAGATCTTTGTTAAGAATTTAAAGCACTGATATCACCTTCACTTTGTAGAACTTCAGAATCTGATTGAGATGATAAAACTATGATTATCACAACAGTTCTGGGCTTCATTTGAAATTACTTTCCGGACACACTTCTGTTTTATAATAGAGTCCAGCTCAGGTTGATTTTAGCTGTGAGAACACAATTTCCTTTATAAGTGTTAGGATTTTGACCCAGAAGTTATGAAGGGTGTTGATTCTAACTACTTTCAGCATATATTTAAGGCTTAGGGGCAATGTGTACATTTGCAAGCACATCCTGCAGTAGAAGATTCAAATTTTCAAGTTTTGTCATAAAGGAAAAAACTTGGTTGAAATCTGATCTGGATTTTTTTTTTCTCTGGTGGATTATATATAAAAAGCAAACTGAAAATGGTTTCAAATAGTGAAGAATCACTTGTTTTGAATACTGGTCTAAAATAAAATTATGTTTCGATACTAAATTTCACTCTATTGTCTTAACCATTGAGAGAGGATGTGATGAGAGCAGGCAAGACTGTTCCTAGTTTTAGAGATTGGGCAAAAGGAGTCATTGGGATATGAATCAGTGAGAGTCTGCAGTGAATCTAATTAAGGGGAAGAATGAGAGTCACCTCTCTTGAGAAATTATTTTCTTTATGGAAGA
>JAOXXN010000265.1:71221107-71265595 GCA_026770055.1 Myrmophylax atrothorax | reverse complement strand
TTATTAAAATTGTAACTCTGACTCATAATCTCTTTTGTGTGGAGTTCCTTTCTCCTGCTGGTTTACCTCTAAACCAGTACAACATATAGTTAGTTTCAGCATAAACCTGGTTTGGAAGGGTTTTTTTCCCTCTCTCTCCTTCCTTTTCTCTTGGCCGGTTGGGGGGGGAGAGGAACACTTTTTCTCTGTTCTTTGGCAGTTGGCATTTTGCCAGCTCAAACCAAGACAAGTAGACAAAATATTGGTGCATTATCAACACCGGTGTAGTCCCAAATCTGGAACACAGCACTATATTGGCTACTATGAAGAAAATTAACTCCATCCCAGGCAGAATCAATGTATTTGTTGGGATTTCTTTTGTTCTTTTTTTTGTTGTTGTTTAAAACTTTTTCTCTAGTGAAAAGATACTCTACAGAATTAAAAAGAAGGGGAAGTTGTTCTCGAAACAATAGAGATTATTCAGAGATGCATAAAGCTGGTTCATATACTAGGCTATCCACTTAGCAAAGGGTCAGATATGGGTACTGAAACCTATTGATTAGTGTGAATAGCAACTAGAAGCCAAATGAGGTATTAATGTTCAACCAAAAGGGTAAAGCAGAGCTTCCTTAAATATAATTAGTGCTAAATAGGATAGTGTTTTCATATATATCTGTCTCTGTTGTGTGCTATATTCTGGAAAATATTGTAGATTATATAGTGAGTATATATAGACAATTAAATTGTTATTTAATTGTGATTATCTATGGATGTATTTACTCAAATAAAAATTTATCATATTATGATTACTGTGCATTTCTAATCAGTGCAACAGAGTCAGGATGACAAAGGAAGAATAAACACATTCTTACATAGGAAAAGAAATGTTAGTCAGGAAAATCAAATGAAACAAGCTTACTTTGCTATTCTCTCTCTCTCTCTTTATTTTTTATTTTTTTTATTAACAAGGAGTTATGGCAATACAGGAAAACTAAAACTTCTTTAAACTTGTTTAACATTGAAGCCCTTCTGAAAATTGTTAATGTGATTTCCAAGTATTCAGGAACATTAGGCATTAAAAAATGGGTTGTATGTCCTTGGGGAAAGAAATTAATAGACATAAAAGATTCTCTATCTTAATCTATATATTTGTTATATGTACATAGTTCTTGTCATTGCTTTAAGCATTAATGAATATTAAACAGCAGTGAAATTACAATTTGCAGAACCAGCCTTCTGGTACTTTATTAAGTAGTCATGAATAAAGCCAGGACTTCCTTCTTAGAAACTCTGAGCTGCATCTTTGACTGCCAATGTACTGCTTTAGGTCATGTGCTGCTGCAGTTAGGCACTCTCTCATTTTCTGCCCCTCCAAAGGCCATACCTTAAGTCTGTTTCAAAATCATGTTACAGGATATGATGATCATTTTAAAGTGTCATATGCATTCATTGTGCAAGGGTACATGGATACATTGGTATTTTGCCTGTGGAAGTACACTGGAGTAAAACGTTTCAGTGGTTCATATGTTGCTGTAAGTTTCTCACCATTGCACCACAGCGGTCACATCTGCTGCACAGCTGCTTTCTCAGGTCAACTCCTTCCTGGTCTCATGAAAGCATATCAGGTATGAGCCAGGCAGGCATTGTTGGAAGGCAGCACCTTTGCTTGGTGACCTGCATCAGATCCTAGAAAAGTGGGACGAGACTACTGTATAGTTAGTTTTGAATGTGGAAATCAGGCTGTCGTGATGGTGGCACTGGGTAGAAAGAGGCGATTCCTCCCCTCAGTCACCTACCCTCAGTCTCTGATTCCCAACCCCCTAATAGTGGGACCAGCAGGATGTAACATCCTAACTGGAGATGTAGGATCAAAAGAAAACATACATATTTGCTTTTAAAAGATGTGTTTTCCTTTCTTAATAGTTGCAGGAAAGAAAACCATGAAAATTTGCACTCTAGGACTCCAGTAATGGAAAATAATAAATTCTGAAGTGTTATTCATAAATGTATTCATTCTCTAACAAAAATTATTTGAAGGTAGAGACACGGCTTGTTGTAAGTAATGAGCAACAGACATTTATCAAATCATGTGCTATTTGTTTATGTGAAATTTTGCTCAGAAATATTTACAGAATTTGACCTAAGTAGGAGAAAGATTTGGTTTATCTGATTAATTATCTTTTCACTTTAGAAATACAAATTATCTAACTACACCTAACTCAATTACTTTAGAAAAATCAATGTCACAAAAAACGGATTATACCAATATGTTACTATGGTCAGTATTCTCTGCCTCCTCATAAATGTTAAATTTTATCCAAGTCATAGAGAGTGAAAGGACCCATAACAGACTTCTGTAATTTAAAATAATTGACCATATAGAGTTGTAAATAAATTTCCAGTTATTTACCCTTCTAATTATTTATATCTAGATCTATTTATCACCTAGACCTGTTCAAATATGTCTAGACCTATTTCATCAATAGTTATCCTATATACCCTATCTATAGACAAAAATTAATAGATAAATACAAATAGACAGGCTGGTACCTTCTTATTATCACATTCAAAAGAAAAGACACAGGTTTGTTCCTTCAATACCAAGGTATCAATGAATACCAAGGTATTCCATGATATTTATTGACTAATAATTTCAAAAATACCGTTTTAAAAGAAAATTAAGAACTTTTGAGGAAAACATGAGTTAACATATTTTGAGAAACTGTTCTGTGTTGCCATGTGGTATGATCTAGTTTTGTAGTGAGGTGAGTTCTAAGATTTACTCCAACTATCTGAAGTAAATATACTGCTGAAATGCAGCTATTAAATGCATCTGAACTTAACATATGCCATGATCTGTCATTATACTTGCATCTTCTTGTTTTTGTAAATGAAGTATAGTTTTCTACTGCTGCTAATAGCTTTCATTTAGTGACTGACAAAACAGAACCACTACTGGAGGTAGAAAAAATACAGTAAGTGATGTTGTCAGTGCCCCAGAGTTAAATAAATACTGTTTTTTCCATGATCTGACCTTTAGGCTGATTATGGGTATGGTTATCTTTGCCAGGAGCATATAATATAGATTAAACCAAGCAGCATTTTTAAGACTGATTAATCCTGATGGAAGTAGGTTTGTTTAGTCCTAGGGAATGCTCCAAAAATATTTGCCTTATCATCTGAGCAATTTTTAAATTTATCTTTGATGTGAGCTAGGAGCTCCTTGTGGTTTGTCAGGTCACAATGTGAGAAATGCCACTTCTGCTGGTATTTAAAATTGGCTCTTGCTTTCATGTTTTACATAATCAAGGTGATAGAGGGTTTGAATTAAATACCCAGAGCATTAAAAAAAAGTATTGGAAGACTAAGAATTTTTATCTTTTTTTAAAGGAGTCTGACTGCCAGACTTGCTTGTCTTTAATCAAAGCTCTTCCTTTAATTAAAGATGTGTTGCAAGATGAACTGGCATTTTCACAAAATACAGTAGAGGGCCTGCAGCCCTCCTGTTCCCATGTCTCTGACTAAATGATGGAACTGCTGAGGTTAGGAAATAATTGAACAGGAGAAGATGCATTAACTCTCAAGTATATGTAAATAAACAACTTGGGAGCCAGCCTGCAGAAGACTAGATAAGTTTCATAAGCATCCTGTGCTCCCCAATGCCCATAGAGAGGCAAATAACATGAAAGGAACATTGCTAAAGGGAATAAATCAAAGGGGGACATGAAGAGACAGCTGGAGCTGCTGGTGAAGCAGCAGAAAGCCTAGGCCAGAAAAGATGGGTCATCATCACCAGGAAGAGCAGCAGCATAAGCAACATGTGTACTGTGTCAGCAGCAGCTGGGAAGTTGAGCTGGGGACAAGACATATTTGAATGACAGGGGACTAGTGCTGTCAGGTGGATGTACAAGAGGATGCAATGACAAGTTGTCTGCCACCTAGGCTGATTGAAGGAAACACTGTGATGGAATACAAGCCATATGGCCAAATTGTATTCCTATTTTGTCAGTAGTTACACACACATAGTTCTACTGACAGGTGCCATATGAATGTAATGAAGCAGGGCATTGCTGGCCCTGCACACATCCCATCAATGTGATTAGCGGTGCTCTTTGAGTTTACATACCCATTCACAATTAGGTATTCTGTAGTAAAAGTGTTCTTGTTCCCTAGGTTCTTTGTCAAATTCCCCCCTCTTCTTTGTTGAAATTCTGTGGCAATGTTTTATCCCCACATAGGTGAACCTTGACTTCCTCTGCTCCTCTTTACCCCTTACCCTTTCTCTCTGTGCCGCGTACTGCCTTGATATTTCAATGCTTCATAGGCCAATTCTTTCTCCTCCTCTACTTTCATCTCTGATGTCTTCTTAAGACATATTTGTAGTCTTTTCAAAGATACATTTGCTGTCTTACTATGTGTGTGTGAATGGGATCAAATACAGCAGTACACTTTCCTGCAAACTGGCCTGCTCAGCCATCTTCATTCAACCCACTGTTATATCTATAATATTTAAAATACTTTTTAGATTTTTTGTTTGGTTTGGTTTGGTCTGGTTTGTTTTTTTCACCCAGGAATTGACACATGCATGTATCTAAGTAGATAATTGGTTCAGACATAAAACAGTTACTAACTGGAGACTGCCTCAAACACTAGGAGTGATAAGTAAATTGAGATTCTTTGTAGAGCTAAGTGTGGTTATGGTACATGACTAACCAAATCTGAGGAAGCTAGTTTTGGACTATATGAAAGAGTGGAGACATTTTTAAGCCCCAGAGAAGGTAAGAAGCCAATGATGCCTGTTTATTTTTCTCTGTGCTAGTTAGAAGAGGTGGACCCTGAACAAGACAAGGAAACACACTATATCAAGGACACTGACAAGCCAGGAAATACCTAAATATGAGGTAGCTCAATCAAGACTGCCACTGTGAATAACAATTCTGACAGAAAATAATTTTTAATTTGGATTCAAAGGTAATTATACTAAAAAACTGATGGCATGAGTCAGACTCACTTATTCAGTATATATAAACCTGTCATGTATGTTTACCTAGAACATCTGGAATTTAAAGGAATAAATATTTGCACAAACTGGAGCCATGGAAAAAGCATGGTCAAGAATTATGGACAAAGTATATTGCTGACTAACAAACAAATATTGAGAAGGTGTAGTCTGTTTTATAAATAATTTGTTAGAAAAAAAAAAGTGGCAATATTTTTCTATTGTGAATTATGTCTTAGAATCCAATCAGAGTGGCTTATGATGCTTGATGATTATTTAAAAGGCCAATACACAGTGCTCTAGAGGGTAAGCTTTCCATAAGCCCTGTAGCTCATGTCCCTAAAGCTCTAAAACAACCCTTTATGTATATTTTTCAGAGTTTCCTATTTAAAATATGATAGCACGTGCAGCTGAACTGTTTTCAACAGAGCTAGAGATTTAAGCAAAATCATAGACTACTCTGAGTTGGAAGGGACCCACAAGGATCATCGAGTCCAACTCTTAAGTTAATGGCCCACATAGGGGATTGAACCTATGACCTTGGCATTATTACAACCAAGTTTTAACCAACTGAGCTAATGAATTATACTGATGGACTAATTATTTGATGGTGCTATGCATGTCAGCTATTCTGTGCAGTTTGCATGAAAGAAAGGTTTCATGCTTCACGTTATGAGAACTGTTCCTTTTTTAAAACAGAATTTATTTTCTTTTCCCTATTTTCTTCTCTCCCCCCGTCCCCAATCCTGTTCGCAGCTGACCCATCCTTGGGCATTCATCTGAGCATTTTGGCTATGGAGATGACTTTTTTCTCCTTTGTTGCATTCCTGTCATTCTCAGCCCTGAAGAAAATAAAAAGATCAGGAAAAACACTAACAGAACTTCAGCAGATAAGCAAAAGAATGACAAATGCCTTATGACAACTTAGATGTTCCTCTTTTTAAGAACACAGTAGCTATACTTCAGGCATGAAGACTTGGCATGAAATTCAACATTTGGAAACTCGCTGAAGATGGGTTAGTTTTTAGTTTCAAAAAATAATTTCATAAAAAAGAATTTCTTTTTTATTTGCAAAAAGGTTTTAAAGGCTTACTTCATTCTTTGTGTCATCTCTAGCATGCAAAGGGAAAAAAGTATTGTTTCGCTAATCAGTTCTAGGTTAAGACCTCATTTTTAAACACAAGGTGAGAAGGTTTCTCACTGATACCTGCCAAATTGTACTTTTGAACCACATAAGAAGATTGTGGACTATAATGAATGTGGAGACTGTTTAGGACATAGTAGTCAGATGTGAGATGACAAGAAAATAAAAAAAAACACAACATCTTTCAGAGTAAAGCTTTTAAAATTACATAAGTATATCTAATAGTTGAATTCTGGAAATAGAGAAATATTTTTTCATGTATATAGTGGGAAGCATATATCATGTCTTCATAAGCAGGCTGACTTTGAAGAGTCATTATGTGAAGAATGCTACAATTGACACCTTGATGTGTGTGTGATTATACAGCTGACTTTAAGATTCATTGTATAATAGTAATAATACATATGGGACTCATACATTTATCCAAGAGGATTACTGATTAGTTAAAGGTTTTTTTGCAATAGTACATTATGTGAACAAGACTGTAATGTAAGAAAAAGTAAGATAAGTTCATTTATTGAGCTGCATGTTCCAAATTTCTAAGCATTTTAGCTATTCACATTATGCATATAAAAAATCAGGTATTTGCAACATTCACATTTAAAGAATGAATGTCAGTGTCAGACATATGTTGTGTACGTGCTGTATATATTTATAGCTTTAAAACAATCTGTAGGTTTTAGTGACTATTTGCTCCAGGGGCATTTTATCTCTACAGAACACTCCTAGGTCTTTTTAAAAGATGCTTTGCTTTATCAGAATGGACTTAAGGGAAAAAATAAAAAAAGCCAGAGATACTTCATAACAAAAGGCTGGTAGTCAATTATAGGTAGGTTGCTATACTTTTAGTGAATTATGGTAATTTGTGGGAAATGTTTCTTGAAACACTGAGCGTCCCCAAGGAAGCTAGTGACAAAACTTGTAGTATTAAAGGAAATTTAGTAGGCAGAGGGGGGGTGTGTGGGAGAAACATCACAAAAAATAACCCCAAACATTTAAAGTAGAAAAAGACAGGAAATAAAAATGTAAAGAGAAGGACAGTTATCAACCATACTCGCTAATTCCGGTGTTTTAACCATAGTTACTAGTTGCCAATCCTTAATACAAAGTAATTGAGAAACATAAATAAAAGGTATGTTTGTGACTGCCTGAATTCTTACGGATAGCACAAAAAGGGCAGTGTGATATTTAGCAGGAAATTAGTAACTGCAGGGAGCAAATAAAGGTTATTTAAAGTTTTTTGGATTCAAAAGAAAAGTGGCACCGGAGCAAAGTGAACTTCAAGTAGGTTAGTGGCAGCTTCAGCTTCAGCTTCTCTGTGGGAAGGTTGCTTTCAGAAATGGAATACAATGGCTCTCAGCATCGTCAGCAGTCACCAGTCATGTGATATTGGCAGAGCTGGAGTGAATCTTAGAGTCATTCGGAAGGCTTTTGTTGTACAGCCTAAAAGACAGACATTTCTGACTGATCATCTACCCCACTTACACTTGCCTGTCCAACAGGGAATTTATCCAAATAGCATTCCTACAAAAGAGAAACCGAATAGCAAGTACAAAACAACATAAATTAAACAAGATTATAATCCTTATATCACCATCAATGAGGATTATCATAAAATATTTTGTTTGGAGGAGTATTTCATTTTCCCATTTTTAGAAGTTGAAGTAGTTAACTGAAGTAGGAATACTGCCAGGTAACCAAAGCTAAGATATTAAGACAGTAGACACAAGCAAAATTTAAGTATTCCTGAATCAATTGTAAAACAAAGTATTGAAATGGTTTAAAATGTGAATAGCATGGGGAACATTATGTTTTGAGGATTTCAACCCCTAAATTGAGAAACCACTGAACTGAATCTGAATTGAATGACTGAAACTGATGACAGTAATAGTCTTTGTCTTTTATATCTCAGTTATGTCAAAGTATATTTTCCCTTTGTTGATCTTTCACAGTACAAGCTGGTAAGTCTTTTTCATTGCTATTATTCCAACTTTTCTGAGAGGCACTTGGCTGCTCTCTTTTTGGTTCCCTATTAGATTTCCTTTATGAGGCAGTTTCCCTTATTGACTGAAGTCTGTTTTAATACTTAATTTTTAAGAAAATCTCCTTGAAAGCCTTTAAAGCATGAAAATATTTGTCACTGCTGTTGAGGTCATGAAACCACACAGCGTTTATACAAGTCTGTGGTAGTTTTGGCCTTAGTTTTAGCTAGGCCTAGATTAGGCCTTAATTGTAGTAGGCCTCAGTTTTAGTAGGCCCTGAAAATGCTACATAGATTAGAGGGGACAAGCATCATCTCATTTAAGCAACCAAAGAGATATTTCATATAATTTGACACCAAATCAAGTATAAAAGGAGCTGTAGGAGGTCCCTAGCACTCTTTGCCCTTCATGGCCGAGTACTGAGCAGACCTTCTATCACTACGCTGGAAGCATTAGGCCTTGCCACTGCTTCGCAGCTGTTTGGTTTGGGAAGTAAACATTTCTTTCTTGTTGGTTTTCTTTTTTTTTTTTTTCTCTCTTCTCTCTTGTTGAGTGTTTCTCAGCTGGGGTGGGTGACTCACTGGGGTTGTTCTTTTCACATTTGTATATATATGTGTTATATTGTGTTTTTAATTTTCTCTCTTCTGTGTAAATATAAAAAGCTTACCATTTTAGTGTTAATTCTAGGTTTCTTTCCCTCAGCACTGGGCGGAGGAGGACCTCTGACTCTGTATTGGTCAGTTGGCATTTTGCCAACTCAACCTAACCAAAAGGCAAAGGTCATGCAGTTTCCAGAAGAGGGAAGAGAAGCAATATTCATGAAAAATGTGCTTTAGAGTACCTATTTTTGAGGCTCATCATTTACCTCAGGGAGAATACTTTCCATTTGCCACCTCCTTCCAGTCAAATTCTTCAGACACATCCATCTACCTTATTTACATAATGAAAAGCAACCAAACTAACAAACAAACTGAAAGGGGTTTTAGGAGGAGTGCAGATGAAAACAAGTAATCTTTAAATTTGCATAACTTCATAACAATTCAAAAATAATTTAAGAACTTGTATCTTCTTATCTGCTTTATTCTCTAACAGACTCTTTAGCTAATTATGACATTTCTAAACCCTAGAAGCCGATCAAGTTACTTCATGCATTGTGGACCATGTATTTCCCTTACTTTTTATTCATACAGTCAGCAACATTGTCCTGATAAGAAAATTTTGGTGGAAGATGGATTTATGTGGCATAGGTGTCTCAATACCTTGAAAAGAGAAAATAGAGATTGAGAACCAAATCTCTAGAAATAAATTGGCATCTGCTGCTGCAGAGCTGGTAGATATCTCCCCTTTATTTCTGACACTTCACTAGACCTTGAAATAAAAAATAATGAACACCTTTTCAGTTAAATGTTTGAAGGAGAATTTAAAGAGGAAGTGAGAAATGTGAATGTGAGACTGTCTAGAACAACCAAACTGAAAAAGAAAGAAACTCCTCAAACCATAAACAGGAAGAAAAAAACGAATATAGGAGGGATGATAATATTTCTATATAAATATCATGCATACACTTTCCCTGCTTGCCATTATAGGAAAAAAAAAAAAATTTCTTGTGACACAACAGAGAGGAGGTATTGACAGCAGAAAAATAAGAAAGAAAACCATCTTAGGAGGCACATGCAACCCCTCCCAGACTTGCACACAGCAGTGATAATATGTTTGGGCTCAGCATGTTATTGGTGAAGCCTGAAAGCTCCTTATGATGAAATTTTAGACAGAGTGCTGCTCTGTCATCCAAGTTCAATATGCAGCTACTAACTATCTAAACTGTCTTCTTTCAAAACATGTAAATGGATTTTTCATGTATTGATAAAGCTGTATATTTTGGTCCCATTATACACTGGACACTGCCAAAAGTACTTGGTTGGGGTCAAAAGTACTCTTGTTCATGGGTCAGTATTTGTTTCTGGGTATATGCTTTACATATACATTCTAACCATAGGCAGAAAGAGCATTTAGGAGTTGGTAACTGTCAACATCATCCGACTGAGTACACTTGCAGTAAGTTTAGCAAAATAACTCACTGGCAATGGATCAGTAAACTGTGCTCTATATCTGTGTATGGATATGCAGCCATTGCTGATTCCTGTATGTCAAGGGCTTCTGATTCATAGTCTCACTAATTTTCAAGCTTCTTAGTAGTACCTTCTGTTGTTAAAAATAAATATTGATTTTACTGTTATCAGTCCAAGTGTGAGATGGTATAATGTTGTGGCATTCTGCATATCATACTAGCTAAATAAGATTTGTAAAAGGATCGACTTCGTGAATAGGCCTGAACTTGCCATCTTTATTATTGTCTATGAATTAATCCCAGGGACTGTATTTTCTTGATTTTAACATCAGAAGCAGAAACATTTCTGTTCACAAATACTCACTTCTTTTAATCCACTTTTTGCTCTATAATGTTGATTATTCCACCATCAGTACTGCTAGTCATCAGGCTGCCCATTAGTCATTCCTGCTGCCCACTATTTATCTGAAGTTTCTCTTTATTCCTTTTATTTTTGGTAAATAATCATAGCTTTTTTCTACACAAGAACTTGTCTTAATAAACTTAAGGACTGTAGAAAATGTCATTTGGTTTATAAATATCTGTCTCTTAATTTCTGTTTAGTTTGCTCAGTGTTCCCTGCTGTCTTTGGCAAAAGCTGTTAACTCCTCCCAGAGCTGTGCTGACATTGTCAACGATGCTAGCATAAAACACCAACATAGAAATAAAAATAGCATGATTCTCCCTGTGTTTAGTTCAGTTGGAAACTGGGGAGATAGCAGCAGGGTGGGAAATCAATGAATACCAAATGGAAGAAGACAATATGGCTCAGGGGGGAATTATTTTGCTGTTTAATTGTAGACATTAGGACTGAAGAGATTAAAACCATTAGGTACTGGAGAACTCAAATCTGTGGGAGTTAAAGGCAATCAGCACCTCCCTGAGCTATTCACCATCTCTTGTAATAAGACCACGAAACAGGGCTGGTGCTTTAGGCTGATCTCTCATGCTCTAGGATAAGAGATTTCTACCAATACTTCAGCTTAATTTGAAGTAACTGTACCTGAAAAAGACGTCCTAAAGCAATCACTTATTCTACAGAGGTCTACACTACTAATAACTTATGCTTATCAGTAGTACATGCAGATTTTCTATCTTATTGGTCTCTATGATATTTTTATTTTAGAAATAAAGTACATACTGTGATTCTGTGATGCTTCTTATTTAAACCCTCTAATGGTCAGTAAATTAGATTTATTTACAATCTCCTTGTAACAGAGAAAAAGCAAAAGACGGAAGACAGCCAATGTCCAAATCTAAAATCTTATTTCAAAAAGATGTTTTGAAAAACTCTTTGGCTCATCCTTTCTCTAATCAAACAGTGTGCAATATAACTACTTCTAAAAATTTTACTTTTTGATTTCTTCAAAACTGAATTATGACTTTTAAAATTGCAACAAATTTAAGAGCAATTCAGACGGCCTTCACCAAGTAACACAGGCACTTAAAAACCAACCAAATAAATAAGTAATATATGTTCTGCTAAAGGTTTTACTAAAAAGAAAGTATAAATTATGCATATGTGTTGGCTTGAAAAGTTCACCGGAGATGACTGTAGTTAACTCCTCCCAATTTTCTCCCAGGAATGCCTAAGGCAGAATTCCAGCCTGTTTTCCTAGGTTCTGACAGAAAGCCCAGGTACTTTTTTGCTCTGTGTGCTGTGAAGTATTCATCAGTAATGTAAAAGTAGAAAACAGTCTGACAAAACTGAGCACTGCAGGCTAGTTAAAATACTTTCCTTGATGGACAAAGAGGGATATTGTACTGGTAACATCTAAAGGAAAGAAAAAAAAATACTCAAAACCCAAACCCAATGAACCCAAAATACTCAAAAAACCCTCACACAAAAACAAAAGAAAAAAACCCCAAACAACTAAACAAGCAGAAAAAATAGATCTCTTTTATAGTTAGCTGTAGTTGAAAGACTTTGCTGCAGAAAGAACAGTTGTTGTTATTCATGTTCCTTTCTGAAGTAAAACAGATTTTTTTCAGATGTAAAATTTTCATTGCAGTATAATGGGCTCCTGGGGTTTAACAGACCTCTGGTACACATAGTACTAAATATTTGCTAATAATGTCTTTAATTTTACAAAATCAAAGCAAGTTCCTGAATCTGATTGGACTGAGATTATTTTATTTGCTCTGAAACAATGTTTCTGAGAGAATTTAGGCTAAATTTTAGAATGCATAAATACTATACAGGATCTGCACCTACATTATTTTATTTTGTCACCTTTTTCTTTCTGAAAGTTTGGTATTTTTAGAAACTAAAATGAAGTAATTAATAATTTTGATATTTAGACCTATAAGGCCTGGTTATTGAAGTTTCTTGAGGAATTCTCCTTTTCTTAATAATCAAATATATGGTTCCAAATATTTTCTAAAGTATGACAATAAACTTACAGGGGCATTTTTTCTTTAAAATAGAAAAAAAATTATACAGAAGGATTTTTTCTACTTTATGATGTTTTTGTAACAAGACAAGTGCTCTCTTACATGTGTTTTTAGTGTTCTTTCCCTAGTTACAGGACATGTTGCCTGCAGGCTGTACAAAAATCCACCAAATGGTGGTATCAACCTGAAGAATTAATATGTATTCTAAAAGAACACTAAGAGACTGAGAGACAGAATAATCAAGAGGAAGAATCACCAAAACAAGTGAGCTCAGTGGAGGGAGAATGGTTTCATTCTGTAATCTTAAACTTTAGTTTGTGAAAAACTCACACAATGAAGTAGATAAAAGATTGCCTACAAACCCATGTAAGTCCTACAGGAATTATTCTAAGCTATATCTCTTCAGTCAGTCTCTAGGGCTAAAAAAAGGTTGTAGTAGTAATTGTCTCATAAACAATTATATATACATACTGAAAACAGGATCAATTATATCTATGTCACTCTATGAAATTCTGGAATTTATGAGGCTATCCAGGTTCTAAAACGTTTCAAGTGATGGCAGTTCCAGTGATCTATTTGGCCTTTCTTTCTGTTAGACATTTTTCCTGAAAAAAAAAATAAAAAAATCCAACTCTCCCTTGTTTTCATTTAAGGTCATCATTCCTGCTCCTTCAAAATACTTTTTATATAGTCAAAGACCATCATCATTTTACTAAACCAAATAAACCTATTGTCTTCAGCCTTACCCAGTTGCATTTCCAGGACCTACTTTTACACTTGTTAGTATTTCATAGGCTACCATAAATTGAATCAAATTATGATGCTTAAAGCTGGAGATAATATTCCAACTGAGACATTACTAACACTTAGGACAGAAAATTGTGGCCTCAGGGGTTTTTTTGCAGGTAATAGTCCAGTTTTTATCTCATTAAGTTAAATGAGTTTTCATCATTAGTGTGATATTGTTGATTAATGTGTGCTGTGACTGTAATTCTGTTCACAACCCTTTTGGCAATTTCTGCAGTGCTGAAGCCTAGACAGGTTTTCTACACCCTGTGGTTGTGCAACCACTTACATCTAATTGTGTGTAAAGCTTTGCATTTTTTCTTACTAGATTATAACCTAATTTTCCACACAATTTCTCATATTTACCAAGATTATTGAGATATATACTTCTACCCTCCAATATTTTTACAAATTTTCAAAATTTAGTTTTGTTTATGATTTTAATTATCAAGGTCCTTATTCTTTCCCATCAGTTATCTAGTGTTATGGGACTTACAGAACCCTAATTGATATATACTAATTTAAAAGAGTACTACCCTCTGGAAAATATTCTTCCCAGTTAGGTGTTCATATCATAACAGTCTCATTTTCCTAGCTTTCTTATGAGAATTCCATGTACTAGAGGCAAAAGCATGCTGCAATGAAATATATGCTATCTAACACTTCCTTTCTATTCACAAAACGCATTACACTGTCATAGAAGAAAATTAGTTTGATTTGATATGATCTAGTCTTCACAAATTCATGTAGGCTGTTACTCTTCTTTTTATCTATTAGGGAGATAAATTTGTAAATTTATTTAAGTCTGAGTGTTCTACTACTTCTCCAGGACTGGATGAAATGCTAGACATGATCAACAGTGTATATTTGCAGCCCAGAAAGCCAACCTCAGCTGCATCAAAAGAGGTGTGACCAGCAAGCTGGTTGAGGTGACTCTGCCCCTCTACGTTGCTCTTTTGAGACTCTCATCTGGAGTGCTCTGTCCAGCTCTAGGATTCTCAGCACAGAAAATCCTAGACCTGTTGGAACAGGTCCAGAGTAGGGCCACAAAAATGATCAAAGGGATGGAAAATTCTCCTATAAAGACAAGCTGAGAAAGTTGGAACACCTCAAGGGAAAATCATATTCCTCCACACCTTGTGCACTCAGAAGCCACTTGGAAAATCTGCTGGGGGCCAACACCTGGGTGTCTGCTGATGTCATCATCATGGCTAGGCTTTGCAAACAAATATTTGGGAAGGGCACCACCCACACTTGCTCCAAGCGTGCTAGTGGCTAAAAAGTCTGATGAGGGATAGGCAAGTGCAGTTGCAAAAGGCACAGTAGAAAGTTTCCTTAGGCAATATTGGTGAGGCACAGTTCTTTCTACATTGTCTTTTATCCTCAAGACTGACTCTGCATGCGTTCTCAAAGGAAGCAGCAGTATCGTGAAGGGTGTGTCTCCATGAAACCGGATTGAAAGCCAGAGTGGACCACTGATGGGAGTCAATATGACCAAGGCTGAGGAATTCTTTCAGGGAGTCCTTGTATCTCCTCTTCAGGGCTCCTCTCTTTTTGCAGCCGGTGGCGAGTTCACCGTAGAGCACAATGTCAGGGATGCGGTGATCCTCCATCCTGGAGATGTGTCCTGCCTAGCGCAGCTGCGGTCTCAGCAGCATGGCCTCAATACTGGGGACTCCTGCCTGTTCAAGAATGGACACATTGGTCACATAATCAGTCCGCTGGATGTTTAGGATTGAACGGAGGCAGATGGAAGTGTTTAAGGAGTCACAGGTGGTGGCGGTACAGGACCCATGATTCAGACCCATATAAAAGAGTGGACAGTACAATGCCTCTGTAGACACTAATCTTTCTTCTTTTCTTCAGGTGTTGATTGGACCAGACTCTTTTATGGAGTTTTCCGAAGGCTCTGTATGCCTTTGCTAACTTGTTGTCTACCTGTTTATCAATCTTACTGCCCGAGGAAATGATGATTCCCAGATAGGTGAACTGCTGGACTGACTTAAGCTCTCATTCACCTATGGCGATGTAGGGATGATGAAAGACTTCCTGAGGTGCAGGTTGGTAGAGAACTTCTGTCTTCTTCAAGCTGACTTCCAGTCCAAAATGTTCAGCATCCTCTGCAAAGCAGCATGTTAAGCCCTGCAAAGCTGCTTCTGTGTGAGAAACGAGGGTGGCATCGTCAGGAAAAACCAGCTCATGGACAAGGTGATTTAGGATCTTAGTGTGGGCCTTCAGTCACCTTAGGTTGAATAGGCTTCCATTGGTACGATATCAGATGTAGATGCTGTTTTCTTCATCGAGGTCTGCTGTGGCTCTTTGTAGCATCATGCTGAAGAGGATTGTGAATAGAGTTGTTGCAAGAACGCAACCTTGTTTCAAACCATTGGTTATTGGAAAGGTCAAAGTCTTCTACTTAGATAATTATGACACCAAATTTTCTTAATAAATTTATCCTAACCCTCCTGCTGAAAGGAATATTGCTAATGAATTTAGCATACTCCTTCTTAACAAAGGACTGAGGAAAAAATAATAGATTTCAGAAAGTGTCAGTGAAAATCAAAACACTTTTTGAAACTGGAAAAAACAGCGTTGATCAAGCTTGTCTGCTGCACTGCACTATGGAGGTGTAGATGAATACACTTACTAATCCTTCTTCCTGGGCAGTGCTGTGTGCCTTGTTCTGCAGTGTTGTCCCCTGCCTGGCCAGAGCTGTATTCATTTGTCTATCACTGTTGCTTGATATGCTCCTATCTCTCTGACTCCTTACACGAACAGGTAAACAATATTCTGGGTTTAAGTTCAGTTTTCTCTAAGGAGTGAAATTCAGGGAGGAGAGGGGGGTCATATCCAATCCTTTCTTCCCCATTCTCAGGTTTCTTTGGCAGAAACTCCAGTTAGCTGTCATTACATCCAGCAGAAGGGTTCTTTGGGCTGCGTTAAAATCTAAACATAGAATTCAATTTAGTGCAGGTTTGTATAAACTAAAATGCAGTGTAACTGGTGCTAATGGCCCTGCCAAACAATTGCTCTGAATCCAGAGAAGACCTGAAAGTTAACAGCATTTTCAAAATTATGTTATTCTGGCAATTTTATTAACATGTTTACTTGAAGTCCTGATGCTTGGACACAGGACTGTACACTCGAGTATATAGAAATGTTCCTTTCTCAGTAAACTCCAGCCCTCCCCTGCCCCCGCCAAATGAATAAAGAGTAGCTTGAGAGAAGCAAAGGCAACAGCCAGAGCAGTGGGGAGTCAAGTCCAAACGTTTTGTGTGGAAACTGCCTCACTGGCAGGGCCTGACTTTCAATTTTCTGTGTGATTTTTGTTGTCACCTTTTTGCCCAGTCTTCGGATGCTCCAATCCACTTAATAGGAAACTGAGAACATTGCAAAGCAACGCTGCTGCCAGCTCAACCAATAGTAATTTGTCTCAGAGAAATTCTGGTATCAGTGTACTGAGGATGTAAAATCTCTGGGGATCATTTCTGAAGTACTGCTTACTTATGCATGCATGTGCATCTTGGTGTTTATCTCCAGGCAAGCTGTTGAACAGCCAGCAGAACTCGTGTTTGCTCTTGGTTGTGCTCTGAAGCAAGCCCCAAAGCAGAGGGCAGCAGCAGCATTTCATGTGGCTCTTCAGGACGTATTTCTGCCAGGAATTTCCAATTTGTAAAATCTGTGGCTGGAGTGAAGATGCACATAGGAGACTGATGGGACAGAACAACAAGGTAGAGACAAGGAGATGCTATTTAAAAACTTAGTATGGGTAGGAAAAATGTGTGTGAGTGAGCATGGTGAGGCTGGAGAAGAAACTGGTGAAAAACAGCAAGTCACACAGCAAGTAGATTTTGTACATTCTGTAGAACAGTGCTGAGTGCTGGGAGATAGCAATATGGTCTGTTTTTACTGAATGCACAATGAGGTGCAGTGTAGCATGGGTACATTGAACTTTTTAGTTGTTTTTGTTGTTCTGTAGTAGTTTTAACTACAGACGGAGTGTTCTGGTCTGACATTGCTACACTGTCAGATCTGCTTTCAAAAAGTGTTTGCCTTGTAATAGTCCACTCGTGTCTTTTAGGCTGAATCTGCACCCAGTGCCTGTGTTCTGGCTGGGGAAGAATTCTTTGGGGGTTTTGGGAGCACATGATAACAATGGCTTGTTGCTAACATCACTTTCTTAATTGGTAGCTAATTATCATTCCAGCTGTTACTGCTTTCCTTTTCCTTACCCTACATCTTTCTCTCCTTAACCCTTCCCCCTCCATTATTTCTAGAATACCCATGTCATTGTGTTTTTTCTTCTTTTGTTTCCATATGATATTGTGATCTGCCACTGGATGAGACCAATTGCTTCAGGATAAGTGGAAAAGAGCACCAGTCTCTGGAATATCTAAGTTTCTTAAAGGAAATAGCTATGCCTTTCTAGAAAAGGTGGGGGGTTTTTTAAACAAATTAGGGGCTTTTGTTACTTTAAAACTCCTAGGAAATTAAGTGGCAGGACATGCAAGTTGATGTGTCAGCTTTTTGCACATGAATTGCATTACTTTCATTAGGCTGCTGTGCTACAAGGTGAGGAAGACAAAGAGTATTTTTGCATTTGGACATTTTAAAAGAATGAATATTTATAACTGATCTCCCCATGCTTGGGATTAGACCACCTGCAGACTACTAAATAATCAAACTACATCTGTCTCAGAAATGGTTTGTCTGTTATGAAGGCTGGACCCTTGTCATTTACATAGCTGATGACTATCAATATACTGGAGTCCTTTTTAAATAAAGCTGATGGCAGCAGTGGATTTATTTTTGTTCAGTCTCTGATACTGTTGGAGGACAATTTAGTGTTTATTTGTGTTTATAAGTTTCATATTTATAACTGTTTTCTTACTGGGTTTAATAACATAATATTTTAATATGTTTAAAGATAAAACACCTTAATATTTGTCATATTATGCATTATTATTTCATCTGTTTTCTTACTATTCTTTTCTTTGTAAATTCTTATTTAGTTTTCCTGGTTGCAAATACTTCTTTTTCAGAGTAGGCTTGATTTCTTTGCAAGATCCTGAGACCAGACCGTTTTTATCCATATTCACAAGTAAACTGTTGATACTTCAGGCCTGCTTAAAGAGGGATTGTACTGTTAATTGTGAAGGATGTTTATTTTAAAGTCTAGGACACCAGTGTATGTTGCTGTGAACTGCTGGGCTGAGGTGAAAGGGAAGATTAAAGAGGAAGTGGAGTTTATTAATAGGCACCTGGATGACAATGGCTTTGCAGTGTGCAGTAGTTGACTTTTGCTACAGGACTGACTGGTTGAAAGAGATGAAAGAGCATTTGAGATGAGACATACAGCAGAGAGAGTTGTATAAGTGGAATAATAAACAAAGCACTGCACATTCTGTTACCCTTTTGTGGGTTTTCCCATTTCTTCATCATGCACTTAATTAAAAAAAAAAAGTTTTCCTAAAATGGTTTTTTTTTCTGAAACATTTAGGTTGAAAGAGATGAAATTCACTGATATTTTTGGGGGATTATGAATAGCTTTGTGGGCCTGTTACAAATATATAGATTAAATATAAACAATTATGGTAAAGCATTTGTTTGTATTCATATTCAAGAGCTTTCTTGAACCAGGGGGCAGAAGTATTGCATAGACTCTTGAAATTGTCACCTCGAGGTAGTTGTCTTGGCATTTCAAAAGCATTGGAAAATTAAATGAGGGACAGGAAATATTGTTGACTTTACTCAGCTTTCAAATAGCAAGTGGTGTTTTGTTTGCATATCAGCTAAAACTGACTGAAACTTTTGTGCTTACCTGGCGGAACAAGCTGCTCACCTTCATTGGTGCTTTAAAACCTCAGTGTCTTGCTGACTTCAAAGGCTCAAGCTTGAAATTCTAATATATTACATTCCTTCTACTTAAAAGTATCTGTTTCATCACTTTCATAAAATTAAGTGGAATACAAATACAAACCAAGTATTTGTCAGATTAACATGTCAGAGGAGAGGAATTATTCTGAGTTTTAAACCCAAGGATTTTTGCCCAGATCTCACTTTAAAGCAGATAGTTGCAGAATTTGGTATAAATAGGGCCATGAAAAATATTACAAATGCTAGATTATGCCAAACAGAATTATTAAATAAGTCCGATTTTATACAATGTGTACATGGAAGGTAGAGGAAATTGGAGGTACCAAAAGCTATGGAGATCATTTGTGTAAGTGTTTTGGGTCAGGTCACTCTTAGTAAGCTGATCACAGAGTAAACTGTTAAGCAGAGCAGCAAACTGGGCAATGCTTGTAGGTGGTAAGAATTAATAGCTGATAGGAAGTGTTGAAGAACTTTATGGCATCATGAGCATGAGCTGGTCCATGGAGCTGCTGAAATGGAACACGGAGTGCACAGTGAATTGGCAATTCTGCTGAGAAAATGAGTAGTTGTATCCTTTCAAGTCATGAGACTATTTCAGGATACTTCCCAAAGGTTGTAATTGCTAATGAGTTGGGCAGCACTTGGATAGTAATTTATTTGAGACAGTTGCTAAGGACTGCACTCTATAAAAAGCATCTTAGAGCAGCCAAAGAGGCTACCAAGTTGGACATGTAATATGTTTGTGGAGAAATGAAAGTAAAATGTGGGTATGTCACTAAAGAGGTTTGGCAAGGAGTAATGGAGGATTTAAAAAAAATCTAATAGATTTTTTTAAAAAAAATATATACTAAGCCGAGTTACTAAGTATTTGCCAACTAAAGGCAAAATCATCCTTCCACATGATTTCATTTGGAATGTGAAATACAGTTTGGTTCTAGTTCGTTTTGCTAACTGCATCTGAGGCAGGAGATGTCAGGTGTTCCTCAGAAAGATATGAAAGCTACTGTGTTCTTCCAGTACAGAAGAGCAAAAGCAGCTTGCATGTCTCTTGAACTGACAGAACTGTTTAGAGCTGAGAACAGATTTTTATTGTCTTTTTGCATGAAAGAGCAGAATGTATGTGGACACAAAGTGCAATAAGTCCTGCAGATCCATCAGCTGCTGCTGCCCTGTAAAAGAACAACAAAAGTGAGGCAGTAAGTTGACTTAGTGGTTCAGAAGATAAGCTGGTTATAAGGTGACTTTAGTACAAAGCTGGTTGTGCTTAGTTTGGAAATGAAGCTTGTGGTAGGTAAAAATTTTATCTGTTATGCTTTTGACTATTTTTCAGAGTTAAGGTTTTTTTTTCTATTTAATGACTGAGATGTTGACAAATATTCAAATAGTATTATTCATATATGTATGTAAATGAAAGAATATTTATCTGTGGTAAATTTGAATATGAAAGGACTATGAAAGTCACTTTCCATAGTCAGTTTTAACTTCAATGCACATATTATTTATTTAAAGGAGAAGGCATTTGTTTAACTGTTTCATCATAGCCTCTTTAGCATGGCTTTTATATGAAAGGTTTCATTTAGCATGCCAGACTTTGAGGATGTTAAATGCTGTTTCACAAAAAAAACACCCAAAACCCCAAAAAGAAACAAACAAAAAAACCCCAACCAACCTTAAGTCCCAAAATAGCTAACCAAGTTTCCTTTTGTTTTTATAAGGCATCTTTCTAACCCTTCAGCTGATACATTTCATAGAATATGTATCAAAAGGTCATTTCAAAAGTTTCATTTGAAAGAAATGAACTAAACTTGACTGTTAAAGTTACCATTTGGAAGATCTTGTTCACTAATGCAGTAGATGTTGTTCTTTGTTTTGTGAGCCTTTTATTTCTAAGGCTATTCCTAAAGACCATTTTATCAAAAATAATAGCTTTGTTCACTAAATTATAAATTATTTGAAGCAATAACTATCAAATTGCAACTGGGACAAGTTCTGTAACACGTCTGTAAGGCACTACCGTCATGCAGTTAATAACAACTGAGCTTGTTAATACAGTTTCTTTCCCATTGCAACCATAATTTTCTCATTATGTTTGTATTACATCTGTGTTGAACTTTCATCTTTTAAAAGACTTCAATTCACATGCTGTTGTTTCTTTTCCCAGGTCGTTTCTCCCAGTAAGTGGCAGTAAGAATGAACGGACACATATCAAACACCCCTCCTGGTGGATATGGAAGTCATTTTCCTCAAATGAAGTAAGGTTATGTCTTTGATTTTCCTTTTATGGACAAAAAAAATAAAGTTGTATTTTCTTCTTTAAGCTTTTATTTCAGATAGAGCAATAATTATTAGATCCCTTTGGAATTATACAAAGCCAGTTTCTGTAAAAGAGTGTGCAGCTTCCAAACCATGGAACCAAACTGACAGATATCATCTGACTGGGTTTTGTATTAGTATAAGGGTAAATCTGTATTACTGAATGGACTAATCTTGAAGATAAAAATAAATTGCTGTAGCCATAACATGCTTATTGTGTTACTCAGAGAGGTCTTGATATGCCTGAGATGTTTAAGAGTTAGCTCTAAGTGAATGCATGTTTATGCATAAAAGATGAGGCTGCCTTTTCCATCTGTGAGAAAATAATTTCCCAGTAAACAGAACTGAGCAACTGTTAACCTGAAAGTGCTACATTGACTAAGATAAGAGGATGATGTCTGTATCAGGAGCATGGCACTAGGCTAATTCGCAACACTAATGAGAATTTACCTGTGTGATGCCAAAGAACACATATTCCTATATGGAGCATGACATCTGTGATGTCCTTTGCTTTTCATACTGTTGTCCCTCTAAGGTGAACTTGTATATGGCTCATTCTTGTTGTTACACAGAAAGGAAGTCATATTGCCTTTTCATTTGCTGTAGACAGTGATAGTCATTTTAAGTCTTACATTAAAAAGATTTAAAATTGTTAAAAACAATCAAGATTTGTGTATGCAGGGGAAAAAAACTCAAATCCTACCCAAGTCTGTGGCATAGTTATCATTATTATTGTTGTTGTTATTGTTAGTATTATCATTATTTAGTGATTTTAGTTACTTTACATTGTATTAATGCAGCAAAAAAGAGCTCTGAAAGACATGCAGCCCAAGTGAAACATTGTTCATTATATTCATGGTACAGAACAAACATCCTTACCTCTGTTACTAAAGTTGTAGGTATGGGTAGTCCTACATAAGGGGAGGGTTTTTTCAGTGCCTCTTTCTATGTGCCAAATGCATCTATACAGAAGTTAATCAGAAATGTTTTCTTCCAGTGGCTATGGCTCCCCAACATTTGCTCAGGCAGAGAGGGAGCAGAACTCAAGAACAAGTGCAAAAGCTCTTTATGGTAAGACAGCAAAAAGTCTCTAAATTTCTGTGCTAAATTGTTACTTAAATATTGATTGTGATGTCATGGTGGAAATATTTTATACATATTAATCTGAAAGTGTATGTGCACGCACATGGGTCTGTATGTCAACTAAATTAAGAAACAAAGTGATTTTATGCCTACCAAAGTGAACTAGACTAACTAAAAAATGGTTTTACAGTTGCCTAAGTAGAGAAGTCCCACCTGCTCATTTTTAAGACAGCAATTTATGAAGCATTTATCACAAAACTAAGAGTGATCCTATAGCTAAGGTATGTAGCAGGAAGAAGGCATTCGGGGCCTGGCTTGTGCTACAGGTTTGATTCATGGCCTGTGCCTCCCCCTGCCCTCCCCACCTTTATCCTCTTAGCAGAAAAGGGATTAACAATATTATTCTTCTTTGACACAAGGATTTAATGGAAATTAGATTTGATGTAGCAGATTTGGAGTTCTGTTTGGCTTGCTATTTTCAATAGGCTTTGTGGCTGTCAGATGTGACATAACTTACAAATGCCTAAACGCTGTTGCACTTACCAACTACAAATGCTGGTATTTGTCTTGGCTGTATACACTACCCTGTAGCCTAATGCCAAATCACTGTGGAGGCAGAAGGCAGTCATGTTCCTTGCCAGCCAAATCGCACCATTTTCAGGTCATCCTGCCCCACTGTGAATATATCCTGTTGATAGGTGTGCCAGTAATGGAAGTAGAAGCAGCAGTGAGTCTGTGAGATGTTCTACTATGTAAATCTGTGTCTGTTGTTAAATGCTCTTTTGAAAGTCAGTGCATCTGATGAGACTGGAGGTTTGCAGTGAGAACCTGGTCCTGTGCAGGACTCCTTGCACCTCATCCTGCTCTGCCCTCTTTTATCTGCCACCTCTTGTGCAGGTTAACAAATTGGAAAGCTCAGAGAGCCCTGGTCAGTAACTGCAACATGCCAAATAGTAACTAATCTTCTCCCTCCTGTTTTGGGTGTGGTGGTGGCTGGGAGTGACCTCAGCGTTAGGGGAGAGATGGCAGCATGGTGTAAAATCATAGGATTGTTTAAGTTGGAAAAGACCTTTAAAATGATTGAGCCCAATCATTACCTCAGCACTGCCAAGTCCCTCACTGAACCATGTCCCCGAGTGCCACATGTACATGTCTTCTAAAAACCTCCAGAGGTGGAGACCCAACCACTTTCCCTGGGCAGCCTATTCCAGTGCTTGACAACTCTTTTGGTGAAAACATTTTTCCTAAATATCCGATCTAAACATGATGTTGCATGTGAATCATTCTAAATTTAAATTTACTATTTTTTAGAGGTGTGCTACAAAAGTCAGTCACTTGACATAGTGCTGAAGGCCAGAACTGCAACTGAGGAAAATTCTGAACTGATCATTTTAAACAGTGATTTCTGCATCCCGTATGAGTTCACTCAAGAAACTGATTGCAAGTGTTGACAGAAATAGTAGGTGGTAACAGAAACCAGCAAGAGACTTGTGGAAAACTCTTAGCAGATTATTCCTTTATGAGATTTTATGAGAGCGTTGTGATTTTCTTTTTCATTTTATGTCATCATCATAATTTTTCAAGAGAACATTGTTAGATCACTAAGTGTCTTAACTGTGGCCTTTAAACTCTATGGGCTTTTAAAATACCATCTCTCTGAGGTTTTTCGTATCAGACGCAATGGGATAGTCATATATCAGTAGAAGGTGGGGACAAGTGAGTAAATTTGATGTATAATGATAATCATCCTTTTACTTCCAAATTACTTAATTAAATTCAGGTACTAATTGAAAATTATTGCCATGTAACTGCTGCGTGGTGGCTGCTGTAAAATTAATTGTTGATCTTGGTTCTCTTCTGTTGCTGGTAGATGTATCACAAAACTGTAGCTGCAGTTGCCAGGAACTGACCGAAGTAGACTCAGTTATACTGGAGCTCCAAGTGAATGTGTACTAGCACAGCTTTTAGAGTGAAGTATTCTGCTGCATCCCACATTTGCCTCTTCTTCCTTTGTGATTTTAAGACTATTTGTGCATGCTGTCCTAAGGAGTGTGGAAAGCAGTTGACTGATAGTGGAATTGTTAAAATGCTTATTATGTAGTATTTTATATATGATTAATAACTAACTATTTTATTTGAGATTCATGAGACTGAAATCCTATAAAGCAGATTGGAGACATCTTAGCCTTTTTTTTGTATTTTACATTATGTACATTTATATTAAATGTATGTATTTTATGTAAATACATAAAGCTCACGTTTAATAGATTTGCTTGTATTATACTGAAAAATATATTTATACTTTTACTGTAAAAGTAAAATGAAGTGGTTTTTTGTTTTGATAAAATGTGAAAATGTGACATTAGCAGCGAAAAGTCTATGAAAATCTTCTTTTGTTGGAAGACTTTTGAATGTCATTTGGACTAAGCCACCTATCCATGGGTATCAACAAATGAAGATGGTACCTGGGCTCCTAACTGACTACTTGATCTTGAAGTCAGTTACTTCCAAGCACTATAAAGACTAAATTAAAAAGATTTTTATTATTACTACTACCATTGCTGCTGCTTATTATTATTATGTATATATATGTGTATATATACACACAGGCACATTTATGTCCTGGCATGAAGTTTGTGTCTTAAATCCCAGAGTTGAGGTGATTCATGATTGTTCAGTCTTGAGACAGAAGGTTGGCCACAGTGCTATGGGAAAGGAGGCTGCAATTTTATTAGTGTTACTGGCAGTTCAGTTAGAAACTAGACCAGAGACATCACTATCTCTGATGTGGCTATATGATAGCTTAAACTTCCTGCCTTTTTTCTTCTGTCAAATGATCCCTTTGTTTTCACTTATTTCTTTCCTGAAATGAACTGATTTCTATTTGCACGATAAATCTCCCTCTGAGCTGGGAGGGAAGGTGCTCTCTGCACATTATTACAGGGTTTATTTCAGCACTTACTTCCTGATCATTCCATCTGAAGTGGGTTTTGACTTGTACTGTCATCTGTTGTCCTAGCATTGTCTTCTCCATCTGTCTTCAGCAGCTCTGCTTTGTGGGGAGACATTGCAGTGTCATTTCAGGGCTGTGCTGCGGTTTTGCCAGTTAGTGACACCATGTGGAGCTAAAATCATCTTCACACCACATCAGAGAAGACTAAATGTTTTATACACTGTGTTTATATTCTCATGGCTGTGATTAGATGCTAGAAGTGAAATTGCCTGTGTATTTTTGCATTGCTCAAATACCTCGTTCAGAGCAAGAACTGTAGTGTAACAAATTCAAGGGAATCACAAGCAGGTCATAGATGAGGTAAATGAGCCCATTGAAAGAAGCTATCCAAGTAACATGCTTGTATTATTTGATAATCAAATGCATTAAATTGACAATTGACTTCTAAACAACACACTTTGACACCTAGTTCCACACAGCCATCAGAGAGTAGCTTGTGATATAAATCTCTGAAGGTGATAGAGTTTACTCCTCTGAAAATGAGATTTGTTTTGAACTCAAGTTTTGACCTTCCTCCTTGGATGTTTAAGTCACCTCTCCTTGCACTTTGCTCTCTCTTGCACTGAGTTTTTCCAGCTACTGCAATACATTCTTAAAGGGTTGTCAACAATCAGTTCAAGGCAGATGCATGATAGTAAACTAAGTATTGGGCTTTTCTGCTTGATAATGTGTGGTAATAATTTATAGTGTTATTCCTGGATTCTTAGGGCAGCTTGTGAGGGATACTCTTATTCAATGTCCATGTGGATTGCTATCAGAATTCCGAACTTTGTCTCTTTGAACACTGTATAGACAATTTCCAGTTTGCCTATGGAAGGGGAATATGGACCTACCTTTACCCTTCTTTGTGTTTTCGTAACCATAGCATTGATAACATTTATTACATCTGACCTGTGCAAATATTTGTAAGATATTAATGGAAGTCTAAGCATCAATATTCCTCCCTTCTCTTTGATTCTTTTAGGAACTGAAAATCTATTGTGCCTAAATATCATAGCCCTAAGCAGCACCACCCATGCTTCAGGTCATGTTAAGACAGAGCCTGAGATCTTTTGGTTCTGAGGAAAATTTTCCTTATGTAGATAAAGATTTAGATTTTTCTTCCTGTGATATGTATCTCTGCATGGTCTTCTGGACAGTGGCACAGAGCCAGGCTACAGTAGAGTTTATTAAGCAACTTTGTGATTTGCCACATTGCTGCACCCCCTTCCAGTTGGAAAATGGGTGATACAAGACTCTGGCTATGTCAAGTTCTGTTCCTAGCTCTGGTACTGTTGCTTTTGTCTGAAACTGTGAAATAGTTGTCTTTCCAAAGTATGAAATTGTCCTTCACAGAAATAACTGGGAGAGCTCAAGAGTTCTTGGTGTAGTGAGGGCAAGGAATGGAATGAGCTGTGGCAACCTTCAGTCCTTTTTATCTGTGTCATGTTCTGTCTAGTAATATTTTGACTTGGCTGAAAGTCTTCGGTTAAGAAGTTTGTTTTTGTTTTCTGGTGGTTTAGATGCTTTCAAAAATGGTAGAAAATCAGTACCTTTTGTTATCTCTTTGAAAACAGAAACATGGTCTGTTCCTGATGATTGGTGAATTCAGTCATTTCATGGAACATGGATAGCAGTTACATCTGTCCCTATCAGACAGCACTAAAAGTAATAGTTTCTGTGGATCAATGTTTCTGTTCCTTTGGAAATTTTAGTGGCTGGTAGATCTTAAATTCAGGACCTGTGAGTGAAATAATATGCTGCTTTTAAGTTCATTGTTGTTGTGTTGTGAGAGATTTTATTTTACTCAAATTCCTCTGGGTTGCAATTGCTATAGATTGTGATTAAGAATTTAACTTAAGTATCTTCTGCCATGACCCATTGATATTTTTTTTTCTTTTACCCAAGGGAAAATCCTTTTGGTAAATGGTGTACAGTGTGTCAGCAGGGTTTGAGCTAACTGTGGTATTAAGGCTGCACTGTATTCTAAGTGGTAGATGCAAGAGCTGCAATCAGTAGAGCATATAGAAAAAAGCCAATAGTTTTGGTAGTTTTATTCGTCCTTTGATAGTTTTATACCTCATATCTGGAAGTCTCTATTGCAGTATTTTACTTTAGCTTCCATAGCCTCTTCATGCATGAAGGGATCCGTGAGAGGCTGAGATTGATTGGGAGGATTAGGAGAGTGAAAGAGAGCATACAAAACAGTATTTTGTTTACAGTGTCACTGGTTGACCCCAACCATGAGGACCTACCCACTTGCTTCCTTACTCCTCCTGTCTTCTTCCTGCAGCAGATTAGCAGAGAGAACTGGAAGAGCTAAAGCAAGAAAAAACCTGATGGATCAAGATAAATATAAGTGAAGGAAAGAGCAGAGAGGAAAAAAGACTGAGTGACACAAAGGCAATCACTCACTACCTTCCATAAGCAGACCAGTGCCCAGACTGTCTGGGCAAGAACGTTTTGGAAGGACTACCCGCCAGTTTTATTGCTGAGTATGACAGTATACAGTATGGAATATCCCTTTGGCCAGATGCGGTCAGCTGTCCCAGCTCTGTCCCATCCACCTTGTGCACCTCCAGTCCACTCACTGGGGCAGAAGAGTGAGAAATAGAGGACGCCTTGACACTGTTCAGCAACTGCTAAAACATCTCCTTGTTATCAACACTGTTTTGGTTGCAGATTCAAAATTAACTCCATCCCAGCAAGGCCCCATGCTTTCAGTGCACCAGCAAATTCTGTTGCTCATTTTCAATATTAGACTATGTGCTACTTACACTTGAAGATAATGTAGTTAAGTCAGGAGATGTTTCAGGGTTTCTGTAAAAGCAGTCAAATTATTATTGATAGACAATAATCAGCCACTTTGATATGTGAAAGAGTTGAGAGACAAAAGCTGCATTTCCAGAAGAATGGCAATGGGCAACTCCGTAGAAAAAAGAGGGAGTTGTATATGGATGAAAAAGACTGTGAGAGTCATGAGCTCCGATATATCTGACTTGAAAGTAGAAACACATAAGGATTGTAGGAAGGAGCAGCCGTCCCTTATTTCATATGGATAAAGGAGGACAGAGAACAGGTTTGCAGGCTTATATCAATTTTCTTGGAAGTTCCGGGCACGTCAGCAGGATGGGGTACAAAAGAGTTTGTGTCCCTTCTGATGGCAAGGTGAGAAGTTGTTGAGGGTTTAGGTAGAATCTAGGAGCCAGCCACTACGAGAAAGCAGAGGTCGAGATTTAATTTTGAGCTACTGGCAAAAACTGTGGGAGAGGGGATGCATTTTAGATGCCTGTTTTCCCTTTTCCCTTTTTTCTTTTCCCTTTTTCCCTTTTTCCCCTTTTCCCTTTCCCCTTCTTTGCATTATGTTCATATTATCATGGGGAGACTTTATTCATTCTTCCCTCAGTGCAGTGTATGCCAGGCGCTCAAGAAAACCATCTCTTTGAGCCTGCATGTTGAGCATCTGGGTTGACCCAGTATGGGAAAGGAGACCCACTTACTAACTATTGAACTGTAAAAGGGTTGAAAAACAAAGGTTGAGGAAAAACCCTGCCATGACAGAAGCATTTTGCCTGATGGCAGGGTACTTATTAAAAGATGTATTTTGAAGGGTGAGTAGTTTCACGGTGCAGCCATAGTTATCTACCTCCAGGTCCTCTGTAGCAGTGTTGGCATCTTCCAAGGCTGCTATAGGCTACTTCTTAGCTCATCCAAAATCGAACAAGTGTTCAAAGAATTATAGTATATCCTGAGTTGAATGGGACCCACAAGGATCATTGAGTCCAACTCCTGGTCCTATATGGGTCATACCATGGGCCTGAGAGTATCATCCAAATGCTCCTTGAACTCTGTCAGGCTTGGTGCTGTGACCTGCCCTGGGGAGCCTGTGCCAGTGCCCAACGGTGTTTTTTTAGCAGAAGGGCCTACAGGATAACAAGAAATGTTGGTTGATGTCCCTAGGCCTGTCAATGTTTAACAGGCATTTGGACAGTGCCTTTAGTAACATGCTGTACTTTTGGTCAGCCCTGACGTGGTCAGGCAGTTGGACTGGATGATTCAACTGAGATATTCTGTTTTACTCTAAATGACAACTTAGGTCTCTAGCAGGTTCTAATACTCATTCTACCTGCAAGAAAGAAATAAATTGGTAAATTGGAATTTAATCTCAGTATGGACTGTCAGTTGTTGTGTCCATACTTTTTTGTTTATTAATACAAACAATGATTGACTTTTGTAAATTGGAAATTGTATTGAAGTTCTTGTTACTATTATGTTATAATTAGCAATGCAGAATGTGCTGGTTTAAAGGTAAACTGGCAGGAGAAATGAACCCAGCTCAGGAGAGATTATAAATCAGTTACAATTTAATAAAAATATTACAATAAATGCAGTGACACAAAGAGAATCTGGTTTTAACCCACAAACCCCAGAAGTATTACCCAGCATCCTGGGGCACAGAGTGGTGTTCATTAGCCCATGTGCTGAACCCCACATGGTTCCCCTGAGTCCAAAGAAAAAGAAGGGCAGTCCTGTTGAGGTTCTGGTCCTCCTCTGGATCCAACAAGTGGTCCCAGAGGTCTCCAAACCCCAAGATTATATACCCTCTGGTTCAGGTGGGAATGCCCAGTACCTCCCCCAGGGTGGGGAGTTTCACAATGGGTGATGTAACTATGGGAGTCATGGGGTATTTTTGGAATTGTTGATGGCCCATTAGCAGACACACCCCCTCAAGCTGCGTGTGAAAGTGCTCAGGACTCCCTGGAGGGGAGTTATCACAAGTCCTGTCTCACACTCTTCTTTAACACCCAGCTTAGAGCTTGAGGTGTTAGGTGTGCCCTGGGCAGCTGCTGCAAATGGTCCATGGTTAACAGTTCATGGGAAATTACATAGAGGGTTTAGAATACACAGCTTTGATCACACCCACAGAGAGATAAACTGGTCCCAGCTGCTGAACTAGGACACTGAACTTAAAGGGGCTTTCCTTGGCTCTCAATTGTAAGCAATGACAGATTTTATTAACATTCAGAAAGCTCTGTCTTTGCTATAAACACTCTTGTTCTCACCATGGAATAGTGTGTTGAACACCTTTCCATCATGTGTAATTGTGAATGTGCTGCCCTGTGGAAGTAGATATGTTAGTCAGTGCTACAAGTGGTGTTGGAATACTTGTCTTAGCACAGGACAAACATTCACGTGAATAGAATAAGGAATGTTTTGCAAAACTACTCTGCTTTTTAACTCTGTTGGAGCCTCTACATATGCCAGATTTTATTTATTTTAAGTAACTCCAACTATTATTGTTTGCAGCATTTTTAAATCTTACAGTGAATGTAAACTTTATTATTCTTGTTTAATAGTCTAAAAGTTATATTTTTGTTCCCCTGAAAGAAAATAATAACAGTCAAAACTGAATATTTGATGCATTGTTAATTGAAACAAATGGCTTGGGTTTTTTAGAAAGCATATATTCCTACTGGACAGCACTTAACTAGCATTTACAGTCCACAGCAGAAGACTGCTAACTGATCTCCTTAGAGATGCAAATAATTTCTATGGGATTAAAGTAGATACTGCTTTTTAATTCCCTTATTTTGTTAGGAACAGATGGACTTTACTTCTTCAGATCATCATCCAAACAAAAAAAGAAAGGTAGCAAATCAGACAGTACTGCTCTACTGACTGGTGTGCATGCATGTGTGTATGTCGTGGTTAAAAAGACAACCAACTAAAAAAAATAATTCAAGTAACATGCTGCAAAAGCAGAAATAGTAGTTACAGTTGGAATCAATGGTGGTCCTCTGCCCTGGGATTTCAGAATAATGGATAATGAAAGTAACGTATCTATTTTGAAATATCCATACACCTAGCTAAAAATTCTGATAATCTGTGTTCTTAAGTTTGAGTGTTTGCACTGCACACTTCTCTTGCTAAAAGAAGGTGAGTAGCTGCTGTACAGGGGCAGGATGACTCTGATGCATGAGCAGCATTTTTCACCATGGGAGAGGGGCTCCAAGTCTGTGATGCATTTCAGAAAATGTATTGATTTTCATGGAAGTTTATTTTCCCTGAGAAGGGGAGAGATATGGTGTTTATGTAAGGTGACAAATGCTTCTTCAAGTGACATCTGAAAATGAGGTCACTGCTGTCTTTGTCAGCCCTTGGAATTCCTGTATGAAGGAGCCCTGGTCACAGAAGAGACTTTTGCGGTGTGATTTTTATGGTGTCCTCACTGCAATCTCTGTATGTCACAGATCATATGCTTGGTAGTATTTACTATTTTTTTATTTTGCAAAATGTAACTTAACCTTCCTATCAACAAAATCATACACTTAATTTACCTTCAAGTACTCCAGGTATGATTAAGTTGATGTATTTTGTATGTAGATGAGGTACCTTGCTTCTGAACAAAATAGAAGTCCCTATTTTAATTGAAAATCAGAAATCAAGGTTTTTAATGAAATGAAGAGAAAGAAATTGCTTACTTGCAGAGTTTCCTTAGACCACTCTTGGCCATGTCACCTACTGACTTTCCCAAAACAAAGCTCCTGGTGTTTCAGATCAGGCACAAAAGTGGTTGTAGTGAAAAAAACCCCAAATCTTCCAAATGTTGCATACAATTTTTTATCACACAAGTTGACAAGTTTTCTTCAGCATTCATCTAAATTCATTATTTTGTGTTATGGGTGCATGTTGTGTCTTCATTTTGCTTTCCCCCTTCCATCCTCTCCTGATTTAGTATTAATCCATTGTATTGAGCAAAAGGTAAATGATATTTCTGATTTTGCAGCATTGTGTCTTGCTGAAAAGTATTTCTGTTTAGAGATATTTTGGTGTGTATATGTATATTTCCATGCCTGTTTCTACATTAGTAATTCATCAAACTGAATGCTTTATGAAGAAATAAGGGATGAGTCAGGTCTGCTTTGCGTGTGGTTTTGTTGTTTTGCAGATTTAACATAAGAAGTATATATGTATGTATCAGAAAATACTTTTGCTTTCAAGGACCTTCATACAAATACAGTAAGCCTGATGCTAGTTATCATATTGCTACTAAAGTGGCAAGCCAATGATTTGCATAATCAGGCTTCCCAAGAAAGTGTTTTCAGTCAAAACACTGCTCCCTTCTGGTGTTCCTGGCTTACTGGGATGAGATAGCTGGCTTTTGTTTGCACCCACCAGCTCTCCGTTAACATTGTTGATGTAAGAATGGTCCTTGTGCTGGACTGTGTGGGGGTGGAGGTATTTTCTGTTGAAATACAGAAATTAACCACAGCTTATCTCCTGTTCTCATATACGCAACTTGTCTGAAGTATCTCTGAGAGATAGTCAAAACACAAAGATAAGAAATTAAAGAATATTCTTCTTTTTCCTCCCTTCTCTAGAACAAAGAAAGAATTATGCACGAGACAGCGTCAGCAGCATATCTGAAACGTCGCAGTATCACGTAGAGGTGAGATGAGGAGTTATATACCAATTACAGCTTTTCAGTTAAATGCAGTTTTTTTGTCTACATGATTTTTGAGGATACATATACTTGAAGGCACGTATATCTTCCAAAATATCCTGCCAGCCTGAGGTCACTTCAGAATAGATTACAGTGAAATGTCTCAAATTCTATAGCTTTGCCATAATGAGTTGAAATTTTAGATACAGAAGAATGTAAGTAAATTGGTGTGTATTTGGCAAACAGACAGAACTTCTCAATGGGGTATCAATTCAATGTGTTATGCTGCCCTATCTCTGAACCTGACTTGTTACAAAGATGAGGCAAGCTGAACAACGCTGTGCTGTTGGCAAGGCATGCTGGATGATATTTAAAACTAATACTTTGATCAGCTATAATCAGCAGAGGTATGAGAATTTTCATAAAGAGCTGAGCATTAACCCCTAAAGTCCCAGTTAGTCTAATATGTAGTAGTTAAATATTCTGCCTGCACACATTCTTCCCCAGTATGAAGTGCAAAGTATGTGCTTGCCATCTTAAGCTGCTTTGCAGAATTACTGGATGCTGCTGTCATATTTTATCCAGGAATAGGTATATTTAAAATATTCAGCAAAGGAAGCCTGAGTGCCTATATGTAGCCTATTAAGCACTTTTGAATGCAGTGCCTTATTTTGTAGTCTTAATCTGGCTGAAACTTTCTCCTGCTGCCATCAGACCACTGTCATGGGTTAAGTCAAGTCTTGCAAATACCATATATTCTCAGCTCCTTTTTGCAAGGTTTTAAATCAGCTGTAGATTGTGAGATCATATGCAGAGGAGTCTTAATTTCAAGTGCTTCAGTCCTGTGATCAGCTTGCAAATGAATACATGTGTTGCTTCTAGTTGCCTATTTTTCTTTGGTTTCTTCATAACAGCTTTGGTCCTGTACTGGCATAACAATTAGTACTTGTATTTGGAGTCTAAGCATTTCTGTGTGAGCAGCCAGTAGGGAGTTTGTTTCACTTCACTTCTTTTAAATACTTGGATTATATGCAATTTACACCTACCTTTTTCTCTTTAGTTACTAAGTGCCATTATCCTGTAATAGAAGAAAGCACAGTTAATTTTATTTATTGATTGATTTTGAAAGTTATTTAGAAAACAGATGTGCAGACATATATTCAACTTGGTTCAGTGTTACCAGATCTTCAATAAGAATGTGAAGCTGGATTTATGCCTAGTAAAATGAAATAATTTTGTGGGTTTTCTTGCATGGTTGGCATGTTGAAGGAGAAACTGCCACAATGATAACGGCAGGGTAGCTAGTTGAGGGGATGTTTGTGAAGTAGTATTTAGTTTCTAGACCATTAATTGAATCTGGAAAGTATTCCAAGTTGATGGTGAACAAAACTAGTTACTATACCGTGTTTCCACTATGTTCCACATAAACATGACTGTCCATAAGGTACTCCCCCTGAGATGCAAGCCCATCCTGGTTGCCATCAGCACGCTAGCTGGCATCCCTGGATGAGGTGAGAACACTCCAGGTCAGGGTGGTGGTGGAGGTACATTGGCAGTGTGTTTCTGGGAAGCTTCTGTTGGCACCTCCTGAATTCAGGTTGCCAAGAAAGACAGGTTTTCACTCCTCAAGAAAGCTAATTAAAACTCACAGTTTAATTCTAGCTTTGATACCCGAAAGATGTCAGAATACGCCTTCAAGTCTAACTGCTTACCACAGTGAGGAAATGACAGAGGGTGGCAAACAGCAAGCTACAAAAATCAGTTGACTTAAAATGGCATTACGGACTAAACAACCTTTCTTATGTCTTATAGGTGGAATCTGTCATATACAATGGCACTTTTAATCATGAATAATTTGCATTGCTACTTCCTGGCAATTTGAATACTGCCACTCCTGAACAATAGGGAAAATTGCAATCATAATTTCTTTTAAATGTATGTTTCATTCACTAGCACTTGACCACCTTTGTTCTGGACCGAAAAGAGGCAATGATTACAGTAGATGATGGAATAAGGAAGCTGAAATTGTTGGATGCCAAAGGCAAAGTGTGGACTCAAGATATGATTCTTCAAGTGGATGACAAAGCTGTCAGTTTGGTGGACTTGGAATCAAAGGTAAGATCTGTGAGTGACAGGCTTGTTTTCAGAGAGAGAGAAAAAGAGAGAAGCAGAAAAATGATCTATGTGGGATTGAGGATTTTAATTAGCTTATTATCACTTTCTCTTTTTAACTCATGCAGTTTGTCTGAGATCAGGACACTGTATAGTAAGGTGGTGTTTTGTGTTTGGTTTTTTTTCTCTTCTGGCAGAATGAACTGGAAAATTTTCCTTTAAGCACAATTCAGCATTGCCAAGCTGTGATGAATGCATGCAATTACAATTCAATTCTTGCATTAGTATGTAAAGAACCAACCCAAACCAAGCCTGATTTGCATCTTTTCCAATGTGATGAAATTAAGGTAAGACAGTAACCGAGATCTGCTGTGACTTATTTGAATAGGGGAGATTTTATGAATTGACAAGTACAGTGGAAAAAGTCAAATGATTCATAGAAAACAATTCTGTACTTTTATTCTTATAAATATGCCATAAGTTTAAAGCACTTATGATATCAATACTATTTATAGTATATTAGTAATGTAGTGTAGTATGTATTGCAAGAGAGTGATCTGGTTTGTAAGCTGAATCCTTAGTGCATGGTCGAATATATCCTTATTGTAAATATTGATTCTTTGGCTCCGTAGCTGTTAATTTAGGTTTGCAAATGTGTAAAGCTCTGAAAAATGTGTATGGTTTGCATTCATACTTCTGAAAAGAGTGGTGTAAAATAGTTTGAGTTATCTCAAATTTATCTTATAATCTGCAAAGAACTCATCTGAGCCCTGAGTCTCACCTAGTCTTTCCCCTTTTTCTGCTCTTTTTCTTGCTGAGCAATTAAATATTCTCTGTATTCTCACCTCTCTGCATCTCTCCTCTGCTGGAGAGGTCATGAAAGGGAAAATGTTGCTTGCGGGAGGGGCAAAATGAGGAAAAAGATTGTCTCTGATTAAAATATTACCTTCAAGTGTAAATTGCTTTTTTAATGTATTCTGCAATACCTCTTTATTTCCAGAGTTATAAATTTTAGTTTCTGTTATTTCTCTGTAATAGGCATTTCTTTCAATTCAAATTGATAATTTCATGGGGATTTTTTTGTAGTAGTTTGTATCATTGTCCTGAAACAACAGATTGTTAATCACACTGTGCAGCCAGTTTGAAATTGGTGTAATGAGGGTGATGTGAAGATGACTGGCTGATTGTGTGATTTGTAGCTCTGAATTTGCTCTGAATTTGCTGTTTCAAAGTGGGATCCCGTCTGAAGTTCAGGTGGTGTTATGTTAAATAATGCAGGGATCCCTTTTAAGGTCTGTTTGGATTCAGCTTCTCAAATGTAGAGGTGTTCTCTTTTCATCAGACTTTCATTTTTGAAGTTGTTCCTCTGTGTGCTAATGTACGTACAAATAAAAATGTAGAGTACATAAGCATGACTTGAAAGTCCAGATCTGCCCTGTCTTCTGAGGTATTGCTTGAGTCGGTGATGATACCCTGGGGTTTTTTCCTTACCCATGAAACAACTTGTCTGATTTTGAAAGTTTAGGTCTTTGTTGGCTTTTTCCTGCTTTCAGTTGGAAGTTACCATGAACTGCAGGAGCTGCTGAAATAAAAATTAGTTAAAATCTATACTGTTTGGGACATTCAGTATTTTCTAAAAAAGAAAAAAATTAAATAATAAATATCAAGATGATTGGTTTAGTGGAACTCTTCTGTATTTAAGTTCTTCTGATCCCCTATTTTCTATTGATTCTGTAATCTTAAGGTATCCCTCATAAATTATTCTGTAGTACAATTCATTATAGCCTGAGAAGTCCCTTAATCCCCTTGGATTCTAAATTCAACAATGCCTTCTGGTCCTAGCAGGAGTTATATATTCCTCCCAAGAAGTTACGTACTCTTCTGCATTATGAGGATACATGGTCCTTGTAGAGTGAACTAGACACTGATAGATTTGGGCTTTGACAGCCTTTGTAGGAAATTAGTTTGTCAGCTCAAGACATGTAGCAGAGCATTCTAAATCCTATGAGAAGCCATGACCTATTTAATGCAAGATCTATTAAAATAATGCTTTAGATGTGCATCAAAATTTCACTTATGGGCCACTGGTGGATGCATTCTGCAGTTATGGAGTGGCAGGAACCCACAGATTATGGAATATTCTGAAACATTCATCTTCTGTTATATCAAAGAGAACTTGGAGGCTATCATTATTTCCAAAAGGAATTTGTATCATTATGAGTTACTTTTCTAATTATGCTGCTGCTATCTATAGTAGTTTTGTTGCTTCTATATATAGTAGATTTTGGTTTTTTATAGTATAAACAAAATACTTGAGACAGCCAAAAATGTAGCTTATGCAATAATGGTTGACATGAGATAATTACAGCTGTTAAGACAAATTTGATATCTAGATTAGGTACTTGTCTAATGAATGTGCTTGAGGTTGGAGTAGTGACAAAAATACCAACTCTCAGACTTTATTCTGTTGCTTGTTCTGCTTATGTGTAAAATAATGAATCCCAGAAATTTTAAATAAATGTGATTTGATAAGGTATTCTCTAATCTAAAGGTGCTCTACATAAAGTGCATGAGGAAATAATTATTTAATATATCTGGGTACTCCAGCTGATGACTGATGGTTTCTGCCTTTGTCTCTTTAGGCTAGCTTTATTCATGAAGATATTGAAAGTGCAATCAGTGACAGCAAAAGTGGGAAACAAAAGAAGAGGCTTGAAACCCTGAGGTAAAAACCTAATTTCTTCGCAGTGTATAGGATCATGAAATAGTGTGACAGCATTCAGAAGCTCTTCAGGTCTGTCTGCTGTATTTTGGCGCTTTTTTGTTATGTTTTGTTCAGAGTTAATAATATACTTCCAAAGCCCTATGTAGAGGTCTTGCTTTAATAATTTTCCCATGTTCTCTCAATTTACAGTGTCACTCTTACCTTTCCCAATTCCACCTTAGTAATGGAAACATCTGAGATCAATACCACTTGCCAGAGAAGGGCATTGCATGTCTCAGTTCTGCATATGGGTCAAGTAGTTCAGAATTTAAATTAAAAACATAAATGCCCCATAACTATAAGTAAATAAGATTATGTTAAAAGGTTTTGGGATCTGAAATATTAAATAAAGCAGCAAGTGAAGATTGAATAGTCTTCCTGCTGAAGACTTCTTGTTTCCCTGGTAGCAAAAGCTTCTTTGCCAGTTAGAAAATATCAGGGGAAATAACCTGTTGGGTTCAGAGAAGACAAATACAGAAGAGAGAGATACCAAACATAGGCGTAAAAACAAGGGCAGGACTATATTAGATACTTAATGGTACTGGTAGTAGTTTAAAAGTTGGTATGTAGCTGCATTCTGATAGTATCTCTCCACAGTACTTTTGAGTTCAGACAGAGAAGTCTCTGCTGGACAAAAATCATTACATTGCCACCATTATGTGAAAGAGTTTATAAGAGTTTTGACTACCTGTTAAATTCTGATGTGCAACTTATAAAGTCTTCCTGGAGTAAGGGACACTCCTATAAAAACAAAGCAAAATCTGAACTGTGTCTAACTTCATTTCTATTTTAAAAATTAAATAAGTAGACTTTGCTGTTTGTGGGACTGTAGCAAACAGTTATGAGCACAAACAGGCAGTCCAGAGGGACTCAAACACGTTGGATGTGCTGGGAAACTAATGAGATTTAATTGGGAAAAGAATGTAGGTCAGTACATCTGTTGGGACAAATAATCCGAGATATCAGTCTCCGAGGGCTGTGAGGCCATGAGGTCATGCATGTGTGGCAGCTTAGTGCTGGTTACTCCCTGTCATGTCATGTGCCTGCTGGCATCAGGTCACAGGGAGAGACCCTCCTGCCTGACATCACATTGTCAAGTTGCTGCAGGTTATCGACAAGTGAAAGGGAACTAGAGGAAGGAAAGGCAAAGGAAATACTTTTTTGTGGTTTTTCACTGTTGAAAGACCAAACAGCATTTGACATTTTATGGTGCTGTTATTGAATGCCATGAATGAGATGGGATTATAAAGAGATGAATTTAAGGTGAAGATCTTGCATTTAAATAGGGGAGTGGGGAAGGGATGGAGATGTGTATGACAGGAGCTTTTGGGATTTTATTATCTGTTGGTATCAAGCTGTAGAATGGCTTCAAAGACCTCTTTCCTTGTGGTATTTAAAATGACACTAAGAACTGGAAAAGTGGAAAACTGCATGGGGGAACATTGATATATTTGTATCAAAACAGGATGAGCGGGTCCCTGTTACAAAAAAAGGAAATGTTAGCTTGCTTTTTGTTGGTAGGGTTTTAAGAAAAAGGTCAGATTTAGGGACTAAATACTTGTGATCTCTGAAAGTTAACTTCTACTCTTCTAATTTTCTTTCACACAAAAGGCAAGCCCAGACAGCAAAACTGCATATGGTGGTAACAATGCTACCTACTAGACCTAAGTCAGTGAGTTTACCCCTATAAACTGTCAGGTCTCATCATGTTCTTTGGGCCCTGCTTGGGGATTTCTCAGGTGATGGAGGTTTGCTAACCCCATCATGGAGTGGGTTTCCTGCTGTATTTAGCATATTTGCACATCAAGGTCTTGAATAGTTCTTGCTTGGCAAGTCCATAGTATGGTCTGCAGTAGAAGAGGTCCTTATGAAGCCTCGTCTTCTCTGATTACACACTAGAGAATAACACATTTTTCCTTCAAGTGTCACTTCTGGGCTTTCTCCTCTTCCTCTAGAATGATATCCAAAGCTGACAGTGCCATCCCACCGCCACCACGGGCACCTGCCCCGGTGCCACCAGGGACCATCACCCAAGTGGATGTGAGGAGCCGCGTGGCAGCGTGGTCAGCATGGGCTGCTGAGCAGGGGGACTGTGAGTATCACTGGGTGCCTGCTGTCACACAGAGGGGTGCAAGCAGTGGTTCTGGGCAGTATATTTTTATGATGCTTGGTAAGGAAAAAAGTAATTTGGAAGGACCACTTTCATAGTGATTGCAGTAACTGGATACTGAAGTGGTTGTACAAGGTCATCCCTCTGCCCTTGCTGAGAGCAGATATGATTATTCTCTGAGTCTAGTTTGAAATGCCCCAAGCCACTGTCCCCTGATTTGGGGAATAAGATCTGACTGTCATAATCTGACTTGTCATTTACATGCATTTAGCCATTTTCTGAATTTCTATTCAGAGCTGCTTTTACTTGTGCTTAGCTGGATGGGGGTGTGGGCCACTGGTTTTAATCTGGGCTTTTTTGTGAACATGATAACATTCAGAGAAACCAGTACTGTCATAATTCCAGTCATCTAATGTTCCAGTCATCTATTCTTCATTAATGGGGAGAGCATAGGCCACATATTTTGGACAATTAAAAAATATAACTGGGGATTAAAAGGTGACTTGAGAGGAGCATCATTTATTTCTGGTACATTTATCTTTTCAATGGCCTGTGTGGCTAAACTGGTCCTTTTTTTTTTTTAAGTTATTTTTAAAACCTTAACCAAGAAATACGGCATCATTCCCAATGGGTTTAGATTTTTTTTGTTTGGTGATTGTTCGTGGTTTTCTTACATCTCTAAGTGAACATATTTTGATCAGATTTCTTTATAAGAAGTTCATCAGAAAGAATAAAGTTTCTTCTACAAAACAGACTAGTAAGGTTAAAGTGAGGTCTTTTTTGGCTTGTTGTCTTGGGTTCTTTTAATAATAGATACTAAAACTGTAAAAGTGGAAGATCTTGGCGTCTTTATTATTTTTTGTTTATTAAATTATATCACTTAACAAAGTACACAACTATGCAAAGAAAACAGCTGAAAATGTTCAGAGAAATCTGATATGTTAAGAATTATTTAATCTATGTATCTAATCTGTCTTGAGTAATGACTAACTGGTTCTTCTGCTTGACTTCACACTTCAGAAAAGTTTCAGTAGTTTGTCAAATGTCTTGCTCTCAGACCAGTTGTGGATCTGAGTTCCTGCAGTTCCTTTTATTGCACTCATGTGGATCTTTTCTAAAATGTATTTACTGAAATCCCACTTGTTCACAAACACAGTGCAGTACTTAGTGCAAGTTAAAAATGTAGAACTTAGAATTTCTCAATGTTTGCCCTTGTTGTTTTCAAACAACATTCACTCATTCTGTCCATTGTTATTTGGAAGTACTGGTTCTATCACATCATTCCCTCCTACTTCTGTGTTGCCAGAACTGGCATCCCTTTTTGCTAATTACCTTTTACATCAAAATTGTCTTCAAAGTTGTTAGTCATGGCTGCGGTCCTTCTTGCTTACTTCTGCTGGAGAAGCTTTCAGCATATTTTCAAAATAAAATGATTCCTAATTATGTTGTATTTATAATCTACCACTTTGTGCTGAAATCTGATTTTCAGCTTCTGTGATTAACTTCAGTTATGCAGTTCAGTTGACTGAAATTCAGCAGTCTTAGCTTTTTTGTGAGACTTAGCAGGATCAGGCGTTAGGGTGCAGGATTTTCAGGTTGTGTGGAGTCCTTGCAAAGTGAATGGTACAAACAGTTTTGTCCATCTTTTTCTTGCAGTTGTATGGTTTAAAGCATAAGCTATATAGAAAGTGTTATATACTACTATACTAATTCCATGTATATGGATTCTCTTCTTCCCTTTTTTACAGTTGAAAAACAGAGACAATACCATGAGCATGAAGAAACACCAGAGATGATGGCAGCCAGGATTGACAGAGATGTTGTAAGTGAGAAACTAAAAATGATGTTGCTTAATGTCTGTGAAATTTTTCAGCTCTACTTTGTGAGAAGACTTTACGACACAGGAAATTAAGTTCTGGGGTAAAGCTTTCCAGGCAGCCTCTGCTTGTGTGGTAGATCTAAAAATGAATGGGTGGTAGTTCCTTTTCTTGATTTTGTTCTTTAAAAACAAAAAAGAAAAGTGTTGGCTGGGGGATGAGAGAAATGACAACACACTGAATGTGTTGTGAAGTTTTCTGCTGTAAAGAGCTAGAAATACAAATTGGTGTAGTAGACCAATTTTAGCAACATAAGGTGTAAAAAAGGACCAATTTTAGCTATATAAAAAGTAAAAAATTCCATCAGTTTTGTGGGACTTGGATATGATCCCTTCTGAAGACACCTGGACCATATTTACTGATAACTTAAATTTTTCTTGCCTATAAGCAACAATATTGGGTGTATGTGAGATTAAATATTGCCCCATTTTTCAGGTGTGACTTTCTAATTTTCGATCTGCAGTTGCCCTCAGCAACATCAGAGGGTCTTCAGAAAAGCATGTTGGGGCCTGCTGGATTTATGTCTATGTGTTTTTCCCAAGAGCTCATTCATTCTCCTCCACTTGCCCTTTGAAATAATTCTTAATTCTCCTCCACTTGCTCTTTGAAATAATTCTTAAAAGAGTACTTACCTACAAGTAGCTTAACTTGCAGAAAACTTCACCAAATAGCTTAATACTTAGAACTAAAGGAGATCATGAAGTTATATTCTTTAGGAAAGTGCTGTCCATTCAAATAATTAGAATTTTTTCATGTGTTGTGTGAGAAAATGTATTACATGAACAAATTGTATAATTGCAGTCTGAACATCATCTTGTTGCTCATGTTTTAAAAACATCCAGTGGCCTTAAGTTTTTAAAAAAATAAGATTCAAAATGCTTTACGGGTGTGTAAAGTTAAGAACACAATGAATCTAAATATGGAATGTTCTAGCATGAAATTTTCCAAGGAAGCTGGTGTCTGAGAAACTGGACATTTCAATTTTTGGATTATTTCTTCTATATATTCTGTAGAGAAACTGTTGCTTTTCTTTTCTCCCACAGCAAATTCTAAACCATATTTTGGATGACATAGAGTATTTTGTTACCAAACTTCAAAAAGCTGCTGAAGCATTTGCTGAACTTTCAAAGAGGAAGAAAACTAAAAAAAGTAAAAAGAAAGGACCTGGAGGTAGGAGTTGTTACTGCACACAGTTCTGTTTGTCTAAGGATCATTGTAGTAGCTAGCAAATGTGTCTTTATATTGTTTTTTTATCAGTGTAGTAATTTTTTTCACGTCGAGCAAATAAATTCCTATGGAATATATTCTTAGACGAAAACCTGTAGAAACTATTTGCTTGAAGGCAGTGGGGAGTGACTAAAAAAAGGTGTGACCACAGAATATGCTCACTGCCTTGGTTCTATATTTACAAAATTCTGTAAGTTGGTATATTTATTATGTATTTATGTGTTTACTGTATCTGGAATATTGAAAGAATGGATGTATAAGAATCCTTTGTTCCCCAGAGGGAGTTCTTACTCTCCGTGCAAAGCCACCACCTCCAGATGAATTTGTTGACTGCTTCCAAAAATTCAAGCATGGCTTCAATCTTTTGGTAAGTGACTGCTCATGGATAATGGTGATGTGTGACATGTGATCGGTTTTTTCATAGGATAGATGATATTAAGTATAACTTGATCTTTGTTTTCCCTGCCTCTGCAACTTAATTTGAGTGTTGGTTTTGCTGCATTGGTTCTCCTGTGGCTTATTCCACTAGTTTGGAGTGAAGAACTGATGAAATTATGGTGAAAGATCAACAGGAGAAGGAAGAATCAGTAATGTGATGGATTTGCTTTGTAGTTACTTTTAAATTTTCTTGGAGGTTTCTGCTATTCCAGAGGGTGTGGATTGTGGATGCTTATGGTTGATGCCCCTGAGGCAGCTGCAGAAGGTTATCTTGTCTTTGGGAGCACATTAGTAAAGTTTTCTGCCTTCTGCCTAACCTTCCTGTTGCTTTGACCATGGAGAGAAACCTTCTGGGGACTTAAGTGCCCTGCAGCTGCTGTGCAGAGGTGGACATGCCATCCAGGGAATGGTGAGCCTGGATCTCCACTGTCTTGGTCTCCACTGCTTTTTCAGAAGGAGCAACCCCACAAGTATTTTCTTCAGGACTGCTAATATACCTGGAAATGTAATCTTGTTTCTTCCTTAGCTGACAAAGGAAGATAGCTCAGCTGATACTTGGCTGGCCTTGGACTTTTCTCCTTTTCCCTTTCTATCCAAGGCTGATTGGAGGGAAGACCAGGGCTGGCCATCTCTGGCGTAGGTTGACCTTTGAGCTTTGGGGTGCTGCTCCTCAAATTCTCTACACAGTGACTAGATGAGTGTACTTCTTTTTCAGCGTTGTTGAGTTTCTTCTTTTCCTGGTTCATTAAAGCCTTTTACTTGGGAAATTTGAGTTTGAATCATAAAAGAATTTCTAGGAACATCTGTTGATTTCACAGCTCTGTTGTGTGCTTGCCAGCATCACCAGCTGTGGCCTTCAT
>JAOXXN010000265.1:71167744-71183220 GCA_026770055.1 Myrmophylax atrothorax | reverse complement strand
GGTACTTGAAATGACTCTGTATTATAAGACACTACTAAGAAAAAAAAAATTGCAACTCTTAAGAGAATTTATATCCAGAGGCATTTGCAAATACTTCATTCTTGTGAGAGGGACCTCTAGAAAATGATAGACCCTCTTTGCCCATAAAACACCCCTGGATATCAGAATCTATTAAAAAAAACCCAAACACAAACACAACAACAAAACTCAAAAAAACTTATTTTAATACAATAGCAGCAGGAAAGGACAAATACTGCTTTGTGGAATCGAAGTGGAGATGAAAGGGGCCAGTCAGAAGGCCAAACTCCCATCAATTCTCTGATTTATTAGACAGCCAGTAGTGCAGATTTACCTCACAGTTTCCTACTGGTCTATTTCAAACTAAGAAAGGAGAAGAATTCTTCAGGCGAATGAGAGACATTGGTTATTGGAGTGTTTTCTCTGCATGTTGGCTACCAAGCCTGTGGACCAGAGGCTTGATCCATTCCATGCATAAGCCCACTGGAGTCAGGGAAATCCAGCCCCAGGTACTTAAAAGTGTCTTTTCCTGCTGCAAGCTGCATTAATAGCTTTCCCCATGTGGAACTGTGTTTACAGAAACCAGACTGAACTGGTCTCACACAAACCATCATTATCACCTCCTAGTAACCATGCAAAGCACTGGACTACAAGCTGATGTATTTTCTTAGCCCTGAGCTAATTAGTAATGGGCATCTGTAACAGAAATAAAATGCATAACGTCAGAGTTTCTAAGAGGACTCTATTTTCATTATATGTTTAATTGTTTACAGAACATAAAGGCAGATACATCAAAATACCAAGAAGCTCTTTCTAATTAAAACCTCTCTATATTTTTCCTTTTCTTCTTAAGATATGGAAATGTATTGAGCCATTAAAGAGAAATATAAAAGGAAGCCCAGATACTGTTTATACACAGGCTTTATGACTGCAGCTACTTACTTTGCAGGAGACATTATTTTGACTGCAGCAAGTTACAGCGGTTTGACAGAACTCAAGGCTACTTTATAGTGTTCCAGAGGGAGACAATGACTGGAAAGATGCCTTACCTAGTTTTGTGAGGTTTCACAAAGGTGAGGTGAGATATCTCAGCATAGATCCAGCACTGAGATTTCATGCAGTGCTCTACCAAAGGGGACATTCTTACACCCCCACAGCTGTTCACCTGTTTATGATCATGCTTTGAGTTACTTGGTTGGGCCAGCTTGGAGGAAAAGAAGAGGGTGAATTATTCTCACACTATATATGATTTATTTACCATCCATATAATGTATCTTACAGGCTCTTCAGAGTAACAGTGTACTATCCTTGGAACATGGGAAGCAGGTGAAAAGTTGTCTCTGTCCAAATCACTGTCACAAATCTCCCAGATTGCTTAGCCCAAGATTTTACCTCAGAAGCTTGGGATCAAGGTCCATGTTATTTAGTTCGCAGGACAGTGTTTGGGTGGTGTATTTCACTGAGGTCATTAAATAACCCTGGCACTGTAGTTTTTTTGATCAGCATTGAAATAGTTAGCAAGGACATTTGGATCTGTGCCTCACTGTAGATGCTGTTTGACCAGTCTATTCCAAGTTTAGCAGCCAAATAAGTTCAAATAAAGTGATCCAAATGTTGCAGTGCTTAGTCAGGCAAAACTCACTTTTTGTTTTCCTTAGATAAAGATTAAATAAAAGCCAAAATCAGGTCTTTTGGAACTGGCCGCTTCAAAGCTGGAAGGCAACACTCTGGAGACATCTAATAGAAGATCAATATGTAAGAGTTCAGTACAGCGAGTACTATTTTTTTATTTTTAGTTTTTATTTTTTCTTATATATTATCTACAAGCACAAGCTTTCATATTTTTAATGTAAAAATGCATACAGATCATTATATATATAAAAATCAACTAGCCTTGTAGCAAAATGCCCCCTACGTTGGGGACAAATTATCCGGACCCAGGTGCAAACCCAGTGGCTAATCCTCACTTCCATCTGTAGTTGCACCAAACCCTCAGATATGAAGATTCTCAAAGTTCTCGGGAAGTCTTGGGTCCTGATCCAGGTGTTGCAGCATGGGTATGACTAACTCTTCTTCAATTGAAGATAAAGACTTAAAATGTTACTAAATGACGATCAACTTGTTGTAGGTAACAAGTATCCATTTCACCTTTCCTCCCCCTTTTTGTTGATCATCTGTCCCACCCTCTCTACACAGAAATCGTAGGGGGCAGAGAAGAGATGTTTGATGTTACATATACATACACTTTAACAGCAGCTGTAGAAACAGAATTTAAGCTGTTGGTATCTGCTGCAGAAAGGCTACCAAATGTGAGTTCATGCTGCATTTGGCCTTTTCAATGCTTGGGCAACTTTGGGCTCAATTTGCACATTGTTAGAAATATGACACATTTATAGCATATGTTGCACCATTGTGAGCAACAGAAAATCAGATTGTATGTAATACTACTCAATGTGTATCAACAGATACACCATAGTAGAACTAGCTTGACAATCAGCCCATGACACTGAGGGAAAAGAATTAATGAGTAAAGTAAAGAAATCTGTGTGGGAGGAAAGGTCACAAAATAGCAGCCTCCTTTTTGACCAAGTGTTTATCTTGTTTGGCAGTTTCCAAATTTAGTCTTTGAGAAGGAATGTTACTGGTTTCATCATAGGTTCTTTATGCAAGAAGTGATATTTGCACAGTGGAATCTTTTCTTTCTCCAGGATTTTATAATTTCTCCACACAGACATTATAAAGGAAGATACAATTTGCCGTGATTCTTTTGGAATGTATGAGGGCCATAACTTAGCCTCTCCTTCCTTTCAACTCTTCTAATGTGCATATGATTAATTTATAATGTTTTTGTGTCTTAAATGCAGCTCAACTCGGAACCCTAGAAAGGTTTTCAGATATAAGAACTGTTTAAGTTTTCTAAGAGAGGGATGAACCAATGGCTTAGTATGCCAAGACTTTACAATTAGCTATATTGCCATGGGATTGCAAGTAAGGATTTTGTTTACTTCAGATTCATGCAACAGCACTGATTTGAAAGATAACAGAATGACTTAGTGCTTCAACTTGCAAATGCTAATTCTGGCTCCTAATGTAACTACATTGCCTGCAAGTTCAAACCCTCAGCTAAAGACTTCTGGTTTGTAAACAGGTATTCGCTGTTTCTTTTACACTTGTACTGATTCTATGTTTCTAATAGGACTAAAAATGAAAAAACCTTTATTTTTTTTCTTTTTAACAAAAGTTAGAGATATGTTGAACAGTTTGGTAACAGGTGCATCTCAGAGACAGTGATATCACCCATTGCAAGAACACCCTGCCCAGAGGCACAAGATAGTGTTTCCACTGCAGTGTGTATAGCTGGTGTATGGAAACATACCTCAACAAGAGGACCAAAACACAGACATTGATTCCAGAAGATTAAAATGAGTTTTCACTATCTAGAATACAGAAACAGAGGAAACAAACAACAGCACTAATATAATATACATCTGAATGTGAATTTCTTGGATGCTGGTTGGCTAAAAGAGAGTTTAAAAAAAATTACTTTCGTAAAATACCTTGATGTAAATACTTTTGAAAGAAGTCCCAACTTGGAAGTTTTCTCTGTTGACAGGAATATACAGATCTGACTCTTCAGTCTGTTCCACCACCTCTATGGCTACCTATAATTGTCTGAATTGTTATCCATCTAGATATACTCATTTTTCTACATCTGTTACAATCTGTCCTTGATAGCCTCTCCTAGTTGCAGAGGCCGGGACCAGTTTTTAACTGCATGGGTGTAACCAAAATTGCATACTCTACACCCTCTGTGCCATTTCTGATGAACTGTTAATAATGGATTGTTTGCAGCAGCTGCCCAGGGCACACCTGACACCTCAGGCTACAAGCTGGATGTTAAAAGAGCCCTGCCACGCACAGGAACATTTCTGTCTTCACACCAGTGACTCAGCTGTGGTAACTCCCCTCCAGGGAGGCATCAGCACCTTCACACCCAGCTTGAGGGGTCATGTCTGCTAATGGGCTATTACAGACTGGCACAATGGGCAGTTGCAACTACTTCTTAGACCATCAAAGATTCTGAAAATATCCCATGACTCCCAGAGTTAAATCACCGATTGTGAAACTTCCTGCCCTGGGGGGAGGTACTGGGCATTCCCAACTGAACCTGAGCAATATATGCTCAGGGGTTTTGGGACTTCTGGTATCACTCATTGGATCCAGAGGACGATCAGAACCTCAACAGGACAGTAACTGCCATTCCTGACCAAACCGTGATCATCATCCTCACAAACAGGTTTCCTTTCCTTTTACTTTGGACTCAGGGGGACCACTTAGGGCTCATCATAGGGGCTAACAAACACCATTCTGTTTGTGTCCCAGGGTGCTGGGTTATCCATCTGTTCTTTTACGGGTTAAAGCCAATTTTTCTCTGTATCATTGTATTTATTGTAATCTTTTCATTAAATTGTAATTCTGACTTGTAATCTCTTTTGAGCTGGGTTCATTTCTCCTGCCAGTTTACCTTCAAACCAGGGCTTAGCCTTTTTGGAGTTACTTCATCACAGAAGCAAATAACCATATGAAGTACAAAGCAGTGGAGAATAAAGTTGTAAGTAGTTGCTACAAGGGGCTTTTTCTCAAAGGAGAATACTACTAGTATTTCCATTTATCATTCCAGCCTTTGGCTGTGTTTCTACATGATAACAATTTGAGCTGCACACGGAGCTGCCTAATGGGATGCAACACAACTGGTGGGAAACCAGAAGTCTGAATGAAAATCTTACAGTCTTGGTTCTTACATTTTTTAGCATACAGTTAACAAGCTAAATAGGCTGGAGGCAAAATTTGACAGCTGGCTTAAATCAGATGCATGAGGAAGAAGGAAACAATGGGTATCTTTTATCCCAGGCAGCAAAATCTGATAAAATACACTTTCACTGCAATGTGCCAGATAAAAGTCACAAAAAAACCTGTGCTGGTTTTAACCCCAGGGTGCTCCAAGCAACACCTGGAAGTTTAAACAGCTGGAAATGATCATATTTTGAGACAGTAGAGGCCATTCACATCTGATCTGCATTTGGGCATTAGACTTTAAATACTTGCCTTCCCAAAGATTCAGTTATTCTTTGGTATAAGATAGATGAAGAGGAACTACTTGAAAAAAGACTAAAACAAGAAATGTAAAGAAAAACTGAAAACTACCCATACTTAAATCAATAGTAACACAATTGTTTTTTTCTTAGCTTGACTTCCTAACACATACACTCCCATATCCCAAAGTACAGCACCACACTTTGAGGGGGAAAAGCTGAAATGCCCCTAGACTAGCTGATTATTTCTTGATGAATTCTGCAGTTTCATAGGATCTGGAAGAGCAACTGAACTTCAGCTCTGTTGAAATGTATGTCTTGCTGGCCAAACACTCCATAAAATGGACCTTTCTTACATTTTTTACGTACCTTGCTAAGAACATCAACACATAGATTTGACAAAAATAACAGGGGCAATTTTGAGTAAAAGCACACCATGCGCCAACTTAGAGCTGGTGAAAGGTGTCAGGTAAACTTTCTGATACAACAGAGTAACCTCTACATGTATTCAGTCCTGGAGAACATTGGTGGTGAGGGACTGAAGGCCAAATCTTACTCGCCAATGGCTACTGAGCAGCTGGTTGGCTGGAAATGACGTTTAGGCACTATTGATTTGCAGGGCATTGGACTAGCCACGTAGAAGCAGAAGACTGTTGGTGCCAATCCCCATCTAAGTCCTTTGGAGTTCACTTGGTGGTTTTTTCCCTTGGTGTTTTTGGGTTTTTTTCCTCGTTAGCCAGAAGCAGTGTGGCTAAATAAATTTCAAAACAGGAAAAGACTATGATTCTGTGTTATTCAAAAAAATGGTGGTGCTCTTCTGTTTGTTTGGTTTTTTTAATTGGAAAGCTTTGACCAGTTTCAATTAAATGTGCTCTGCCTGCCTCATCCCTGCTTCAAGCTAATATGCTCTAAAATGCTTCTCTGGCTTACTACAGCTCCTTTTAGCTGCTGATTTTGGTAAGCATCTTATTAATTGCCTGCTTGACATGGGTGGTGGAGCTTCGTCTCCGAGTCTTGCCCTGGACCATCTTCCGACGCCGTACCTCACGACAGAGCTCATAGAAGGCCTCCATAATGTTTCCCTCTCCTGTGCAAGCAGAGCACTCATAAAAAGCACATGCTAATTCTGTGGCCAGCTTTTCACCTTCCTCTGTGCTGACTTGCCTGGAGTGATCCAAGTCTGCTTTGTTCCCCACCAGGATCAGGGTGACATTTTTGGGCTTTTTAACTTCATCCAGCAAGTTTTTAAGTGGCAGCATTTCCTCAAAGCTGCCTCTGTCTGTGATGTCGTAAACCAGCACAAAGCCTTCACCCCAGCGCATATGTCCTTCTTTCTGAATAGCATCCTCCTATTTGAAAAGACAGACACCAGTTTTAGGAACTTGATTTATGAAAAAGACATCAGACCTTGAGATAATGTTGGTCCTCCAAAGCCTACAAAGCCACGTATAGCTGCTTTACTTTGCATTTTACATACACCACCTATTTTATCACATAGCATAGGAGATCTATTGAACTTGGCTGCCATGGGCTCCCTGTGGACAGGCTGGTAGCAGGTGTTTGGAAGGGGGTCTCTGCTGAATGATACCCAGCACCGAAGCTGCAAAGGCCTATGCATCCTGAGCATGTGCTGTGTATTGAAAGGAAGGGAGACATGACTATGAAAAAACTCTTCTTTAGTGCAAATCATTGACTGAGGCTGTAAAGCTTTATCACTTGGCTGTAAAAATAGACTGTGACTTTATGTGTAGTAATGACATGTGTTGAGTTAGCCCTGAATCACAGCACGAGAACGAAATACTTTTAATTTCAGAGTAAACCCTGACGTATTTGTTCTTCCAGGATTTTAAAACTCTAAGCACAGGGTACCTTGCAGAAGGGTCTGGATCTAGAACGCCAAGCACAGCAGCAAGCTGATGGTGGTGATGGAGGGGGGAGCTCTGCCAAGAAGCAAATCTCTGTCCCCAGAAGTAAAGTACACCTGTCACCACCACTGCATTCTCCTACCCTGATGTCTAACCGAGCGAAAGTATTGGATAATAGTACCTACACCCACATACCTGACCAGCTGTATCTAGGATCTCCATGGAAACCACTTCATCATCAATGGTAGCTTGGTGACGGTATGTAGACTCTAAAATAAGAACATATTGTGAAACGTATTAAAAGAACTTATATATATTTTTAATCTTCCTCACAGCTCTCCCAGCACAATACCTGAGATGTGACACACAGTTTGACTAAATTTTATTTACTGCAGCTCTTCCAGCCATTCTGGAGCACACTCAAGTCCTTTCTGCAACAGTGATACTTTTACCTCTCTCTATAAGGCATAACTTTATCTTTCCCATGTGTTAGACCTGCAAAGGGCTGTGCCTCTGGACGCTGCATTCTGCACCCAACAGAAGGACAGTTTCCTGTTGCAGAAGATCTCTGCAAGGCCATATCCCATTTTTCATGTTTGCTCCTAGGAAAGGCTGCATCGTATGAAAGACAAATACCAGAACTCTCAAAGTATCCCTCTCAAAAGCCTGTCACTGAATAGCTTGACATCTCACAACATCAAAACCAATGTGGTTGCAAATCAAGGAGTTTAACCACTAAGCTCAGGCCTTGTACTGTGAAAAATTACAGATCAGCTATTTTAGCAATGTCTGTTTTAAACATGCTGAAGTAATCACATTCTCCTCTTCTAGCAAGGGATCAAGCAGTGATTTCCCTGTGTATGATGTATAAGGATAACCACTGGGCATTAAGCAATCACACCATGTTGTAGGGAAAAAAAGAAACCTATCTACTATGTCCCAGGTTCTGGAACCAGGCAACTAATCAGAAAGCTAGTGACAAAAAGGCTTGTTTTATCTTAATAAACTGATAAGCTAAATTTGATAGCATTTGACCTAAAACTTGGAAAATTATCTGTGGTAACATTCAGATTTATTACTGTTGCTAGCTCACAAATGTCCTATATCAAAAGGCAAATGTGTATGCTGTAAAAGTCTGGCCAGTGACTATGAATGCTCTGCATTGCCAGAGACACCATTCTTTCATTTGGTGTAAATCTCTTCAATAGGATTGAAGCATATCTTGTAGGAAACATATTTCTTTAACTTGAACTTCTGAAAGGGTTCATGTTTGGTGAATGCCTGTTTTCATTATGTACTTAAGAATGTCAGCTCTTCATAATCATGACTGTTTCAAGCTGTCAGTGCTGCAAACACTCTCTACCCAAACCAAAAATGTCACTCCCTTTCTGTGCCACCTTAATTGCTGTAATAGCCCAGCTGTCTCTAATAGGCACAAATGGTCAATTTACTTACGCAGATGGCAAGCAATCTTGTTGTAGGGTTTCAGGCAATAAGGACTGGGGTTTTTTTTAAAGCCTATAAATACCCCTTCTGTTTCATATTTTGAGGCTGTTGAAGGAGTTGGAGTCTACCTTTGCGATCCTGAGGCTATACCTACACAGCAGAATAAGATATACCTAAATCTCTCAGTGGTATATCTTATCTGTCCTTTCCACACACCCTCTCAGCTGCAGCAATTTCCTCGGGGAATGCAGAAAAGGCAGGAAGCTCTAGTTTAGTTGGAAGCTGCAGTGATGCACCTTCACTGAGTTATTTCAGTGGCTGAAACACCCAGTGCTAAGTTTGGATTCCCTATGTAGTACTCCAAATTCAAGGTTCTTCAGGAAATTACGCTTTGTTTCTTTGGGGGTGAATGCTATGAAGAAGAGCTATTGCTCTCTGAGTAAGTAATGTGGTATTAGCTCCTTTCTTGTTAAGTCTTTGTCGTGCTTAAATGCCTTCAACCATCTGGCCCTGCTTGACAAGTAGTTGTGAGAATTGTTCCACAGAACCTGAGAAAGTGCTCTCACCCAGCCATGACTGCAGCATATCTCTGAAATGTTCTGCTTAGGAGATAGAGTGGGGTAGGCCATGCAGATCTTCCCCATGAAATAGAAGAATAAATCCCAATGAGTAGACTTGTACTTGCTGCAGAAAAGCAGTATGATTCTGAAATGATACTTGAGTTGTCAAAACAGGACTCTGGCAGCACTTTTATATGTTTTAAGTTTAACTCACTTTGATTGCTCATGTTGGAATGGAATTTGATCCTGGATGAGTAGCACTGATTTGGGTCAGATTTGTGTAAATAAATTTTAGTAAATGTGTCTTCCTGTGCTTTGGAATGTGTGGTAACTGGATAAATTTTAACGAGCAGTGTAAAACAGCTGGACATTGAAAGCATTTTTGGGGGTAATCACAGACATGACTTCTTCAAGAGAACAAAACATCTGAAGAATCTGGTTGTCTTATAAGTTATGAACCCTGAAGATGTTAGCCCCAGTGTGTTCACCTTGATCCCATGGCACTTCAAAAATGCATTTCCTTGCTTTGGTATTTATTAGTATCATTTCCTCTGTGGTGTTTTTTGGTGTGTGTGTGTGTGTGTTGTTTTTTTTCTTAGACATCCAGCTAGACAGAAATTACAGAACTTGAGATAACTGCTGGATTCCCAGCTGAAACCATTGACAACACAGGTGTCTGTGCTCAGCTAAGCACCCTTAACTCCTATTAGAGTTGATGAAGTAAAATAAGTGCTGGATACAGCTTGTCTGAGCTCTCTACCAGGATACACCTCAAAAGGACTTGGATGTCTAAAATTTGTCAGATAAATCCAGGCTGTAAATGTCTTATGCTTGCATCATCATGGTTAAGTAGGAAAAGGAAAGTGTAACAATATACCAGTGGCTCCCAAAATTACTTCAGGCAACTTTCTGAGCTTCAGCTTATCATTTGCACGAGGTGATGCCCACATATTCCATAGCTATATGGCTAAAATCTAATAGATGAAATGCGGAGCTGTGTTTTGCTCTCCACAAGCTTGTTGTCAAATCTGCCAGCCTCAAAGCAGAGTTAGGGAGTTGCTGTGTTGACTGAGCTGTGGTTTGCCTGAGGCTGGGAGTGCTGGGGAAATAGTCATATTTGGTGGTTTGCTCTGTTTCAATATAAATAAGTAAATCTGACCTGCTTCTTGTTGGAGTGGGGGTGTGTTATGCTTCTACTCATATTCACAACAAGAGGCTCAAAAGTGCTGATAAGTGTGGCTTTGAAAGCTGATGCCAGATTTCAGAGTTCCTCTTGGTTACAAGTCTGCAATCCCCCATCAGTCTTGCTGTGCAAAGCACTCTTAGTTCTCATAGTCCTATCATTTGAAAAATTGAAATGTATTTCAAAAATATTTAGAGCTGTCAAAAGGACTGAGAAACATGTTGGAAAGTAGTAGCAGTTGACTTGGTTTTAAGCCACAGTAATTCATTAATAGGAACTGAATAAATCTTTCAAATTACCACAGCTGCTGAATAATTATGGAAATAATGATTTTGGTGAAAAAATATAAAAAACTTTCCCGGGGGCTCTCAGTGTTTATAAGCATGTTACAAATCTCCCTATTCTTCTTAGCAACATGATTTTAAAAAATACAAGGGAAAACCCGTACTTATATAGAGAAAACTCTGAAGTTCATGATGCATAGACTGTCTACGGATGCAATATTCAGTCACAGCTTGACCACAACACATCCTTGCACTATGTTTACTGGAAAATATTTAATACAAGACTTAGCTGGTCATCTGTCAAACCTGTTTGTCCAGGACTATCCTGATTTATTGAATATATTTGTTCCAGAATATTATATTTTCTAGACAAAAACTATTATCTGAAAAGTAATTTCAAGTTCTTGGTTTATATTTACAGTAATGAAAAAGTTGCTTTCAATACTTGTTTATTTTGAACTGGTAATAAATATTGGGGTATGTCACAGCTCTGGGAGGAAATATTTGCATGAAGGATCTATTTATTTTAGGAAAGCACTTGTAATAGGAGTAGGGAAATCAGCTGAGATGAAGCAATTACATACACCATTTTATAGTAAAATTTAAGGAACATCCTTGTCTCTTTTATTTGCTTTTAAGGATTGAAGGCCAAAAACTGTTTCTATACAGAATTTTAGTCCATTTTTGTCAAGAAAGATTAACAGCACAAGAATATATTAAAATGCTTTAAGAAACTTAGGTGTCATGGTGGTGTTCAGTCAGTTGGATCTAAGAAATGCAAGAGAAAGAGCTTTTGTGTAATGATTATAGCCAAGTTGTCAAACCAAAAAGCTTCAGCCAATAGGCATGAACTTCGAGGTTATGGTTAAAGTCTTTTTGGACAGCAATGCAGCAGAACATTTAAAAGACTAAAATTCCCCATAATCAGTTATGTTAACATAATGAAGGTTCCTGTTGTTTTGGTTTTTTCTGTTGTTAACTCCCTGCTCATTTATACTCCCTCAGTCTTTGACATGCATCAAGATGGCACCTATCTATCACATTTGAGAACAGTGACTTTGACAGCCCACTGGAAAAAAAAACACCTCTGTTACTAACCCAGATGTTGTCTGACATCTTCTCCACAGCCCTCCTTGAGCCTGCCTTTATGAAATCTGTCCCCCTCTGCATTTCCTTGCTCCTTCAGGAACTTTTCACCTTTTAAAAAGCCCCTGTAAGTTGAATGTACCTTCCTGACTCAGAAAGCCTCTCCTACCTTCGTTCTTCCTCAATGCCAGTTTTGCTGACTGTACTTTTTCTTGCTTATATCTAGCTGTTACATACTCGCTTTGTTATTTACCTTACAGGAGGGCTTATATTTTGCAAGCATCAGTGGTTTTACAGTAAGCACAGTACTACCCTTGTATATTTAGAACATATTTCTAATGCTACTGCAGTGTAACCACACATAATGTGGTTCAATCTATTCATTGATACCACAGACCCCCAAATGAACACAGTTGGGTTATTTATCAGTAACCATCAAACAACATACCATGCATGGTCATTGCACCATTATAATGTGTAAAAGAAGAAAAAGGAGTAAAACTACTGGAAGGAAACTGTGTGTCTTCAACCGTCCTGATAATTTGGACTGGGACTCTTCAGTGTTGTGTTTCCGTTTGTGTAACCTCAAGAGTCAGGAAATACAAAAGGAAATGTTCTAGTAGGTGCGATGTGCCCTTTATGTACAACTATCATACTTGGCAAACATTCATGTCAAACTACAAATTTAAATCAAAATGTGCATGAAAGAATAAGATATTTATTTGCAGAGATAGTTAATCCAACTCTAAGGACCCTAGTCTGCTTTACACACAGTCTTCTGTTGTGAATGTCGCTTTCAGAAGTGAAATGGTGATGTGCAAACTAGTTTCTTTTCTAACTTCATTTTTGGCTACCTTCTACAAGGATACATTTTCTGTAAAGAGTGACTGCAGTATTGCAGGTGTTCCCAAACAAGTCAAATTAAAGCTGAGCACAAAAGAAATCATGTGGGAGGCACTGTAGGCAGCAAGTGTGGCTCAGCTTGCTGAGCTGCTTTTAATTGCCATTTTCAGTGCAAGCTGAAGCTCTCAAATGTTTCTGTACAATGCAAATCCAGGTTAAGCAGGTCATAGTAACCCTATTCATGCCCCTAAGGAGGCACAGGGCACAAGAGACAGTGTATACTCTGTGAAGTCAGCAAGCATGTGTCTCTGCACAAGCCAGGATGTGGGGCTATCCCTGGCCTATGAAGATTGGCAAGACTATGTGTAAATGACCTTAGAAAAAGATTCAGGTGCTGAGGGGACTTATGGGGAACAAAGGATGCTCTGTGGAGCAAAAGACACATGAAAAGAAAACAGCAACTGCAGTATGAAATATGGAGAAAAATTCAGAAGAAATGAGGCTTCATTAGGCCACTGCTTAGTGAGTAGTTTGGGATTTAACATGTTTTCCTATTTTTACTACTGTGGGAAGGTAATACATTGCTAGTGCATGCATAATGCCTCTAGACTATAAAGTTCTCATCTTGATATGAAAGGATCCGTTGAATCCCTAGAATTTGCTTTGCTTTTTTTTTTTTTTAATTTTTTAGTAAAATGCATGGGAGACTTTTTCTTGATGTGTTGATATTTTCAATAAATAAAATTTTGGCCTCAAACCAGAAAATGTAGAATGCAGTTTTCTTGGATGTACCTCTAAAAATAATGGGAAGTATTTTTCTTCGTTGCCTTCTGCTGCATATATTTTTTTTTGCTGTGTATGAAGAATGAGTTTCTTTCAAGGAGAAGTGGTGTTACATTTCTTTTCCTATAGGCTCTATTCTCATCTAGCTTTTACTGAGACAGGCAGAGAAAATGAGTACAAGTACCTGGGAACTGGATTCATTAAGGCATGCTGAAACAACTGCTAAAACAAAATGAACAAAATGCTCCCTACCTAGTAGGAAGCAAGTTTCAAGGCTTAAACAGTTGGTTGTTATGTTTTTTTTTTTTTTTTAATTTTGTGATTTTATTTTCCCAAAAACACTTGACAGATGTTGGTCCCTGGTAGGAATTTTGTCCATTATAAATTTAAGTCTAAATAAATCTTATTTTGATACTCCTTTTTGTTTGATTGTGGCAAGAAGCTTTTGCTGGTGAAACTGTGAGTTTCACCTTACTTTTGCCAGTAAAATGAACCAGTGAGACTCTACTCACACCTAAAACAGGCAAAACAAAAGCCTGCTTTCCTGAAGGTGCAAAAGCAAGCACTGGAAAATTCTGCTTATCTGGAAAACATTTCAGAATATTATGAGGAAGAAAAGTAGGGGCAAAATATTTTGCAGCTGTAGCTATAGCAAGAACAGCCACTGCCATTCCTGATTTTTGCCGTCTGTTGAGTTACCATAAAAAAGCAGTATTTTTATTGCTAGCATTAGGAATATCTTCATCTTAAGAATCATATGAAAGAAAACAAACCACATTTTCAGATAACTGTTTCCCATGTTATTGTAACTATCTTCCTCTGCTGCTTTCAATTTCATCATTTCAAGTCTTTGTTGAGCATTTTAGAAGCCAGTGTTGGTGTTTTAAGGCGCTCTAGGCCATACGAATCCATTTCCCTAGAAACACCTCAGAGAAACTGGGAATACTTTCACTGGTCATTGCTATAACATACCATTCAGTATAAATTCTTCCTGCTGAAGGGTACAGTAAAAATTATGTTATATATTACATGTATATCAAGTTAAATGTTTCTACTGTTTTTATGAAGGAAAAATAGAAGCCTAGGAAGATGCCTAGGAAGGTACAATCTGGATTACTGAGGACTGAATCCCTTAAGGACTGAGGCAGAAGGAATGAGTATTTTTGTCACTAAAAATTGAGTAGAGTCTGGCTTGAAAATAAGACTGTTTCAGAGTGATTTATTAAATGTCTGCATATTTGTCATGGTACTCCCTGAAACACAGGTTGGCAGCCACTTCTTCTAGCCCCAAATGGTTGGTTACCATTACATCTCACTTTGGCTGAAAGCCCATAGCAGAGCACATGTATTATTCCTAGCTTGTGCTTGAATAAGCTGAAGTTGTCAACACCGGTATTCAGAAGAAATATGCAGAAGGTAACAGTTCTGCTAGATGAGGGCAAAACTCTCTCCTCTTTTGCTCACTATGGAAAATGGTTATTTTTAATCATGAGCATGTTGATGATCTGGTCTATAGCACTGTGTAGACTACACTATCCTCTTGTGCAACAGGAGGAGAGAGCTGGGAAAGGATCCTTCCTCAGTCCACCTTCCTCTGCTGCTCTGTCTACCTTTACAGCCTAGGGCTGAAGGGACCATCAGTTAATGATTTATTAACACTTACTGTAGTGTGGGACTGCTCTGTTAAAAGTTCTCTTTGCTGTCTGTGCAGTTTCTCTCTCAGCTGTGCTTCTGTAGTATTTTTGTGGTAAAGGCAGGCAGTTAAACCTTCAGAAGTGTTAAAAAAACCCTGCTGAGTAAGCCACAAGTCAAGAAAACTAGAAACCTACAATATAGACAGACGTGTTTCTTCAGCTTGTGATCAGCAGGGAAAGAAATCCTGGGGATCAGGAGTTTGTATTCCAGCTGTCCAGTCCACATGTTAGCTGAATAAACCAGAGAGCAAAGACAGTCTTTGAGAACTATATTTGCACCTGAGCTCTTTATCATGGCTTCATTGGCACCAAATTATCCCAAAATAGTTCTTGCATCTTCTCTTGCTAGGGTAAATTATAATAAATAATATTAAATCCCTGTATTTCTTACTGAGGTCTTGGTTCCCACTGCTAAGCTGTTTCTTGTTATCAACCAGTGTCTGGGTTTGGCTTAGTTCTTTTACCAACCCTGGACTGCCTTTCTCCCTCCTCCCAAAGTCTTCCCAGCAAAGGGAAAAAAACTGAAAGGAAAAACAAGAACTCAAAAGAAACTTAGCTGAATTAAAACAGAAATTATATTTTCTAACATCTCCAACCACGTATGCACTTTGTACACACTCT
>JAOXXN010000265.1:71152588-71167644 GCA_026770055.1 Myrmophylax atrothorax | reverse complement strand
ATAGTTAGTTTCAGCATAAACCTAGTGTGGAGGTTTTTTTTCCCCTCCTTTCTCTTGGCTAGTTGAGGGGGGAAGAACACTTTTTCTCTCTACTTGGGCAGTTGGCATTTTGCCAGCTCAACCCAAGACAACCATTTTCATGGAACCTAGTTTGGATATATTCCTACTTTGCTCTGTTGCTTATGATGTTTATACAGACCTGTATTTATCAAGTACGGAGAGGAGGCTCAGGCCAGCATTATTTGCTAGTGTTGCTATGTATGGCATCTGAAAACTTCTCTTAGGATCCCTGAATGATACTATGTTGCTAACAGAACCAGCTACAGATGTAGGCAAAACTACTCTTCTAATATAAAAATAATCATCCTTGCAAGAAATTTTTCAACGACAAAAGCCTTGTTGCTAATGTAAACATTATCTTCAAAAAGTGATTTCTGCTGTTCTCGCCACAGCAGTGAAATTTTTAAGTCTTGAGCTAGTCTGCAGGAAATTAAGTCCTGTGCTGTGAGGGAACTAAAGATGTCTGTCTAACAGACTAATACATACATCAGTCTCCCTCCCTCAAGCACTTGTTTACTCAGTGTGTACCTTGCTGCAGTCCCTTGGCTTCAGTCCCATGGTCTGCTGGAGAAGAATGGTGCTGCTATAGGCCTTTCATAATCAAACACGAGACAGCAATTTGTAATACTTTATCTCCTAGACAGGAGATTTACTGACACCTGTAAGTTTTACCCATGTTTGGTGTCTTACAGGCTGTCTGAATGTTGCATTAGGATAGAGCTTCATAAAAACACCAGCTCAGGTTTTTGATTTGCTTAGTAGAAAAAGAATGAAGAAAAACCTGTAAAGAAATTGTGACATAGTTGGAAGAAATAGGCTTTAAAAAAATCACTATTAATATAGCAAAATTATAATTTTTCTTAAGACCCATATTTCTTTATGGTTATCTGTGCTTTTTTAAAGTCCTTTAAAGAAAAACCTTTTCTCTATCTCATTCAAATTAAATAAATTCCTTTGCTTTGTCTCTCTTTGCCTTCATAGACAGGCCAGTTTTTCATGCCCTGTTCTACTGATAATCTTCTCAGAAACAAGTTTTTCTTTCAGGGAATTGGCAAAGTTATATGAAATGTGTGAACAGCTAGAGAAAGACATCTAGGGATAGTGTGAGAAAGCCAAGATACTTTTAGAAAGGTCAGCAAAAATATTATCTCCTTCTTTGCTGTAAGTAGACTTTTGTTTAAAATCCAGTCTTTTGTGAAATGCTTGGTGTTTCTGTGTGCCTTTGAGACATAAGCCTTAACTCTGTGGACTAGTTCTTTAAAGGATTTACAATCCTTCTATAAGATTTTATAGGTGAAAAGCAGAGGCAAAGACTACAGGCAACAGATCAGAAAAGAAATAGAAAAGAATTGAGAAGCCTGTCTCCTGCATTTACCCGGGATTTTTTTTTTTTTCTCTATATGGCAAAAAAGTATGTTTAAGTTCTTGATCCTCAGAAACCACATGATCCTTCCAACTGTATGTAAAAATGGTGATTCTGAACAAATGAAAAAACCTATTTCATAATCCCCCATTTTTTTTTTTAAATTCTTGGATATCCCAACTCTATTTCTAGTAAAGCAAATTGTTCCAATTATGGTGGAACAACAAATGCGCTCTTAGAGAAATACTGCAAAACTTAATTTAAAAAGCACTCAGGTGTAGTGATGATGAATTTTCTTCTTTCATCATTTGGTCCAGGAGAGTCTTCCTGCATGTCATGGCTTATGGAGGAAGGAAATTTGCTGCTACCCATTAAGTACTGTGCAGGTCATTTGTCTACTGCCATGATGGCTCTTTGGGCTTCCTCCTCCTTTTTTGCCTCCCAGGAAAAAATAAATTTTGCAGTGGCCTTGATGAATTACTCTGATTCCAATTTTAAAATTAGTTAAATATCACAGCAAACCACATTATCTTTTGATCTTTGAGCTTAGGTGAATGTACCTCAAATTCTGGGCACTGCCACTAGCTCATGGGGGAAATTGCCAAGATGCAGACTGTCATTGCAATTTACTGTGACTGAGCAGAACAGTTATTCATGGTGAGAATCATGGTGTGAAGCCCTGGATCACTGAGGTCCACAGGAGTCCTGCATTCATAATAAGAGTTTATATCCACCTGCCCTCTGTGGATAAAGATACTTCCACCTTGACACTCATTCCACAGAGTGTGTCCATCTGATGCCAGCTGGCAGGTGTTACATATTTATACACTTCTGGTTTTGTGTCAGCAGTGAAGTGGTGGAGACCCGAGAAGACCCTCTGCAGCAGTGCTCCTGCTAGGATGGCTGCTTGCAGGCTGCAAACTCTGCCTTGGTGCCAGGAAATTGTCAGCCTGCTGGCATCCCCATTCCTGGCAAGCACTGCCAAAATGGTACTTGTTTTCATGCTGCTTCTATGAATCTCGTAATAGAGCCAGACTGAAATAGAACATAAATTTTTAGTTCTGTATTAAATCCTGTGCAATAAATTCCTTATGTTTGTGAGTACTTTTAGGTTGTGGCTTAATTGGTGCCCTAACCAGGCCAAGTCTTTTGAAGCCTTGTATGATCACACCAAATTTGCTTACTCATTTTCAAGTTGTGTTCTATTTTAAAAGACATTAGTGAATTTGGGTGAAATCCATGTGGTAATCCGATCCCCTTTCTCAGTACATATTTAACAAGCTAAAGAAAGCTAATTTAATGCTGAATTCATATATTTAATGTTTTAGAAAACAATTGCATGTATTTTTTAAAATGTGCAGTTCCAGTCCCTTTCTACATAGACCTCTTTCATTGGACCATCTAATTCTGTTGCAAACATGAGATAGCTGTGTAATTCATTATAAATAAAGACTGAAGTGGAAACTTATTCACCTTGATAATGCCAGGTAACCACTTAGCCTGAGGAATTCAGCATCTTTTTGAAAAAGAAACAAAAAACCCATGCCAAGATGGTGACAGTGACTTGTGAGTTAAACAGAAGTGACGGAGAAATCAAGGCTGATGGTTAACACTCCTCAGAAAACGAACTTTGCTGCAGTTGTTACCCCTTGGGTGGGAACAGTAAAATAAAAAGCACAGTGAGACGTACTTCTGCAAAGATGCAGCTGTCCTACTGTTGCTTCCACAGATCCAACATCATGCTCAAGAGTGGCAGAGCTGCAAAGCCCTGACTTCAGCAGCAGCTCCATGTGCCAAAGCTTGCAAGATTCAATGACGTTCCTCCCACCAGAAAATGTAATTTTGTGGTTTGTAATTTGGATCCTGGAGATACAGCAGTATATATCCAGGTGTTGCTCCTTCATTTTCTTCTGGCAGGTTAGAATAGTAAAGAATATTCATAAGGTTTATTTTTTTTCCATTCCAGTTAAAATGTGACACCCTTGAATTTAAAGACAAATAGGTTTTTTTTTAAACCTGATGTTTAGTTTAGGATAATGTTGGATTTCCATCAGTCTTGGGACAGCTTGGTGAAAGCTTTCCTAAAAATAGGAATTATCTGGGGATTCCTTGCATTAGAGGGCTAATGGGTGGTTGAAAACTTGACATAAGAAATAAACTACAAATACAAAATTTTTGTCACAGCCCCAGTGATTTTTGGCAAAACGTCCTGTTGCTTAGTAGCTGGATAGTTTGCATCTGTTTTACTCTTGTCCTTTCAGAATTACTTGACAAAACTACTGATGCAACTTTAATTTTTTATATTGACTGAGCATTTCTACCCAATTGCTAAGAAATCAATGTATTCTGTCAAAACTTTTCAGTGGATTCAGCTTGGTAGCAATTAAACACTAAAATGCCCCAGAATGACCATGCTGAAGAAAGAAAAATATTCTTTCTAGAACTGTTTCTCAAAGCTTTTGAAGGTACAGTTAATTTCTGATTGACCTCTGAAGGTCTGGATAGTGGTTCCAATTTCAGGATTTTTTTTTTATTTCTAACACTTTAGAACTTTCTTTGAATCCCATTGTGATCTACAGTTTGAAAAAATAATATTTTAAAAAACAATCTCTGGTGGGCAGCTTTCACCAGAGATCACTGTGACCATAAAATAACTTATTGACAATAATTTACTAGTTCTTGAATTTCTCAAACCTTTTCCTATAAGCAATTTAAAGCAGTTAGTGTCACAATTACTGTAATACATAAAATTTAAGCTGTTACTCTTTAAACTGAATGAGAATGTAGAATTCAGTAAGTAATGAGAGATTTAATTTTTGGTTTATTGAGATAGGGTGGTTGTCTGCAGGAAAACTTTGTGTTGCAAAGAGAAGATAATTAGATTCCTGAGGGGCACAGTAATTTGCCATTGTATTAACTTGTAAAACAGAAACAGATATCAAGTCTTGTACAGCAAGAAGGGTGTGGGACCTTCATAACGGGGCAAAAATAATAAGCCTCACAGGTTGCTAAGAACTTCATTTGTGTGATTAAACAAGGCAAAAAAGATGCTTTTGCATGAAGTGTCCCTGTAAGAAATTAATGAACATGGACTACACTGACAGAGAACACTTTATACACTACTTGTCAAGTTCTTAAAATGATGTAATAGTGACAGAGATGTGAAGTACTAAAACTAATAATACTAACAGAACATTATACTGAACATTCCTCTGTGCAGCACAAGGCAGGTGACACATTGATGAATACATTGATAGTAGCAAATAAAAGGATGTATTTGAGTTCAGGTTGTTCTGAGATTTATTTTCCCAAGATGTGACTTGTGATATCTGTCATCTGTTCATCTATTCAGACAAGAATACTTAGTATGATCCTGGATACTTTGCTTTTTTGAAAGGGCTGCCTGGGTTTTGTAATAGAAGATACTAAACTTTGTTTTTACTGTGCAAGTTTATGGCATTCTCTATTTCCTTATTGAGACCTCTTAGAGAAAGAACATTAATAAAGAAATATTTAACTGTATGATCTGCACTGGAGCCTTCAAAAAGAGGTTAGGAAGGAGACAGCAACACATTGAATTCCCATTGAAGAAAAGGGAATTTTTTCAGCTCTTTACTTTGTGTTTGAATGACTTAGTCCTGAGGTACTGACGGTGCTTTTTAGGATGTGAATGCCTCAGCTTGGACTTCTTGGCCTGGATTTGCTCTGGTGCAGAGCATTTAAATATATGCTAACTTAAGATAATACCAAGAAACTTGACTTTGGAAGAAAATTTAAGTTAGGCCTCTAATTCAGTGCAACTGTTGGGACAAGTTTATTGAGGTATCTGAACCAGCTTCTTGAAAGTGCCAGACCCAACAGAGCCAAGTGAGAGTAGTGACATGTGGATGCTCTTTTGATGACTAATGTTATTATCTGGTCACCCAAAACCTGAGATGCAATGAATGTTCAAAAGTGAGGACAAAAAAACTTACTTAAGTCTAGGTATCCTGACAGTAAGAACTTAAAATTTTTTTCCCCTGAATTTTTGAGGTCTGAATCCTAGTCATCTTATTCTCTAGCAGATGATATTTGAGTTATTCAAAAGCAGAAAACTTATCACACACCAAATAATTTGCAGAGTGAACTATAAAAGCAATTGATTCCAATGGCAAAATTCCCATGGATCTGTGTGGGCAGAAATGTGCCTCATGCAGTAATTCAGCTTTTGACTGAGTGCATTGCTGCTTCTCTATTCTGCCATCTTAGGCAACAATTTGCTACAGCTTTAAATGACCACAGAGAAGCTTTTTACAGAAAATTTAAAGGTTGACTGAGGTTTGCAACTTTAACTCTATGAATTTCCATTATTTCAGTCATGCTATTACGTAGAGCCTACCATGCTTATAGAACCAAATAACCTACCTAGCGTTGGGTCGTACTCCCAGATGAACCGTTTGGTCAGGAAGCGTACAACGAGAGCTGGAGAGGCAAAGGTTTCAGGTGAGAAGCACGAGATATCAACTCAACAGATTTATTTATTTTTAAGCTTTCCTAGCAAACTTTTCTAGGTAAAGCAACATGTGGCAGCTCCCCTGAACTGTGAGCAGAATTTAGTGTTGCTTATTGTAGCTGTTGAAAACTTTCCACTGTTTGTGGCCTACCTCACCCTTTAGGAGCGGGGAAACCAAATGAAAATAAAACCAAAACTCTTTTTTTTTGGTCACAGTAGCTTCTACCATTAAAGAACCAAAACAACCTCACTTACTATGACCAGATGACCTTTGGAAATAAACATTACTTTGGATGCTTTAGTTTTTCTATAACCAGAAGAAAAAGGACTGGCAGTTTTTGAACAAGAATGCTTTTATGCTTCAAAATTAGGATAGTTCAAAATAATTTCATTCTTGAAAACTTCCTCTTCAGATTGTAAATATTCTAAAGCAGAAATAATTGGTTAAATAGCTTCCCTCTTTATTTTGGCACGCCTTCCTTGTAACAATTTAACTTCTATGTTTTGCCTATTTGTCACTTGAAGCAAATAGCTACAATATTTTAAACCAATGGTCAACAAATGCTATTAATCAATTTGCAGAAACAGGGGAAAAAAATTTAGATTTTTTGGAGCACTGGGCAGATAGTTCCTAGTTTCAGTTTATAGGTTAAGATCTTGCTACTTATGTTCTTATATTTAACTTTTTTTTAATTCCTCCACTCCTTTTAAAAACAACTTAAATGGACTTTGATTATGTTCAAATCTAAAACTAAGCAGTCTTTTCAATGTCTAGTGAAATTCTAGTTAATTGCACTTCTGGTAAATGAACCATTTACTACTGCCAACTATTCAAAATCCTTTCTGCATTTCCAAGATGCAGCCAGAGATGTCACTGTACTAGCTGTGACTGCAGCCATTACAGCTGCAAGGAGAGTTTTCTCTCTCATCAGCCCCGTAGGATTGTTCATTCTTTTCATTACAGATGGACAGAGAAAGGTGACAGCTAAACTCAGTTTTCAAAAATAAAGTTGTGAGAATGCCCTACATCCCAGATTTCTGTGCCCAAGAGTTGAAGAAACCAACAGTCTGAAGAAATAAATCTAATGAATTAAGATTTACTTCAGACAAATAGAACAGTTGTTTTAAGAATATTAACTCTGTCTTGTTCTTGGAGGGGTAATAATAAGCTGATCCTAAGGAATTGTGATCACCACACAGGAGGCAATTTCAAATTCGTGTTATTTTAAGTTTCAATTTTCCTTAGGAAATCCTACTTTTTTCTTTTTTTTTAAGCTTTTCCAGAAATGCTTCTTTGTCACTCACAGTAGATACAGCAATTCTCTAATCAAAGTAAGTTTTCAAGTCATAGTCCTTAACATGAATGCCATTACAATAGAAGATGACCTCTGTGTAGCTTATTTTCCATCCATGATAATGTCGCATCAGACTTTTTTCTTTTCTGCACTTTTTGTCTTAGCTGAAACAGTTTAAACATCTTGATGTTTTGAAAGTATGTTTGTGATTCTTCTCTAATTGCTAGTTATAGTTTTTCTTACAATCTTGTTTAACAAGAATAGACTTTAAAAATGCTTTCTTCTTTTACAGCCATGCTGTGAAGGAGAAGCAGTGATGTACTCTGATCCTGTGCCTGAACCCAGAGTAGCTAATGAAGAGTGAGAAAAGGCAGAAGAGAACCTGTCCCCAACTACTTTTATATTTAAACATAGTCCACTTAGTTGTGATAACCTTATACTTATAGATGGAAATTGCTAGGAGAAGAGGGTCAAAATGATGAACATGACTGGAAGAAAATCTTTCATGCACTAATGTCTAGGACAGGTGATAGAGAGCAGCAGCTGCTGATTTTGGAGGTAGCCCAAATGAAAGAGGTGAGAAAGTAACAAGTAATGAGAAGGAAAAGTAGAACCACACTGCAGTTCCTGAGATGAGCCTGGGAAGAAAAAGGTACAGCTACGTACACAGGATGAAATGGTACTGGTGTGGAGTGCTGCAAAGGTGAAGAGTTAGAGATTACAGATGTAAGCTCTGGTGGGAAGGCAAACACTAGGTTGTATTTGTCTCCAGCACATACAGATACATAAATAATCACATATAAAGGAGAAGTAAAGAAATGAAGGATGGGAGGTGGCTGCTATGCATAGGGCCGGATGGCAACAGTCTCCCCACTGGCAGATCTCAGTGGGGACCACAGAAAGCTTAGTGAGCTTGCTGGGCACTGCTGGTAATAAAGTACTTGCATAAGGCTTGCTTGGGCCTGGTGAAGGGAAGAAAACACCACCTCGGTACAACCCTCAGTGAGTGGGGACGTGTCAGCTTCAGATTCATGTCTCTGTGCCAGTTTTGGAGGCATGCACATCAGGGCTGTGCAGAGCTGCTGCTCCTGAGGAGCTGGCTCTGGCTCAGCCTCCCCTCTTCTGACCCAGCCAATTCCTTCAAAATACTTCTGCCCTCTTTCATAGCAATGGTCATGGCCCACCCATCCTATGAAGCTTTTCACTTCCACACATTTTTATGAGGCTGAAGATTAGCAGCTAGCTGCATTTCACAGATGTGGTATGTGAGATATCCTTGATCTGGAGTCTTTTCTGTTTTTAAGTATTTCAGTCTAAGTTGGGTGGGAAATCACTTTTACCTCATTTGGGGTGCTTGGCAGATGGGCCTCTGACGTCCAGTTGAGCATTAAAACAACAATGTCTGTGACTGCTGCCTGACTTGACTGAAAATAGTCAATGGCAGGAGTTGGGAAGGGCACCCAAGTGCTTGGCCTGCCACTCCAGAGACCAGCTTGCTGGCTCACAGTGCCTGCCCTAGCAATGATTCCCTAGAGCAGGAGCCACTGTGGAGCCACGTTGTTTATGTTGAGCTCACTTATTGCCAGATTACATAATTTTTCAGAAAATAATCCTGGCAGCAGAAGTGAGGACATTAGCAATTCACTACTCTTATAGCTGTAATGCTCAGATTTCTGCTGCTGGCATAAATGATGCTTCAGGCAAAGCAACAAAATTTCCCCCTGTCCTTAGTAACACTGCATAGAAAGAGTTGAGATGGGCATTACTTCCTTCTTAGAAAAGTTGGGTATACCCTGTGACCTGTCAGCCTTATTTAGACATGCTTAGGTTTTAATACTAATAATGAGCCAAAAATAGCCCAACAGACTAAAAAAAAATAATCCAAATGATAGGGTTTGATTCAAAACAACATTGAGGTTGAGACTGTCTGAAATGCATTATTTTCTGACTAAATTAACTACTTTATTGCAATATTCATATTAAAATGGCCATTTCTAGTGCTTATCCTCAAATGCATTTTGAAGCAACCAAGATTGGGATTGATGCACTAATTAATAGGACTGAATTTCATGGCCTTCCACTGAGACTAGTCCAGGCTCTTCCCCAGACACTTACTGCCTGTGAAATATAAGAACTTGCAGGCTTAAAAGGAGTCTTCAACAAACTGCATTTTGGATTCCCACTGTGTTTTTCAGAGACATGACCATTTCCTAAGGGAATTGATGTAACGTCCCAGAAAAGGAAGAATAGACTCATGTCTCTTTTTGCCTTTCCTTACACCCTTGCTTCCAAGTCAGTTGTTTTGTACAGGGTATAAATTAGGGTTGAACTTGTCATTGCACTTTCATTCACTCATGTTTAAGCCTTCTGCCTTAGAAGTTATTCTTGGAGAAGAAACATGACTATCTCTCAAATACATTCGCAGTGCTACTCCACTGAAGACAATGAAGTTATATCAGAAATTAACTTGGCATATAAACTGAGATTATCAACAATATAATTAATCAATTTCTTTTGAACTTGTGTGGTTGAGGCCCTTATTCAGCTTTAAAAGTCAGAGTACATATCTTTTGGAACATTTTTGTGTGTGTGTGATATTTTGTGTCTTGCTTTAGATCTTTGTTTGGACTTAGTAACATAAATGCTTTGACCAAATCTACAATCTGTCCAAGTACATTTCATCATGAATTTGGTATTGTTCCAGCTAATGTAAGCTGAGTTTTTTTGGGGAAGAAGGGAAGCAGGTTTTTATTTGGAAAATATCCCCCTTCCCAAAAAGCTACAAAGTTACTCTAAGAAAAATAACAGTTTTCCACAGTGAAATAACTGTATGATGACTCTTCTATGCCATGAGAATTTTCAGCTATAAAAAAGTCTAAAAGTAGTATCATTATTTAACTTATCAACAAGTCCATTCCTGGTGCCATGATGATATGTCATCAGTAAACCATATCTGGCAGGAGACAGCAGAGTGGCTAAACCCAAAGGTTATAATGATCAAAAGGTGCTTTCACAAACAAAGTATTTTGGGTTTTTTAAGTATATTACCCATTACCCTTCTCAGAGGCCTTTCATATATTGGAATTTCAGTTCCCTTAGAGCACTATGTGGTAAATTCCAATCTGCAGGATGGCAGTGCCACTGAATTCTGGCATGCGATGTACTGCCTCCTTATGCAGCTCTGTGTCCAGCTTTGGGAAGTTACGATTTTTTTTAAAGAGGAAACCATGAGAATTTAGTTTGCTCCTGAAAGTGCAAGTCACTTGGGGGTGTCTGTGTGTGGGTGTGTAAAAAATGAACTTACAATACAGATTCCTTTTCTGATTCTGATACGTGATGGAAGTAAACATGCAGTCATTACTTCTGGCTCTGCATCTGTGGGCCTAGGTTTGACTCTTCTTTGACAGTATCACTGGCAATTCAGTGATGTGGGTATATGACTGGTGAATGAGACATCAAAAGGAGGATTTCTCTGCCTTCGCCTTCTCTCTTGGACCTCACTGTGGTCACTTCTGATGTTGAGATCCAATGTAGTAAACTAGAAGTTTACTAGAGTAAATTCAATGGAACAAAACGAGAGCAGTAAGGAAAAAGGAAAGGAGGAGCTGTACTGAGTATAAAATGTTTCGTTTTATACTGTCTTGCTGTCTCAGACTGCATATTTTATGCAGATTTTAGTTACTGTGTTAAGCAGTGAACTGTTCAGAAAAATCACTGGGGTTTAACCGTCTTCATCCTTTGACCTGACCAAATGTCAGTGTATTTAGTGTCATTGCCACTTTTTTATTTTTACTATAAGGTTTTGGGGAGTATTTCTTTTGTTAGTGGCAATTTCTGTTTATCTCAGATGTAACTGTGTTTTACTGCTGTGAGAAATACATGATTTTAGGAATTTTTGACTGGAAAGAGCCTGGGGAAAAGTAACCTGTTTCAAGGAATTGATCTGAAATTCTGCCAGTCTACAGCATGGTGTATTTACAAATTCATTTTGACTGTCTGACTAGCAGACTGGAAGGAAGGACCACATCAGATTTTTTTACAAGCTATGGGGTGCTACCTGCCTTCACGTTCCCAGGCACAGGGTCTTGTGGGTGCTCCAGCTCTTCTGCAACAGCTAGCTATGCCTGGTCCTGCTTTCATAGGCCTGCAACTTTCACACAAATCAAGTCCAGTATTAGGGAATTGTCAGCCTCCCGTCACCAATGGAGATGTCTGGACCCCAGGTTAGAATCAAAATTTGACACTACTCAGAGACTGAGGAGAAACCAACCTTGTCTGTTGACACTTTTCTTATTCAGTATTGCATATGGAAAATACAGGAGTTGTTTATCAAAATATTTGATTATAACCACATGCTAATGTTAATAGCAGGAAGTGATTCTTGTCTTGCTTCTGGTGTAGTAATTTCACAGCAAAAGAACCTCTCCTTATATTCATCTGGATAGTCTACTGTGATTTCCACAAAATACAATGATGAGTAGTCATTCATCCCATTGCCACTGAATAGGAGGATTTTTGTAGTTATGTTCGGGCCATGGCTTTCAGTGCTGGAAGCGTTTTTTTACAATGGTTGCTGCATATGGAATATAAGCAGGAGGTTTAATTTATATTATATTATCCCATTCCATAACACATCATTCCAATATAACGTGGTTTTTTTCATGGATCTCCTTCATAAAAGATAAATGATCAGGCTGGTGTGTCTAGTGGTTTTGATCATTTTAGGAATACAGTGTGTAATATCCATACTTCTACCATTTCTTCTCTCTTGACTTCTATTGTGTAACTTATATCACCCCTTTTGTGAAGACTAAACTTTCTGGTTTGCTGTTACTAACACATACAGTTTTCCAAAACATAAATAATGGTAACAGCTCCAGATGTCTGTGTGTCTGAGACAGAGTATATTTATGATGGGATTGTAGAGAAAGCCTTATGGATGACATCACACAAATAACCACTGCTTTTTTAGGTAACTGACACAAGTAAGCTTTGAATTTCCATGTTGTTTTGAAAGACACTGGGCAAAGTAAAATAGAATAGGAATTTCAGGATACAGCTTTGACATAAACCCCACTACTCATCTCAAAGTAAAAAATAAAAAACTTAGATTTATCTGGGGGGGCTGGAGGGTGGGGAGAACAGGTGGAACGCTTTTTTTTCTTTAAAAATCCAGTACTTCATTAAGACAATGGCAAGATGTCAAAATTTTCATCGGGCTATAGCTTTTTTATATTTTCTTTTCCTTGTATTTCTTCCAGTGTTGACATTAGGAAACATCCCACTCTCTTTTTATAGTCAAATTAGTTTGTCATCTTTAAAAAGGAAAAGGAAAGAAAGGAGGGCATTCTATAATGCTTTCCTTGGCAGGATGATCTTCTGGTTATTGTCAAAGCATTTTTGCATAAGTGAATATTTGTTGGATAATTTTGAACATTAAGGTCAGTGTTTGGAAGGAAGCTAGGTTTTTTTAGATTTCTCTTTTCAAAGAAAATGACTGAACACCTCACCATTTGTCTTTGAAGAATGTGCGATTCAGGAAATGCATATTTAAAACAAACAAATCCAGTTTTACTAGTTTATTCTTTTATTCACTGTTGTTTTGTACTACATTGGAGAAATTCGTGGAACTAAATTGTGTCTTTTTATCCAGATGTCACTTTACAGGGAGATGGCAAAGACGCACTTTCTTTGCTGTAGCCTACATAAGCTAGTCAGCTTCATCTGATTTGTATTTATCAAAAGGGTTCAAAGTTGGCTTTGCTCTGTCAATGCTGAACTTGACTGTTGTGGGTTAGACGTTGGCAGAATGCCACGTATTCACCTAGGTGATGCAGCCTCCCCTCCCAGTAAGGGAGGAGGTAAAGAAAAAAAACTAAAACCCACAAACCTAATGCAATTTTAAATCAGGCAGCTTACACATTCACACAGAAAAGAAGAAATTAAAACCAAAAAGCAATATAACACATAAACACAAAAGATTACAGTTCTACACTCCCCACTAAGTAGCAAACTTTACAACTCCAACGCCACTAAAGGCTACTCCAAGAGCCCACCTCCTGAGAGACACCTGAGCAGAGAGACATATAACCATAAATGTTTACTTCCTCGAAACAAAACAGCGGTGAGGCCGCAGTGAGGCCCAGCTCTCTGGAACAGGGTCATGGCATGTTCCCAGGAGCACAGTAATGAGGAAAGAGACCAAACACTTCCCCCCCATTCCTTTTATATTCAGGTTTACATCATATGGTATGAAATATTTCTTTGGTTGCTTCAAGTCAGGTGACAACCTGTGTCCCATCTAATCCATGTAGCACCTTCGGGGCCTACTGAAAAACTAAAGCCTGATCTGGGCCTAACTACCACACTGACCCAAGGCACAGGTAACGTGAGACCCTTGAGTGACACTCCTGAAAGTAAGGGCTATCTGGCTGTTTTGGAGATACCTTGAACTGCTCCCAGGACAGTGTGGAGCAGCTACGTCATCTCTTTGCCAGTGCAAAGGGAGGAACATACATGACCACCAGAAGGAGTGGCCATACATACATACATGGCCAGTGCTGAAGTGGGGATTTTTGTTGTTGTCCTGTTATTTTGTTTTGGGGCTTTGTAGGGTTTTTTGCTTTTGGTTTGATCCCCACTCACTTCCCCTTCCCATGTTCAGAAGGCAAGAGATGAGTAGAAGGAACTAGGAGAAAGGGGAGATAAGTGAAGCTGCCTTATTTGAGAAGATTGGCATGTCCTGGGAGGCCTGTGGACCACTTTCCCAGGGAGTAGGGGAGGGAGTGTGGTCTCATGACCAAAGGAGATGAAGAAATTTTTCTAAATTGAAAAGACAACTCTGTGTGAGTCCTTGGTTGGGGTAGGGACTGGTCTGCAAGGCCCAGCTGCTCTTTGAGAGCATCCTGGCTGCTGGCCATAAATCTTAAGCCCTGCCTGAGGGGGAGCCTGATGGTAAGGAGCTCAAGGAACCAATTTGCCTCCTGTTGGGGTTAGTGCTTGGTAGTTCTGCAGGCTGGCTGATGTTCTTGCCAGCAGCAAAAGACATTTTGTTTCACATGGTGCATTCTGGTATGACAAACCCATCCTGGAAAGGCATAACATACTCTCTGCTGCTAGGCTGAAGATTTAGAGTAACTCTAAATGCTTTAAAATAGTGTTTTATCAAGCTCTATTGAGTCAGCTTGAATGAGAGGGCAGTTAACATACTGTAAGTAAGGCCACTGGCATTAATGCTGGATCACTGCCTGTTTTTGTAACTATAACAATAGCAAAAAGAACCTTTGTCAAAGTACCTACAACTTTGCTACTGTTTCACTAAGTCTGTACAGATCAGTATAAATGGTAACTAAAAATGGCATAAAGTATACTTTCTCATTTGCCTCAGAAATTCAGTGATGGAAAGGCATGCAAAATTCCATATTTCATTTTGGTAGACAACACTGGGTGTTTCTGTGTGGTCGGAGTCTCAACAGACTTGCTGTCACTCTCATCTCTGCAGCCTAACTGTAATAATTCTCTTATTTCTATTGCATAAATACTGTCAGATAACCTGGAAAAACTTTGCATTGCAATTACAATCCAGCTAGAGTAGCTTATGCAGGAAGATCTTGAAAGATCCTAAGTCCTGTGCAATTTCCACCTTTCTTTGACAAAAGACCTTAGTTGAACACTAGAAGTTCATATTAACCCCTACTGATTGATATGCCACAAATAAGTTGATAGATGCATGCCTGTAAAGTGCCTATGTCACCAGCAGATGAAGAATCAAGGCAACAAAATACACTGAAAACAGACTCATGGATTTTTCATGATCCTCTTTTTTTTTTTTTTTTATGAGCTGATT
>JAOXXN010000265.1:71119872-71136122 GCA_026770055.1 Myrmophylax atrothorax | reverse complement strand
TTTGGCAAGATACCTTTTCCCCAAAGGAAGACTAATCCAGTCTCAAAATAGCCTTTGTCCTACAGGAAATATAGGAATTACTAAATCTTACTCTGCACATACAATTTTCCCCTTCTTGCTTCCCAGTTACAATCCTATTTTGTGCAAAACTAATGCATTGAGTAACTGGAAAGGCCTTGATAAAAATAACATACGCACTTTCACACTGGCAAGATCAAACAGAAACCTTTACTGCAAGAGATCAGCATCTGTGACACTACATAAACCACAGTACAGAAAGACAAGTCCTACCCCTTAAAGTTGAAACCGACATAAAACAGAGCAGGTCAGACAGGGAACAGGAAAAACTATACAAATAGTTTGGGCTTATTCCTATCATTAGTTGATTCTAGTACTATCCATTCATCCTCGCTTACTAACATTAGTTTGGTGCAAGAGTGGGTATAAAATCTTCAGTTTTTTGTAATTGATTTACAATTTAATTCCCTTCTGGATTAGGTGTTATGCAAGAACTGCAGACATTCACCTCTATTGCTGTCCAAATCAGGAAGTTAAACAGTTTCTGTAATCCCTAAAATAGGGATCTAAAATAGAGTTCTTACTTATGCTACAGCTCTTTATCTTGGAAAAATGGACTTTAAAGTTTGCACTAATGCAGGACACATTCCTTGTCTGTTTTGGAACAAGAACAAAAAAATTATTCTGAGAAATACCTGCACACCATGGACAAATAAAACAGTGTGACTGATTTCCATACTTATAAACTTTCTTTCCCACCCTGGAGTGCAAGCTTGCTTTCATTGCCTAAGGTAGGGTGACTGCGGAAGTCAATTTTTCAGTCATTTCATGCTTGATACTATGAGATGGCATCTCTTTTGCCTTCAATTTCTTTAGAATTTTGTTCCAAGGACACTGCCATGTTCTGGATTGGGTAATACTTCATGCTTTTAGTCTCTACATGCTCACACAGTTAACTGAGTGCCGGTTCAAAATGCCATCTGTAATTACCTAACCAGTGCCTGCTACTTCATACAACACTAGTGCCACTGCCTGTACTCAGACCTGCATTTTACATCCCCTGCTGTTTCAGACAATGTCTTTGGATTGAGCCATCTTTCAAAGCACAGGTTCCCCCTTATTTTGGAACATTAGACCTTGCCTTTCCAGTGTGCACTCAGGCATAGAGACTAGAAGGGAAGGCTCTTTTTAACCTGGGGTTCCCCAACACAGATCTTAAATTGCAAGAAGACAGATCTTTGAAAGATTAGGAAAATGTGGTTGATAAATACAATTAAAGGGACTGCAAAATGAAGATACAAAGAAGTAAAAGATTTCATTTGTATCCCTAGCACTCACTCATGACCTTTTTATTAATGAATGACATTTTCGCAACCAGTCTATCAGTGACATTTGCCCTCCTTTCAGAAATATGTTGTGATCCTTATCATGTTGCTGCAGTTTGTGATAGCAAAATGGCCTAAAGCAAATATTGAGCTCCTCTAATTTGGCATAACTCCATGGAAATTACTGAAGCTATGAATGCTTCTCCAGGGACAGGATTAAACTCAGAGTGTATGTGTACCTCATTTTCTAGGAACATATTTTCATTTTTGAATACTTCAAAAATGCAATTGTGACTTAAAAATTATTTTGACTTCCCCCATCTTGCTAAGTACTTAGAAAGCACTTGCCATGTGGTTGTAAAAGAACTCCTGACCAATTTCACTCTCAAAGATTATTTTATTTATAAGCTGTAAAGAACCAAAAATAGCTATGTAGGTAGAGGAGAATGGCCCTTTTATCCAGGCTCTGCATTTAACAGTGGTGATTTCATGAGCTGTAGCCAAAATCAGGAAATGGGCAGATCAAATTTCTCATGCTGTTAGTGCAATTGATATTACCTCAGGGAAGTGATTATTGCCTCAGAGTTTGTTATAATATGGTGAACACAAACAATTTAAAATCACTGTGTACTGTATCCTCTTCTGATTCTCACAAACCAGCAAGGGACTTTTCCCTTCTTGAAGGTGCTGGTAGGTCTGTATTCTCATGGACCTGACACACTGGAGACTGCAGTGCTGCATACAACCTAACTTGCAGAGCCATTACTATAGTTTTATCTTCACAATAGACTTAAGCACAATCACAGTGGTGGCCTGATTGCCATCTTAAAGCTTTTCAAGAACTCAAGTGAGCCTTCAAGCTGGAAGAAAATGGCTTGCCACGGGGCTGAAGCTTCATCCTGTAGATGATTGACATAGGGATGGAGCCAGGACACAGCGACAGCTTTGCTGGACGTGGTCTCACTACTAGTCCCATTGCTTAAACACCCTGATTGCATCAAGCAAACTGGAGAGAACATACCACTCTCTACACTCAAATGAACAGCACAAATCCCAGTTGGATCAGGCCAGGATGTGATGTAGACAGCAATAAGCTGTCTCCAGTGACTCTCCAGTATCCTGGCATATCTCCAGATGCATTTGGATGGGAAAAGACTTCTGACCAACAGCCATGTGGGATACATCTGAACCAAGGATGAAAAGAACATAAACTTGGTGCTGCTTTTGCACATACTATTTGTTCAATCCTACCATAAAATTTTCTGTTCACTTTTAACTGAAGGTCTGACAAGGTAGAAAATAGCACTAGTCATTGCCACTAGCAGTGCTACCCCTCCCCGCCCCCACCCCCGAGGAATCAGAAATGCATTTAGTAGCCCCTCTTTATGAGCATTTTCTTCATTTCCCAGCTAGCAGCAAAATACTCCAAAGATGAATTTCAGTCTGTTCTATGCGGACAATATACATAAGCAACTCCCAAGGGCATAATGAGATATACAGTGGAGATGCATTTCTATGAAAAAGTATTTTCTGTATTTTCAGATTTCACGGAGCTGTATCATTTGGTTCCTTCAGTTCTACATTAGGGTATCCCTACTTTGATATAGTGTTTTTTTCTCTTATCTTGGTTTCCCACTCCAGTACTTTTTTTTCTTAATGGACCTCCTCCAAGTGTGAAATGTTTCACTTTTATTTTGCTCCATTACCAAATATTTATTATACAGAATGAGAATGGAATCTAGTTTACAGTGCTCACTAGTGTTCAGAAAACATACATCATAATTTTTAGTTCATTTCAGCCAAGTCAATTAATTTTTCAGCTCTATTTTGTGTCATGTTACAATTTTTATCTGAGGAATGTCTTCTAAACAGAGGAATTAATCACAGTGAGCCCTCAGAGAGCATGCACAACTTAAACCACACTATATCCTCACTGTGATACACATCTTAGATGGTTTCTCCAGGGTAGGGTGATCATTACTCTTGAAGATGCTTCCTCAGTGCAAAAGGTTTGCCATCACAAGTTTGTACTAAAACGCAAATGAAAAATATTTATATTAGTATTACTACGGTAGAGTTACTGTAACTGCCACCAATGTCACCCATATTTAGAATACAAAATTAATGAAGGTTGATGAATAGCAATAGCACAGTCTAAGGATGGAAGAGTGGCCTCCGACCTAAGGCACATTTTCTCTTTGCCACGTGGAAGGGGTACGCAGTGTCTCTGTGTCTCCTTTTCCTCATTTGCTGAGTGCAAGATGTTGTAAGATCTTTATTACTTAGTGGTAAAGCACTTACAAAACTTCAGGCTTTCTGAGGTGCATGCAAGGGGCCATAGGGTCTTTAAACAGCTGCTGGAAATGCATCAAGGAGCAGAATTTGGCTTAATGCGGCTTCCCAGATACCTGAATGGGAGTGGGTTCCTCTGCCCCAGTTAAATGTTGTGGCAGGGGGATATATCTTGAAACTTCTAAAATGTTCAGGGAAAAGCTGACTCTCTGTCTTCTGCAATATTTTATTATTATATAATAACTCTTCCTTTCAGCCAGTGTCTCATCTATCTTCCATGGCTTCAAGGAAAACCTTCCAAATTCATATAAGATGGACTTCATGCTTTTTTTAAGCCATGACAGACTAACCTATAGAGTTGTTTTTTCCTCTGTCTTTTAATGTTATATATTAGTACCAGCCTTTTATCTAAGCAAAATAATGGACTTGGAAGTTGTGCAGAACCTTTGCAAGAGTGAAAGCTAATTCAGAAAGAAATGAGACATGCTGTTTTTACTACCAATATAGCATAGTAAGACAAGTTTCTCAGCTAGTCCAGTGCTCTATTTAAGCTAACAATTGATTTATGCTTGCTCTGTATCTGGCCCTGCTTTCTCATGCTGTCCTGTGTGGTCGCAGAACAAACATCCCATAGACTAAACAAGATCTTTAGAATAACATTTCAGTTTAAAAAATATTTTTTAAAATAAAACTTCATTTTCCACAGAATTGTTTTCCTTCGTATGTAAAATGTTGGGTAACATTTGGGGGGGCTGTTCTGTTTAATATTGTTATCAATGATCTGGACAATGGGATCAAGTGATCTCAGTCAGTTTGCAGATGCCATTAAGTTGGGTGGGAGTACTGATCTGCTGAAGGGTAGGAAGACACTGCAGAGGAGTTTGGACAAGCTGGATTGATGGGCTGATGCAAATTGTGTGAGGTTCAACAAGGCAAAGGGCTGGATCCTTCACTTGGGTTGCAACAACCCCATTCAACCCTAAGGTGTTGGAGTGTGCCCAAGTACGGGCAACAAAGCTGGTGAAGTGTCTGGAGCACAAGTCTTATGAGGAGCAGCTGACAGAGCTGGGGGTGTTTAGCCTGGAGAAAAGGAGGCTCAGGGCGACCTTATCATTCTCTACAACTAACTGAAAGGAGGTGGCAGTGAGCTGAGAGTTGGTCTCTTCTCCCGAGTAACAAGTGGCATGAAAAGAGGAAAAGGCTTCAGGTTGCACCATGGAGTTTTATATTGGATATTAGCAAAAATGTTTTCATGGAAAGGGTTGTTCGATCACTGGAGAAGGTGCCCAGGGAAGTAGTTGAATCACCATCCTAGGAGGTATTTAAAAGATGTGTAGATGTGGCACTTAGGGACATGGTTTAGTGGAGGACTTGGCAGTGGACTAATGGTTGGACTTTATGATCTTAAAGGTCTTTCCCATTCATAATTTTCCTCTGTTTCTGTACTAGCAAAGAAAAAAAAATGCAGGCCTATTAGTTCTGAGTTGTTTTTCTTTCACTGACAATTTTAATTAGCTACCAGAATAGTCTGAACTTTTACCTAACAGAAGCATATTTGTTCTCCATTAAGAAGTAAAATATTTTCATTTTTCAATACTAATTACTGAAAAAATAATAACAAATGAGCAAAAGAATCAAAAATATGAACAGTCATGTATTTTTCTGAGATTTGTCCCAAGGCCACATTATTATTTTCCTAAACATGCTCTAATAATAATACCCTCTAAGATCTCTTGAAATTTTCCTAGTTTCAACAGGATAAACTACTGCTTTTGGTATTATTATTTGCTGTTCTTTTCACACCAGCACTCACATAAGTGTATCAGCCTGTCCTAAAATCTCATCAATTTATTCTCTCACACTCAGTGAAATTAGGATAAAATTGCAGTTGAGTCTTGTCTTCCCCTGATGTGTGATCATTGTACATTTTACTGTTGTTAATGAACACTGACATTACATATTGATTGTTATTACAGATTAACTGATTTATCTTTGACCCTGTGTGGTCTTTGTTCTGTGCACAGCCACAAGGTGCAGTTTGTTTCTTCAACATCTATACCACTGATGGAGAAAGAAGGCTCCTGAAATGACACCTAATGCCTTACAACCAATCAATGGTTTACTCCTATATGTGGTAAGTGTGTAACTTTTTGGTCTCCCCAGAAGTTAATTTTATTATATTTGGCACACTGAAGAGAGAGCAAAATGAATGGGCAGCAAAATATAGTTAAACCTACGTGAAGAAAAACTGCAGAGATTCATAGTACAGCCATTTTAATTACCAATCAGACTACATTTATGCATGATGAGAAATAGCTTACTAAAATAGCTAAAAATAAGTATCTAGATAGGTCTGACTGTCCTTGTACAAAAGCCAGTGCATCACCTCATCTTTGATGTCTGTAGTCATAAGCTTTTTCCAATCTGCCCAACAAGAATTTTAGTATGTAGTAACTAAGTCCACCTACTTCTTTCAGTTTATTAGTAGAAACAACTGATTCCATAAAATTCTGTTGTAACTTCCTTGTCTGAGCACTGTGACTGATACTTTCCAGACTTGTCACAGATCAATCAGACCTATTTTTAAAGAACTGTTTATTTTTAACAGTAGTTTTACACAATCCAGTTTGGGTGCATCTCTCTGAGAGACAGGGTACCATGTACCCTGTTTATGGCATCTCCCTAAGGAACTGCCCCGACCAGTGTTTTAAAGTGGGTCACACTCCCATCATATAGGCCTAACTCCATTTAGAATCAAGAAGCTGCCTTCAGACCACCCAGTACTCGGTCCTGATCCCCTATAGACCCCCATGGCTGTTTCTTTCTTGCTATTTTTCACATAGGGTGCCTGCACTGTCATGTAGATTGTATGACAGCTTCAAAGAGAGTAGCGTTTCTATAGCCCAAGAACATGCACGGTTATTGCATGCTATGGGAGAGCAATGGGAGAGTGCTTATGGGTCTTTGAGAGTGGAGGGCTGATGGGGAGATGCTGGAGAACATGCTTTGCTCTTCATTCTTACTGCTGTAGCAACAGTCCAGAGGAAACTACCCCCACAATCACACTTGGAGGGGAGTGGAAGAACACAGTTGTTTTATTCCATCCTGTGCAGACAACCAAAAGATTGGGAACAAAGCATGCAGGTAAGTTATTACACAGTGTGGATGTACTCTGAACTGATTTTTTTGCAGCTTGAATCTGACTTTATGTATACACATATGAGATGGAATTCTCATCTGGTTGGCTTAATTTCTTTTACCACTTCATTTTATTTGTTGACAATTCAACAGCTTTGTAGCTTGAGAACCAAACACACAAAGTTTAAGAGAGCTTTTTATTGACTTTTCCCATTACTTATCCCAACACTGGCTATTTATTTTACAGCTTCTAAGGTGACGCTTTTATCCAGATCTTGAGTACTGTCTTCACCACCTCTACCCCTTAACTGAACAGTGACTCGGATACTACAGTGCAAGTTGTTATACATTCCTTTCAGGAATATTTAGAGAGAAGCTTCAGCTACAAAGATTGTAACCAGATCTCAGTCTGTCTGAAAGGCTGCTTATGTTTGGGTCCAATGTTCTGGTTTATATCTATTGCTAGAAGTGTTTAGTTATTGTTAAACTGTAAATTATGCTATTCATATGTGTATTTGATGTAATTTCTTCTGCTATAAGTGACATTTCAAGTTTTGCTCTCAAGGACTTAGAGTAGAAGTCCCCAAAGCACTTAAATCACTTGAATATTGGAAAATTTCAGCTATTGCAAGCTGCATGTTAGTCTCTGCCATTGTGCTGATAATGTTACTTAGAAAAGCCTGATGGCTAAACCCATCACAATTAAAAAAAAAAAAGAAATGCAAAAAAACACCACCTCCCTGCCCTCAAAATTTTAGCAGACTATGAACTTTCATCACCAAGGCAAGAAATGTGAGTCCACAAATTGTAATTTCTCAAGGCTATTCTTAATTTTAGTACATTAGCCTCCTTTTGAGAGAATTTCTGACCTGAATTCTGTTGTTGTCACTAAATGATGGCAAGCTCGCTGCTGAGGACTCAAATCTGAACAGGAACTCTGGGAACACAGTGAGAATCCTAAAGCAGGCACCCTGGTTGCACTGTACAATCCCTGCCTATGCTTTCTTCTTCCCTTCTACTCCTTGTTCCTTTCCAGGGGCTGCTCTATGCTGGGGTTGGAGCAGTGCTACTGCTTGTAGCTGCTCCACAAAGTCCAGCCCCTTAGAGGACCAGGATTGTGATGGTGTACTCCAGCTCTGCTCTTTACACAAGTGGGTGCCATCCAATGGCTTCAGGCAGGTTCAATGAAATTGTAAATGTGGAGATCCCACATGCAAATGTGCTTCTCACTTTCTGTTCTAACTTATTGTACACATTTTGTCATGATGGTTCTTCCATTCAAAGGAAGCCTAGAACTGTTCCATCAGAGAGTCCAGCATGAATTAGAAAGGATTTTTTAAGCAGGACAGAGAAACAAAAAATTAAATAGAAAATATTTACACTTACCTGTAATATACTCTCTAAACTTACATTTACACCTTATCAGCTTCAGATAGAATTATTGCTTAGCTTTGGTGATACAGCAAACACACAAAAAATCTTTTGACAACAGCTTCAGGTGCATTGCAAATAATACTTAATTAAAACCACATAAGCAAATCTCAGCAGTAGCCTCCAAAGTTTTGACATAAAAAAAATGCCGTTTAAAAAAAACATGTCTACAACTGCCTCTTTAGTGAAAGATGGTGAATTATCTAATACTTTCTGAAAGTTTTACTGTAATAGTTTTATTCTTCAGGAAAATGGGCATGTTCAATCACTCTACATATTTCAGAAGAGATCAAATATAGATAAAAGCTCCCACTTCAAACTTATCAATGCTTAATGAGACAGAGTTGCAGAGCTGCTGTACCTTCTCTATCAGCAGCTTCCTGAATCTCCTGGATTGCTAATGGTTTCTGTGAAGCAAATCAGATCAACATCTGATGTCTTGTAAAAACCATTCAGCAACATGTACCAATGCCTCAACAAAATCTGATTTTGAGGTCTCAATGGCACAGAAATTTCCCACTTAAACAGCTGCAAATATTTTGTCTCCCTTTTTGTCTTTACTCCCCTCATCAGTTCAGTTGAAACCTACAGATTCAGAAAACTGAGTTTTCTAATCTGTTGCTCTCACATTTTGCCATAAGGAGGGGCCTGGAGAGAGGAATGTCCTAGGATGTGGCTGCTGCTCTTGACTGCAGGACCGTTGCCTTTAGCATTCCCTCCGCCCACCTCTTCTCATTCAAAGATGCAAACAGCTAGGAGGAGACCATGATGGATGTGCCTTCAGCACAGCCAGAAGTGTCTGGAGATCCACCCTAACGTTCCTCTCAAATCATCTGATACCTGGCTCAGAGGAAGATGAGAAGTCAGTGTGCATCTTCATGCTCTGTACAGGCCTGCAGATGAAAACCATTGTGTTAGTGTATCTTTATCCCTTGGTCAGGATACAATAATCAGCTGTGCATGTCTCCAGAGCCTTGCAAATGTGAAGACAAGGTGGTTAGCTGTTGCCTGTGGTTCTGTATGCCAGCCACATTTTCCATGTACTGAGAGTGTCCTGTGTTGATTCTTTTGCAGCTCTGCTGAAGGGAAGCAGCTCTGAGCTGAGGGGCAGTTAGTGCAGTTAGGGCAGGCTGTATCACTGCACTGTGTCCAATAGCTCGTTGTCCTGAGAACCCAGCAGGTATAAAAAAAATCTCGCTTAATCAATGGGGAAATAAATATTCTTACTTGGGATTTACATGTGTCCAAGTTGGAGGGGGGGAAGAATAGGAAGCTTCCTCTCACTTATAATAACAGATCAGGTAGGTTTTCTTTTCAACAGACTATGGGGTGTCATTGGAGCTGAGCAGCTTCCCACAGCTGGATGGGGATTGTGGATGAACTGGGTGAAGCAGTTTGCTGCAGTATCAGTCCAAGGACAGGGGATGAGGTAGAGAAGGAAGGAGGTTTGTAAACAAAATAATAATAAAAGGAAAAGGCAGCCTTAGGGAGACTGAAACCATTCATCAAATGAGCAAGCAGTCTGGTCTGAAAGAAGTGGAAACATTATTTCAGAAAAAACAGATTTTGCTTTGGAAACAGCTTTTTCATTGCTGATTTGATGTCATTATGTAAAAAGTGTAAATATACTAACGTGAAGAAGTGAATTATGATGTTTTATTTTGAACTGGACAAAACATCTCATCTGCACTCTTGTTTCAACTTGGCCACTCTACCTCCATTTCTGGTGGCAGCAGGGTACTGTGACCCATGTCTGAATTCTTGAGTCCCTAAAGGCATTCCAGCTCCCTTCCTGCTATGTCCTGTTCCCACTGCATCGGCATGCCTCCTGTCACTCCTAACTGAAGGGATCTGCAAAGTGCCAGTCATGTGCTGAAGTGCTTGTGGCACAAATAAAAGTACACAGCAATGAAACACCAGACAACAGCAATTGCTGGAGTGAAGGACTGTATTTGCATAACCATCCTATTGAACTGCATATGTATGCTTATAGTTACCTGCACAAAATAAAAGATATATCCCATTATGTTGTATGAGCTTATACTGCCTAAATTACTGCCAGTAATACCTTCACTTTACACATGGTTTCCTTTTCCAGCCTATGCTCTCTACTAGGATTTAGCATATTGAACTGGAAACTGTAAAGTAGAAGTTTAACGTATCAAGGCCATGGATGACAACTTATGGGGGCAAAAAAAAAGGTACAACTGTGAATCACCCTCAGACTGCTGCATTTTGGATGAAAAGTGTTTTGCAGCTGTAACTAAATTAGTCTACACAATTCTTGGCTGTAGGTGTTGTGTGGGGATATGTATGCGCAGAGCTGATAATATGCATATGAAGCAGATACTTAGGTGCACTGAAGACTGCATACATAATGCAATGTCTGAATAGTTATCACGGTGGAGAATTAACCTGCAAAAATCTTTTTTAGAGCTATTTATTCTGCAGGTACAAAAGCTACATGACTAAGTGGCAGCCTGTGTAGAGAATTGTCTGCTTCCTCTGACAGTATTAATTGTAGTCCATATCATCCAGCACCACTGCGAAACTGCAGGTCAATAGCTAACTCAGGTGCTGGACATGACTGAGTGCATCATGCACCAAGATGCTCAGAAGAATGAAAAAGCAGAAGTTATTTAAACTTTAAACCTCAAATCACAGGTCATCAGAAGAGCAATTTAGGCAACCTAAAAATCAGGTGCGTGTGTATCATTCTACTGGGTTTCAGTTGTGATTTCTGAAAACAGAGCCATTTTCTTGAATTATAGATAGAAGAGCCAATCAATTACAGTAAATTGAGATCAGAATGGACATTTTAGTCATCCAACTATGGATGAATGTCATAGCACAATTAGGTGATTTGCTTGTGAATACTTGACATATGCATGATGGCCATATCCTCACATGTTTTTATCTATTTTCTTTCAGGCAAAGTACCTCTTCAAATTCACAAGAACATGGCTGTGTATCTAGTAACAGTGACTCAACAAGAGAATAGGTATTTGCAAAGGCGGCTTGATTCAGTATTCATCAGACAACACACAGGTATCCAAGGTATTACAGTACTCCTAAAATACTTTATGCTTTATTAATTTACACTATTACACCTTCAAAACACTATGATAAACACATGGGAAGAGCTGAGGAAGTCTTCCTATTTTTTAATGTAAACAAGGGAATAATCTTTGACTGAAGCATCATCTTTGGCACTTTCTGATGTTTTTCATGTTCCTAATCTCTTTTATTTTCACTCTATTAAAGCAATCTGCTATTGATTTCTACAGTGTAATGTCTTCTTCAAACACTGTACATATTTGGTAATCTAAAATATAAAATTACTTATGAATTAGGAAATTTTTCTTTTAATACACTATTTACTTAGAAAGAAAATACCTGATAGGGGACTAATGACATGAACGATTAGGCAAAATAACCAAGTTTTCTTCCAGTTCTAGGTGACTGTATCTCTATTCAACCATTTGTATATAAAACCTTTATGTACATAAATATAATCTAAGTTTTAAAGTGCCTAAAATAAATGGGACAATCATTTTTTAATATTAACTGTAATAGACACCTACTCTTTCAATTTTTTTTGTTATTAATATGCTTGATAAGTTTGTAAAAAATCAAGCTTTAAGTATTTAGCATTCAGTTGTCCATTATATTTTAATTACATTGTGTATATTATACAATCTTTAAGTGCATCATCATGTATTATTTTTGAAGATCTCAGTCTTGAAAACCTGATCATTTATTATTTTTCCAAGACCTCAGTAGTGTTGTGTACTGCATGGAGGGTGGAAGGCAGATTCTTGATAATGAATGATTTTCTGAACATTGGAGATTTGTCTCATTGATTACAGAAGGTGATCACCATGCAATTTAGTTTTGGATCTGATTCTGTAAATCTCCACATGAGAAAAATGGCCTTAAAACCTCTGATGTTAAAGTAGTAAATATGTTTAGTAAAATAAACATCTTTACTTCCCACCTAAGAATTCCTTATGCTTATAGACCACAGTTGGTTATAAGCTTGTCATCAACATCATTCTATACCTATAAACTGACTTTTGATTAGTCATAATTTGTATTAAATATTCCTCTAAATTCATATAATGAAAGAAAATTATACAGTAAAACTTCAGTTTTTAAGTGATACGCTTCATCTAAGAGAATTAGCTCAACTCCCACTGAAGTCATGCCTAGGGCACGGACAAGTATGAACATACTGTTTTGTAGTTTTTACTCTATCCCACTTAATCTAATGAACTTTCAAATGAAACAATTCAAAATACAGATCTCATGTTTCTCTACGAAAAACAAAATTAAATACAGCCTCCAAGAAGAGAGTAAAATTGCAAAACTCATCCAAATATCCTGTTATATGCATACTCTTTGTTTAGTATTACTATTATTATGAAGGCCTTTGGTGACTGTTAATAATGTAGCAAATTTGTTGAGCTGATTAACATTTTGATCTTTGATTTCAAGCTGTAGTGGCTAAATTGTGCTAATAGATGCTTTATTCTGGGCTTTTTGTAGGCTCATGAGCAAAGAACTGTAATTCCCAGCATTACCATAATAGTAAAATAGCTTTTACTATCCCTTCAAAGTGGAAAATATGACATTTTCTTAAGAGTCTTACTGTCAGATAAACCCCCCCCAATGTACCTTTATTGACTCAAATAAATAATTTTTCCCATAATGTTGTGATTTCTGTTTCAAAGATATTAAAGTCTAAATTTAGTTTCCTGAAAGAGGATAGGTATTTTCCTCCTTAGGGATGGGACTGTGATTACTTTAATATTTGTATACAGCAAAGAACCAGTTCTGAGTCTTTTACAACATAAAAAAATGGTAACAATGCTTAATGACTAAAAAGAGAGAAAGAATAATTCTAGATTTTATTAAAAAAAGCACATAAAATGCCCAAAGCAAACAGAAAAAGGAATTTACATTAAAACCATAAAAACCTTATTAGTGATCAACATAAGAAAACATTCTGTGACTCTATATAGGAACTACAACTCCTCATTGACTGAAATTCCTTTGCATGTCTGTTTGTTTCTTCATTATGCTGGAAGGTTTCAAGAGGTAAAATCTAATTTGAATTGATGATACATGTGCCTGGAGTCTCATATTTCCTGTTTTCAGTGTGCTCATTTAGTATTTACTGACTCAAATTCTGCTTTCAGTTGCATAGATGACTGCGGATGAATTTTATTGATTTCCTTGAAATCACTTTGACCTTTTTCAACTAGAAGTTGTCCTAATGTCATTATTCTAAATAGATGGAAATGTAAAGAGACAATAAGAATGTATGCCTTTTCTTTTAACTGGGCTGGTTTGTGGCATATTTCAGTTTTGATATCTGTGTATCTGAGATGGAAAATATTCATACACTATAATTATTTGTTTATTAAAAAATAATAAATCATTCATATTAAAGCAGATGAGGGTTTGGTTTGGGGTTTTTGTTGTTGTTTGTTTCTCTTGACATAAGCAGCATACTATTTGTTTGGGATCCTTTGAAAACCAGGAAAATAGTTGTGTTCCTTCAGGCCGCATAACCACTCTGAGGTTGATTTCCTTCTGGTGGAGTAATCCAGGACAAGGGAAAGGTATAATTTTGTTCTGCCATACATTGTGCTATTAATACCTAAAATGTAAACAAAACCTTCCCAGCAGATGAATGTCTGTTATGACAAGGCTTCCCCAACTCAAAGTGGAGGTCTAAGGTTTTCATCATGCTTAGACCCACATTCCAACATTCATTTTCCAAGGAGGATTTATGTAACCCTATGTATATCAAAAGGATCTAGATTCTTAGCAAAAGGAATTCAGAGCAGGCAATAATAATTTATTTTGAGCAATTAGTAATTGCCCTGTCAATGCCAGCAGAGTTCAGTGGGAGTTTTTCACATGTACAAAAATGGTCTTCAACTTATTTAAACACTAAGGATTGCTAACAGCTCTACCATAATACTTTAATTTGAAATGTGCCCAGATTTTCTAAACCCAGACTTAATCTCTGCTCCACTACACCAGATTTAGAGTGAGATAAACTGGTAAAATCTTAGTTGGCACAAAACTGCTGTGGCAGAGTAGAGAACCTGGTTGGAGACCACATCTTTTCATCTCTTTGTCATTTGCTACTTCACAGTAACATGAAAAGACTGCCTCCATGCTCTGAAAAGAACAAAATTATATGCAGTAAGGGCTTCAAGGATGGTTGTTCACCTTCAAGGTCTCCCAGTCACTTATTTAACCAGGGTATGTCATGAACCCAGTGCTAATTCAAACCCAACTATTCTCAAAGATGTCCCATATCATTCCAGATTTTTAAACTTTCTACTGCAATTGAAATATAAATCTCTGAATGCAATTCCTAGTATTCATTTTCCATGGAAATCATTCTTCTTGGTTCCTGACAACACTAAACTGACATGGGAGCAGTCTCTCCTGAAGAATTCTTCTGCCTCTGTTTCTGGTTGACATAAAGAAGTGTTGAGGCATTTGTAAAATTTAACATTTCCCTCCCTGAATCTCAAACAGCACACAAAGTTCAAATGCAGCCACAATCAGATGTTAGTTGTAAGTTCTCTGTGTCCCTGCTACAGATATTTCATTTTTAAAAGCAGCCTGTTAATGTCAAACATTTCCATCCTAGCATTCGAAGATTATGAGTTTATTGCAACAGCTGTAATCTTCATGTATTTCAGGAGAAATATATTAAGAGAAATTTTAAATGCATTTTTCTCTATTAATAAAAATCTTGGAATCTTGTGTAATAAAGTTAAATAACAGGGCATAAATTAAATCAAAAGTCCTGAAACAATAAAGAAGTCCTAAAGGAAAAATAAAATTAAATTAAGATTACAGGTTTAAAATTTTGTGTGGGAATGCAATTCCTCACACCAGGTAGTCATCCTTGTGTCATCAGCACACAAAAGCTGAGGTGCCAGTAATGGGACACAAAACTTCACCAGGAGGCTTAATCCCTGTAGTTCCACAGTGTGTGGAAAACATGAATCTCTGCTGTCTTGCTGTTTCTTGGTGGCTTTTGCAGAGTAAGTTCCATGGAGACATTAGAAAAGGCTGAAATCTCCTTGCATGCCCATTTCAAGTTTTTTCCCCTTTTAGGCTAGCTATAATCTAGGTTGCTCAGGCTGCAGTTCAATTTAAACAGCTCCAGAAAGTTTCCCAGCAAATGGGAGGGAAAGGGCATGGGCAATGCACCTCCATATACTGTGGGTTTGCAGCTGTCAAAACAGCCCTGGCAACTTGTACCTCACCAGCATCATCTGGCCATAAAACCAACTGCGATAAATGCATAAACTGTAAGCCCACTCCAATCCTCCCCATGGAGATGAGTTTAGCTGCCATCCTCAGTAGCAATCCCTTGCAGCACCAGGCTCTGACTCAGCCAGCCTCCCTTGCTGCCTCTCCAGCATTACTTCCACCCAGGCCACTGACAAAACCCCCTGTGGTGAGCATAAAACACCAGGCATGGGAGGCAGGCCAACGATCCCAGGAGGGAATAAGCTATGAAGAGGGACCTCCCGTCACTGACGCATTAGCTGTGGCTGCACAGGGCAGCTGGCTGCAAAAGCTCTCACGCTGGATGTACACTCTGGGGAGCAGCACATCACAGGCTCAGCAGCTGTCACCAGTGCTAAATGCATCTTGGAGAGAAATATCTGGTGTTCTTTTCTCTGTGTTCTGACACGCATATGAGAGCTCATACTGCTGATGGCAACTGAATGTATTGGATGCCTACAAAGGGTAGTGGCTGACTCAGCATCTTTGAACACATACACACCACTAAGGTGGGAGTGAGGTGGATCCACTGAGAGATTTGAAGGTAAGCATGTGTTCAAGTAGCTTTAATGCTATATTGTTTAAACTCTGCACAGATGATAGTGCAGCAGGAGAAAACAGAGGTGGTAATGGATTATGATTCAGCTAAATACTTTGGGTAATCCCTTCAATTCAAGTCCCCAGATTCATTTTTGCTATAATAGTTTCAATAGACTCAAA
>JAOXXN010000265.1:71093450-71112457 GCA_026770055.1 Myrmophylax atrothorax | reverse complement strand
GAGCAGGAGAAACGGCTTCTGCCACCCCAGCTGCACACACACACCACTCCTGTGTTCAGCCGAGCTAAAAGTGGGAAAAAGGTAAAAATGCCCCCAGAAACAAAAGAGAGAACCTGTCCCCACCCAACCGATCAAGAAGAAGATGGCATCAGTTAACTGCTTCCTTTGTTCCCTGATGGCATGGGTAGTCAGTGACAGGGGAGAGAATTTATGCAAAAATTCCAAACTACAACAGTGCGGCGCCGGGCGGCCGGGGAGTCTCTGTTCCACCAACGGCACGCGCCAAAAATTGTTTCAGTCTTTCCTTTTATTTACTATCATTTCCTGCTGTGTGGTTTCTCTCGGTGTGTTCTGAGTCTGCGCCTCCTGTTGCTAGGGGGTCTTCTTCTGCCTGTCGGTGGTCGTTCGATGAAGGCTTGTAGTCTTCCTCCTTCTTTATTTGGTATGTGTGTCATATCTTGTCGTTCTTCCTGGAACTTAAGTGAGGTTGTGCAAGCAAAGCGTACCTTATAGCTAAACCACAATGGGCTCATCTACCCCCCCCCTTTCCCGTTTGGCAAGTCCCTCTACCCTTCAGTGAACAAACTTGGTATTTACTCATCACATACTTCATAGTCTGATGAGTTTCCCACAAAGGCCTAGGGAGAGAGCTCATCAACATGTACAGATATATGAAGGAGGACATAAAAATTGTAAAGAACTTGCCTTCATGCAGATGCACATGTATGAAGTGTAATAAGACTGGACAGACTTGTTTGTAAGGATACATAGATATGTGGAACTTGAATGTTAATAATTACTTACCTGCCTCAACAGCAATAAGCAGGGAAGATAAAAAACGAGCTTCAGCTCTAAACCTCTTCCAAATTTCTTTATACACCAAATTTCTGGTGATCTTGCACAGGTAAAATAAAATATTATCCCTTAAAACCTTACCTTACAACTTATTCCTCAAACACAAAACACTGCTTTTCTGTTATTTATATGCAGTCTCCTGCCTCAGGCTATGCAGAATTTCCATGAACATTTTTAGCTTAGTATCTGTTAATGTAATCTTCAACAATCAAGAATTAAAGTATAGGAGAAAAAAACACCAAATAATTTATGGACATATGTTAAAGTATGTAAGGAAAGGATTAGTCAGAGTTTTGCAACCTGAAAATTAGTTCTCAGGACAAGTATAGATGGTGTATAACTTCTAGTTAATAGACAGTTCCCTAATAACAGTATTTTTTCTCTTCCAGTAATCTGTTTTGGTAAAATAATACATTATTCGGGTGTAGGAATTCCACAGGCTGTTAGAACTAAGGACTAATTGAAGAGTTTGGACACTGCCGCCGGCAGCCTCGGCAGAGGTGCCTGAGGACCAATTACAGCAAGCAGTGTCATGTAAACAGCTCTCTCGGCCAATGTCTGTTAACACAGTGTCCACTCCGCGGAGTAATACAAGCCTAAAAAGTCTATATAAGTTGTGTGCAAGTGTGAATAAAGGTCTGCAATAGTTAATTTCCGTGAAATCCTCGTTGCATTCCATAAACCCGCCTCCGTGTTTGTTTCAGTTGGGCAGAAGTTTGGCTCAAAGGAAGGACTGTACAATTGGTTAACTGCTAGGAATGCTTGGTAAGACACAGAGGAAAAAACTTACTGTTAGGATACAGAATCCTCCCCCTCTCTGAAAATGTAGGCAGAGCTAATTTTCAAGCATTCCTAATTAAGCTCTGGCAATTGTTAGGCACCATATTTTTTACTTGTGGTAAAAGTGGGTCAATTTATAAAGGACCAGAGCAAGATGGCATGGGCCACAGTCACAGATGTGCTAATCACCACCACTGCAAGTAGAGAGGGTGGTTGCTCATCATCTATAAAAATGGCTGAAGCAAGTTTCAAGGTGAGCCTAGATTCTCAAAGCCAAGGTGACGGTATTTCAGTGTCACATTAACTCTGCTTCTCCCAGTCAAATAGGCAGTTCCTTATTCACTCCCTTGCTCCATACAGTATCTTAAATTTTAAAAATATTTCCAAACAGACTGTGTTAACATGACAGATGGGAATGCTCTGTCAGCTCCCTTCTGGTGAAACATTTATAAGGTGTTGTATGGCTTCAGAAAGCAATATATTAAGAAACTGGGAGGGAGGCATTTAGAGGGAGGAGCTTTCTTATTTTAATTTCAAGCAGCAGGAGCACGAGTAGAGTGAATCATAGCTCTTCAAACATGAATCCCAAAAACAAATAACAAAATGGAAAGCAAAGAAATACAGATTAGGCAGCTAGAGCAAACAATGCTCTTAATCACTGCAGACCTAGATGGTGATTTGTTTGCAAAATGCCGAGGGAATGGGGGAAGATGTCACAGAAGAAAGTAAATCATTGCTTAACTTCATTAAGGGGCCTAATTCAGCAAGTGACTTTGGATATGCTGAATCCTGAGTGTGTGAGGAGCTCTACTGATCAGCTCCAGTACAGCTGAGGGGCCGTAGCTCATGCTCACACTCCTTCAGGCAGGGAGGAAAGAAAGACGTGTGGATACCACAGGAAAATTGTCTTCTTCACAGCTGGATGGGATGTTTACAACGTTCAGAAAGTGGGAATACTAATTACCATCACACTAAATACAAAGGGTGGGTGGGGAAGATATTTCTAGTTTTCCTCACACCGCCTCCTGGCAATATCACTAACATGAGTACTCCCATAATGCGCAGTGTCATGGTATCCCAGCAACAGTGCTGAAATAATACTGTTTTGTACTGTATGGTACTGAGTGGTACCTGTGCAAAACTCAAAACCCTTTACAACGACGACAACCATAATTATGCTAAGGGATAATTTTGTAAATTAGGGAGGCATTGGAATACCGATGATGTTTTTGCCAATCAAACAGAGGAACAGATGTGTTTTTTTCCTGAATACATTATTATTTGTTTTGGCCAGAGGAAGGTTCCCTTCTGGATGGCTCTACCACAAAATCAACCTTGGTTACCTGCATGGTGAAATAGGGTTTAGCCCATAAAGAAGCACTATGTTTCTGTGTTCATTACATGATGTTATTTTGAGATCCAGAACTCTCTTAGTTGCTGTGGTCCAGCTACCTTTAATCTAGCCTTCATTTTGCCACTGCCAGATTGCACAGTTACATAGCAGGGTGTGCTTTCCTGTTTGCTTAGGTGGAGCCATTGCACATCAGTGTTTACTAGCACTGCTGAGAAAAATTCCAGCAGGGTTGTGTTTGGTTTTGGGTTTTTTTTTTACTCTTTTTTTTCCACTAGTATTTGCTTATTTTTCAAAATTGAAACATTTTGAAGAGATGGTTTCTTTTGACAGTTTTCCTTCACAACTCAGGAAGCTTTGGGATCAGTTAGCACAAAGGCTGGGTTTCTTACGGCTCTTGGCATTGCACTGCCTCTGCGGAAGAGAGTAAAGATGTCTGCTTCAAAGTCCTAGTTCCATGGCTTTTTCTTTTTATAGAGAATTTTAAAATATGTCTCTTTTCAGAATAATACCAAATTTCAAACCATCTAAATTCTCTCTTAAGCAGAGTCACTTTTCAATGCAGAACTGCAATATTTATGCACTTCAGACCATTGCCAGATGCGTAAAAGTGCAAAGCAGTCCTATTTGGAATATTATCCAACACTTACTTGTATTACAAACAATAATGCAACATCTTTCTAGAGGACATGGGAAATAAAAAGTCTCACTGATTCATTGCCACTCACATGACACAGTCTAACTGGAAAATAAATGTGTCTTATTAGATCTTGGATAGATCCCAGATGTTTCTCACTGGCTATTCTGATCCAAATTCTCTCCAAATTTTAACAGCCATAGTATTTTTAGACCTCTCTAGCATCTTCCATCTAAGAGCTTTGTAGCAGGCTTTGGAGGTAGAGGAAGCACTGCAAGCCCCCCTTTGTAAATGAGAAGTCTGAAAGCAGAAGGTTGCCAGAACTCATAGTGTGGTTCCAAGGCAAAGCAGGGAGACCAGGACAGACCAGGACCTTGCAGGAGAGAGGAGAGTGTTATTTCTGGCACACTCAGGCACTTCCATTCTGCCAGCCTCCACTCTAGAAACTTGGATGGCTATGGCACCCCTTCATTTTCTGTCCAGAAAAGTCACAGCTACTTTATGCTATGAAAAAGAATCCACAATTTTCCCCTAAACAGGATGCATTTCAGGAGTAAGTGAAATAAGTTGCTCTGAATGGCAAATGTGCCAAAAGGGAAACATTTTCCTGGCAAAATGTTAACATCCCTAACTGTGCTAAACAGTGAGCAAAGAACCTCCTGTCCCTCTCTCCTCAGCTTCAATGTCCTTAAACGCAGGGGGCCTGTAAGAAAATGGTGACTAGTCTGGCTAGTACAAGCCACAAAAAGAGGTTTCTGATTTGTTGATGTGAGCAGCATCAACACTAGAAGACAATGCAGAACCATGCTGAAAGCAAAGGTTTGTGCTTCAGCTGTGCCCCACAGGGATTTAGAGACTAAATATTTCATTTCTTCTGCAGAAAGGACCATGGTGTTTTCTCAGGAGCTTGATACTGTGCAATGGCATTCATCTTGTAGGGTACAGAGAACTTCAGCATCCTAGGCTGCTACCATTTAACGTCTTTTGAGAATCAATGAAACACACTGTCTGTGTATCGTGGCCTGGAAGCATTCATTTCCAGAAAGAAGAACAGCTGTAGAAAAGTAAAAGTTTTAGTAAATACACAACACACTATATTAGAGCTGCTATGAAAAGTAAATCAATCACATCCATTTCTTCCAAAACCTCCTGCTATTTGTGCGCTAAACAATGATCTAATTTTGCTGGTGGCCTGGCAGAGCTTATTTCTCTCAAATTGGTGGGGCTGCACCTGCTTACTCAGTGCTAGTGAATTTAACTTACAAGCATAAAATTACCTTTGCATCTCCAGTCTGTTTTCATTGCAGTTCTGGACTATGAATAATTAACTACAGTCGTCTGCAACAGAGGCATCTGCTTTGGCGTATGAATTCAGGTTTTTTGCTTCAGCTGAATTCAGCACTTGAAAATCATTTCTCCCTTTGGTTCATTTTGGGAATATAAGAAGTGATGTACTTAGACTCCTCCTTTAAGTGCAGTTCTTCATCACTTCTTCTTGTATTACCAATATGAGTCAATGTGGGAATGGAAAGCAACACCTTTTGTTGCTCTACTAATTCTTGTGGATGATACAATTGTTTAGCTCAGAAATGTTATTTTTTCTATGTATTTCCTTCTGTCTTCTCATTTATAACTTTCCAGTTCTCTTTGATATGGTCTTTAATGCCCACTAAGGCACGATGGTTAAGGAGAAACTGGCTGGGTTTGAGCTGTTATGTTGAATGCCAGGGAAAAGTAAAACCCACTGCCCTTCCATCTGCAGCTGTGTTGTGTAAAGCCAGTAACCATGTGAACCCACAGTAATGTGACATCAAAATCCTACACTATATGTGATCATCAAGAATAATGAATTGAAAATGGAGAGTGAATGCAGAGCCAGGTTGGACCACCAGGGAAGCGTATGACAAAATAATGGGGAATCTGACAGAGATAGGAGAGAAGTGGTCCTTGAATGGGCAAAGATCTTCAATTTGCCATTTCTCCTACAGGCAACAGATGGAGCTGTGTGGAAGAAGCAACAGGAAAGCTTGATTTACAGATGATTATCCCCAATGAATGTCATGGGATGCAAATAGGAAAGGCTCCTGGGTGTCCAGTTCAGGATGTTGTCAGAGCTATTTGTTTCCTAGGCCAGTGCTTTGTTTCTCGTGTTTGTACGTCTACATGTATTTTATTCCAGAACCATTTTCTAGACATTATTCTGGCTGTTACTCCTCTCATGCTCATCTTTGTACTTGTGCTCTTCTTGGTCTGTGTTTGTATAGCATTCAACATGATTGGGTCTGGCGTGTTGAGAACTCAACTGCTACAACTATGGAAGCAACTAAATCTGGAAGGAAGGATACTAATGGAGTCCAGATTTTGTTTATTTTTCAGATATGGCTCCCAAGATTAAGCTCAGATGTCTAAAGAAGAAAGTTCACAATGAACAATTTCTTCAACTGGGGCTTTATGTGCATTATTGGAACATAACATGCTTCAGAAACTATAACTATTTGTCAAATTTGGACGGAGTTTGGTCAGCAAATAATTAAAAGAAGAGACAGATGGCTAGATAGAGCATGACAGAATGACTGGGGGATGGGAAATGAAGCTTACTTAAGAAACCAGAATCACAAAGGCAAGAGATGTTCGGATTTGTGTATTTTTTCATTCTACATTTTTTGTGACAGTTCACACTTTTCCAGAAGTATCTCCCCTTATTGTTTTTCCCATATCAATTACACTTGTTTTTCTTGTGCAATTAAATTCATGCTTCCCAATTTGTTAGAGATAGAAATACAGTGTGAAAAATAATGGACTACAGTAAGTTAATGTGAGATTAGAAAAGCACATTTAAGACACTGTCTCAATAATAATCATTATACTTCAAAGCCCTTGCACATCCAGAAAAAATCTTCTACACTATGATTCTACTACACAAGTTCTCTGATTTTCTAATTGTATACCATTTTATTGCACATTTTTTTGAACAACAGCAGTTCCAAATTCCACATAAACCCATGAATTACCATTCTTAGCATCTCAAGTCCAGTTATATAGGATCACCCCTTGTACTAATGCATCCCTGCCTAGGAAAGATTCACAGAATCATAGAATCACTATGATTGAAAAACACCTCCAACATCATCAAGTCCAATTGTTAACCTAGCACCACTTTGTTCACCACTAAACCATGTCCCCAGGTACCACATCTGCACGCCTTTTAAACACTTCCAGAGATGATGGTTCGACCTCTCCCCTAGGCAGTCTATTCCACTGCCTGACCATCCTTTCAGTGAAGAAATTTTTCCTAATATCTAATCTAAATCTCCCCTAGTGCAACTTGAGGCCATTTACTCTCATTCTGTCACTTGTTACCTCGGAGAAGATATGTCAAATGTGCTAATGTCTCTCTAAAATACTCTCCAATAAAATACAGTAACAAAATACACATGGAAAGGTACCTATGAATACCTAACTGGTATTCTATGCAATGGACATGGAGCAGGGACAAATGTTGCTCATAAAATGTGTAAATTGGCATTACAATACAGATGAAAAAAACTATATTCCCATCTCAAGCCAAACCTATTTCAGGCTCAGTAAACCCTGCTTTAAACTTTGTTGTGGCTTTTTTTCTCTCTATGCTCTAGTTTAAGCAGAAGCAGACCCCCAAAAATCTCATTATAAAGTGAATTCTTGCAAGACTTCCAAACTATTTTAGGATGTTCTGAAACTTTTGATAAATACAATCAAAATACATTTTTTGTGTTCCTTTTTAATCAAGCTATATGAAAGTTTGACATACTTTTTAACAGTAAAATCTCTTACACAAGAGCATAATTTTATAATAAGATTAATTACACAACAGTTCCCTTTTATTTCTTTAGTTTCAAAGAAACTGTCTCTCTCTGAGATTTATAAGCCAACTTCTTCCTTAGCATTTTGAAAGGTAACACATCCAATAAAAAAGGCAAAGTAGTCATGGGAAGACTACTTCATCTCGATCTTGGAAATGTTCCACCATTCCTATCTGCAAAAGGGAAAAATGGGAATGAAACCATGATGATTTATGAAAAACTGAAGCAGAATACTGGAAAGTTTTTAATATACAAGGTACTTCTGAAATTGGCAGCTCATTGGGAATACTGGATAACTGGCTGATATTGCCCACATCATGAGATAACTTGTGCAGTGTTACTGCAAAAGCAGAAGGGATTCCTCTTTATTCTGTTAAAGAGCACCATTAGATATACTCTCCCTGATAAACTCTCCTTCATCTATTAAAAGCTGAAATACTGTGCTTTTTCTGGATAACCCGTAGGTGGCATGGACAAAAACATCACATCATTAGCAAGGCCAGTATCAAAACTAGCTGTAAATCATCAAAATACAGCACTTTTTCATAAATCATGGCTTATAATTTTGAAAGTTTACCTTTAGATACATAATTTTCCTCATCAAGAGTAAAAAACTAAATCAGCTTTAAAAACTGTACTTCAGCAGCATAGTAACTTTTTGGCACGGTGATTTTCTCAGGATGTTGGAATGTACTCTGGGCTCTGGCTGAACACTCAGGTATATCATTCTCAATTTCAGTAGCTGGAACTGGGCAGTCCACTCTTGTACATGTCAAAATCATATGTACAGCTAATAGTCTCTCCCAAATTGTTCCATATCCTGTTTTGCTGGTATTTACTTCCAAACTATTTTAATGGACTTAGATTATGAAGTGTGATGCATGTTTATAGCATAGTGGTTTCTCCCTCCATCAGCTTCATTCCAGAGAAACCTATCAAGTAAAGAGAGTTGCCAAGGAGCTTGCACAGCCCCTGCTGAAAGCTCTATCACTGTATCTGCCTTGTTCCTTGCACCAGCTGGCCCCAGTGCAGCTGTTTCTCCATCATCCTCTCCACCAGGGTGGTTGGGAAAAGCACAGGACAAAGCCCTGATGGGAGATGCGGCCTTTGGCTGTAGGGAAATATGGGACCAGGTGATGGAGATCAGCTGACTGCAGCACTCCTTTAAATTACAAGCCCTAGGTTTGGAGGGTATGCTCTTGGGTGAGAGGGAAAACTGCTCAGAACTTGTGAGGTGCAGGTTTCTGTGAAGTAATTCAGTATCTGGAGATGAAGTAGTACACATGATGAAAGAATCTACACTACTACAAAGTTGCTGAGGAGCTGTGGCCCCTGTCAAGCACTTCCACTCTACTAACTTCTCCTGGCAGACCTAAATAGATCCTGCTGCCACTTTGCTTATTCCACAAGGGACGAAACTTTCAGTTTGTAAAGATGACGACAGAAGTGCCTGGTTGTGTGCTTGAAGTGGGAGCAGCGGCCTGCCTGAGGGAGTATAAGGACTGTGGAGCCCTATGAAAGTGGTGGGAGACCTGCCTTGTAACACTTGTCTGCACCTTGATTCATCCTTGAAAGAGTGGAATTCTGCTTTGGCTGGAAATGGATGTACATTCCAGTTACCACAATGGGGATACAAGGTCAGAAAGCTGGGAAGAAGTCACCTGACAAACTAAGAGCCCTGCATGGAAGCCAGGAACTGTGGATGTTGCTAAAGCGAACAATGATTTTGTGCCTGGATACACAATAGGGATTTTCATGTCTTCCTCACAAATCAATCATTAATGTAATACATGCGTAGATAGTGTAAAGCAAATAAAGAAGTGAGAACTCTTTTACATTATATAATCTTATAGGAGGGAACTCAGGGAAGGCTCTGTCTTCTGTCCAGAGTTAAAAATGCAAAGCAGAATCCCTTGGGTAATTCAAACTGGACTGGCTGGGGCAATTTTTCTGCTTTGTATTTCTTGTGTAGAGAGCTGCTTGAAAAATTTCCAGATAGCTGCCTTTTTTTTTTCCCCTGGAAAATGCCAGTTCATGAAAATGAAGTTTCATGGGAATATGCTGGGGGTTTTTTTGTTTTGTTTTTATATTTTCATTGCACAGAAAAGTAAAAAGTGAATGGTGATGACAAGGTCAGGAAATGTTCTGATATTTCACTTCGAGCTTGTCAGTTTTAACATTTCATCTTGCATAAGGTTTCAAACAGAGCCAAAAATGAACTATGACTTATTTAAATGAGAAAATCATTTTACGGTTAACTTTCATAATTGCATGGAGTTGGAAAGGGAATATGCTGAAAACAACAGATCCCTTGTGAGGCTCCAAAATCTATTGCTGTTTGTTTCTGCTAGGGAGTTGTTTCCTGGGTCAAGGGACTTAAAATGGGAGTGGGTAGGGCTGTGAACACCCACTGGTTGTCCATTTGAGAAATCAAGATACTGCTCTTACTCATGATTTTAAAAGAGGACGTTGTATCATTGTATAATTCTAAGCATGGAACTTTAGCTTGTTGCTAGTGCTTTTCACAAAGCTGTGTTATACAAGCATTGGGATAATATGCTACATGTCTGGAAAATCTATTCTAAAGTTTTAATTCACACCTATCCCTTTCAAATACTGACATCGGATTACTTGTATCTTGTAGGAGTGTGACTATAATATATCCTTAACTGTGACCAGTGAGGTTCCAAGCCCATTTTTGTGATCAATTGTGTATTCATCTTGCCTTCTAATGTGATAACATATAAAAGTACTATATCCTCAATTTTGTTTTTGATTGGTAGTCTCTGCTCAAGAATGTGACTAAGGAAGTTCAGGTGCTCTAGCAGACCTCTTGGAGGGTTTTTTGGCTTTTTTCGGTGTGGAGCAGGAGTGAGTGTGGTGTTGCAGGGGTTGAATGTTTTTGTTTTTAAACTGGTAAAAAATGTTAGAAGATTTGCTTTTCCTTGAGAAAAAAATATATGTGAACATGAAACACCTCTAGAGAATGAAGTGCTTTTTATTCATTTAGACATGTATGATAAACTTCTGGACTAAAAGTATTTCTTTTTCTGGTGTTAGTCTAACTGAAGCAAAGGAATCCATTTAAACTCATTTTAATGAAAACCTGGTCTTGAAATATGGCTTTTATACAGAAAGTGTCAATTTTGTAGCACAATTATATGTGGACTACTTCCAGTATGCAAACTATGTTCAGGCTAGAAGTGTTAGATTCAGCATGTGCCTCTTGTCTGCTGATGGAAGAAGAGCAATTCAGAGCACACTGTGAGTCTGTATGTTGAAGCTGGCAGCCAGATGCCCTCTCTGATCCCTGATGGAAAGCATTCATACCCATTCTTTCATATTACAATAGACAAGACTGATACAAATACCTGTTTGAACAACATGGAATCAGACCTTTAGAAATCCCATTTCAAAGGCTTCTTCCATAATGTAAGTCAGGCATTTTCTATTATTTATCTAGCTCTGCTCCTAACTTACTTTATTCATACCCAAGGCTCCAGATAGCCTCTTTTATGACTTGTTTTCCAATGCCTTTCCTACATGCTTTGAGAACAAGATGAGTCATCCAATCTGTGTCCATGGTCACTCTCACCATTTTAAAGAAAATATAGTCATGTGGGTGTCAAGCTGCTGCTGTGGGCAACACTTCATAACGAATGTAGGAACAAAATCAAACACTGAAGGCCATCAAGCCTGTCAAATGGGCACCTCCTCCTCTAACAACCTTCTTTCAATCTCCAGCTCTGAAAAGACTGGAGTTCAATTAAGCTGCTGCCCCACTCACAAGTCACAATCACTCTCTGTGATTTCAGGGGCTCTGCTCTTCCATCCCAGGCTGAATCCGCTCTCTATTTCATCAAAGAATCACAGAAGATCCTGAGTTGGAAGAGATTCCCAAGGATCATCGAGTCCAGCTCTTAAGTAAATGGACCATACAGGGATCTAAACCACAATCTTGGTGCTGCTAGCACCAACTGAGCTAATTTCAGGGTCAATCTTGATGGAGCATTGGCCTGGCAGGCTTGCTGTCTGCACATGCTGTTTAAATGCCAGTCTGCTCTGGGTGCAAGCTCTGGACACCTCCTGAGCACAGTGACTAGACTACTTAAGTTCACTTTATTTCCTAGCTTGGAGATCAGCTGTGCCTCCACATCCTACAGATCTGCTGCAGACTCAAAGTGCTTTATGAGAGTGTTTCCCCTGTAGGGTTGCTTGCTTAGAGAAAGGACTTGTGTAGAAATCATGAGCTGTGCAGCAAAACACATAAGCAACTTCATCCTAGTACCCACAGTGCAAGGAACTAAGATTTTGGTGTACAGTTCCCCAGGCATAAGGGATGCAGTGCTAACATACCAAGGCAACGCTTTTCTGTCCTCCCCTCTGGGTTAATTAGGCTGTACCATCTGTTCCTCTGCGTGCTGCACGTGGCACAGGGAAGTATCAAGTAGAGCAATGTGACCTTTAAAACTGAGAGGTGAGGGTGAATGAAAAGGAGGCTTCAAGCAGGGCAGGGAACAGTGAGACCAGAAAATGAGGAGCAGAAAGTGAAATATGCAGGAGTGGATAAACAGTTGTCCTACTTGTCTTTGCATTGCCTGTGCCTACCTTAACGTGACTTTCATGACAGTATCAGTGGTAGTTCCAATAATAAGGGAACTCAAGAGAGGACCGAAATTAGGAACTGAAGAGAAGGCTTGAGGAGAGCAGTGTCAGCAAGGGAAGGTATGCAAGAAGACTCCCAGGTGACGAGATGCAGCCCTTACTACAGACTAGCCTTTGCTTGTCTGACCCTAACAATATGCAGATCCTAGGAAAGACTGCTGTTTTAAAGGGATGTGAATGATTTGATGCAATGAAAACAGAGGTGGTACCTGGTTACTGTCAATGGAAAGCATGGAGAACCTTCCTAGGTAGAAAATGTTCTGTACTGAAGGCTTGGTATTTGGGCCTGAATGAGTCAGGGAGTTTTTTGCTGTTTTTCTAGACTTTTGGCTTGGCTCATTTTTCAGTGGCCCTTCTCCAAGTAAAATGTTATGCTGTTTCTATGGGATACACAACAAGTCAAAGTTTTTTCAGGATCTGATAATCCTATTTTCCTTGTATGCCAGTGTATCCTACTATGTGGTCTAGCAATTATCTGCTAGTACTATATTTTGATCAAGCAGCTACCAAAAACACATGCATATAAACACCACATGGTATCTAAAAAATATGGACAACCTTTAGAGTTTAGCAGCATATGAATTCCCTAAAGACACAAAGTCTGTCTCAATAATAGCCTTGGTGTGCTATATATAGCTTCAGTCATACAGATGGTAGAGAAGTGAAGACCTAAAGGATGATACAAGATGAAAGGTGGTGTGATGGGTCTCAAAAATCAATGTTCTTTTGCCTTGCCTCTGACACAGTATCGTGTCTCACTAGGTTCAGTGAAAAAACTGGCTCTTTTAGTGAGTTCAGTCTCAACACATTTCAGTGTCCACCCTGACAATCTCAGTGACGTTACCTGAAGCAATGATGAAGTGTAATCCTATAGTCTTGAACTCTAGCTAAAGAAAACTTCATCTCATTATCTTGAACCACCCCTGCAAATTCTGTTGCAGAACCTGTAAAAAAACCTGCATAAGGCATTGAAGCCCCTTCAGGTAGGAAATATGATCACTGTGGCTTATAACCAGGACGCAAAACTTTGATTTGACAGTTTCACAAGTCATTTGATACCACACAGGCAATACTGTAAGCTTGTGTTTTATTTCTGAATCCCTTATGTGGGAAATGAAAGACATACAGTTTGAGCTCTTGGAGCTGTATTTTGAGCAAAGACAAATACCTGACAAGAAATTCAACTAAATCATAAAAGACTACATTTAAAATCAGAACAGTTGTACAGAAAAATATGCTAGAATAGTCATTATGCTCCAAATTTGCACTACCTTATTTCAGAGAAATTTCCTTCTCTTCTTGGAGTGCCATGATGGTTCTTTGCAGGATGTGCTCATCTCAGAGCTGCCTGTAGTTGCAGTGTGCTGAATATGAATTAGGTTTAATTTACTTCTAAGGTTGTGCTAACTCATCTTTGTCCATTAGGAGAAGAAATTTCACACATCATCCTTGACATACCTATAGCTGCAAAGTCAGAAGTCAGAAATACTGGAGGGCATTGGCAGCATATTTAAATTTGTTATCTGTCCTGACTAAACTATGTGGAATAGGCTGTGTGTATATAGTATTTGTTACTCATAAATCTTCATACTTAAGGGAAAAGCATCACAGGTTTACTGTAACTCCTTGCTTTGTAGTGACTGTGGACCAAATTTCTGTCTATAGCCACTGTTCTTGAGAGGAAGCATTCTTAATTCTTACTGCACCCTGATGATTACAGGCAGGTTTAATGTCTCAGCCTACCTGCTTGTCATAGGAAAAAGGCATGAGGTATGCATTTAGGGATCACTGCGATATTGCATTAAGATGTTCTCTCAACATCACTCTCTGCAACAGAAGTTTATACAGGGGAGAGCTATTTCAGATGAGTAAGGGAAACGTAAGGAGAGAGTTTAAAATGGACTAAGAGGAAACACATTCTCTTTAAACCAATGTGCTGAGTGTCCTACATTCCATTAAGAAACATTTTCTAACCCCTAGTCTTTTTAAAGCAAGCATGTGAGCCGGCCCCTCACCACATAGAAGCAGAAGAACATTCTGCTCTCCAATAGAAGCCAATGTGCTCCATGTCCTTCGGAAGGGTCCTGGTGTATTCCTGGGTCAGGTACCAAATGTGTCGACCCTCTGCTCCATGGCAGTGTGAACTGGTGTTACTGTCATTACTGGTATTTTGTCTTGCTATAAACCCCAGTGCAAATTACTGATTTAACAGTAACAAAAACTACTATAGTAGGCTGTTATAGTATCCAGACTGTTTGCACAGGGATACATGGATGCTGGTCAGCTCTTTAACACAAACATGCTTAAATTGGGAACACAGATACGCCATATCCAACTGAGGCTAAAAAAATATTGTGTGGTTATTATTCATTTAGGGCCCCAGTGATAGCTCTTTCTTTTCCAGGAACTGTTGTCTTCAAAAGCACCATGGTCCTATCCTCTGAACTGCACAGATCTCCTAATAGCAAAAGTCCCTGTAATTTTTTCTGATTGCACTTCTGGTGTTTGATTAGATTGTTCTACGAATGTGCTCAGTGAAGGTACCTCAGGCCATCATGTCCCAGCCATGTATGGGCTTGTGTGCCTAATGACTTTGGGGGTGGGGGGAGTTAAAATGCCTCAACAGTGAGGTGGGAGGAAATGCAGGAGCCCAGGGATATATTCTGTAAGAGACAGTAAACGTATCTGAGTAGGGGACTCTGGTTGGTCCAAGAAGGAGCACCTAGAGTTAAGGACTCCTTGAATCCTACTGTCTTGGAGATTCTTTATGGAGAACACGCTCTGTTGGGTGCCCAGTGAATGGACAGGACACTGGACTTTGAGGATACTGCCAGAGATGTTTCAACAAGATGGTGAAGGTACAGATGAAGATACAAGCTCCTTGGTTAAAAATACTCTTATCGATGGCTTTTTCCCATATTCACACCTCCAAACATTTTTTTCATAGATGATCTTTATGGTCCCTTTCTTTTACAAGTAAATTATGTTGACATTAAAATAAATTAAGAGAAAACTAATCTGGAAGCCAAGGAGGTATAGCATTAAAAGAAATCTAATCTACTTTTTCTGCCAGTTAATGAATTTCCTCAGCAACCCTAAATACACTCTGTTCTATGATATATAGTCATATACCTTTTATTTCCTCCAAAGTATTTTTACACAATTATAACAACAAACTGATGTTCTTACGTGTGGAGCCACCCACTGATGTGATATTCAGCTATTCAAAGGTCTAAAAGCACGTGCCATCCCTAGGCTTTGTTAAAGTGTACATCTAGTCTAGTAATCAGAGTTGAAGTGACTGACCTAAGGTTGTACAAGATCTCTCTGACAGATGCAAAACTTGGGTTTAAGACCCTACTTTTCAAAGTAAGACATCCATTCCCTAATGACAATTACATCATGAGATATAGGTAACTCAAACTAATTCAGGTAGACACTACATTATCCCATTTACTTTCACTAGCTTCTGCTTGCATAGTATTTCCCAAATAAGAAGGAAGTTCACCCCCCATTAAGGCCACCTTGCATCTTCCACAGGGTTTCTTGCAGATAAAAAAGTGGGACAACCAACCCATTCAGCTGGGCTGATACTAAACGCTTCATTTGGTCTTGAAGCCAACCAAGACAGAAAACCTGTTCCCAAAATCAGTGGCCCATAACATTAGTAGAAACAAATGGCTTTCTGCTGACACATAAAATATAATCTATAGAAGCATGGAAACTCTACAAATGGTTTCTAAGAAAGGTGTCAAAGAAAAGTCCTCACGGAAAGTGCATTTAATTTTAAGGACAAACATTCCCCTGAGTCATAGATACATTTAACTTCCATATGTTAGAGGAGGAGGGGGTTGTGGGGTAAAGGAAATGGGAGGTTCCTCTAGTAAAAACTTCAGATGAGCAGTTGCTTCTTCAGGCATCTGCTTGTAGGAATATGCCAGATGAAAACTTTGAATCCATACGGTGCACTGCAAACAAACAAGGCACTCACTGGTATACAAACATAAGCTGATTTTTGCACATCTTTTATGCTTGCCTAATGCAGATAATAATGCGGAGGATCAAAGGACAAGACGAACCAATGTGGTTTTAGGTAGAATGCCATCTATTGGTACACTGCAAGCAGTTTATATAGGGTCAAAACTACGCGCTAATAGGCTATAGTCATTTTCACACCATAAAGCAACTTTTCTTATTGGTTATATTCCATATCTCACAAGTCCAGTGTTTTGATAAAACATCCTAACGGTTACCAGGTGAATCTCAAGAGTTCTGTGAGAAACTTTCAAGAGTTCTTGTGTGAAAGTCTGGGGAGTTGTGGTGTGAACTCCTGGGGAGTGATTTCTTCTTTACTACTCAGCAGCAGCTGTGCCTTTGTTTATTCTTTGCTGGTAGCTGCTTCAATCTCAGAGAGTCCATACAGTCTGGATCACTCACATGGCCATTTTCCATAAGAAATTCCTCTACACTTGCCTTCTAGCAAACAGTAGAAAATATCCTTAGTCTCTGCTGGGTCTTGCTGGTTCCTACTATAATTAAAGAGGAAGCAGAAAATTAAAAGTTACTGTATTCTTCAGGGGCTGGGAGAAGCTGAGGTAGGGAACGATTGTGACTTGCCAAGACCACACAGGGAGTGAGATAAACCCTCAGGCTTCTATTTCCTAGTCTGCAGCCCTCATTAGGGGATATGGGACTTTTGCATTAAAATTCTACATAAAGCGTCATGAAACTTGGAAACTGGATCATGGCACACCCACTGGATGTCCAGATAACCTCCTGGCTTCCTTATGTGCTCCTTACAGTACATGGGGACATAGGCAAAGAATGACTTAAAGGCTGCACACCCTCTTGCTTCAGTGACTTAATTGTAGCTCTCTTAACTGAGGGACTTAAAATTATCAGGACTGCAAGTTAAGGTTGGTAGAGCTCGTTTGACGACTAGTCCTACAGGGCTTTTGATAAGGATGTTTAGAAGCACAGAGGTATAGCTCAAGTATTTGTTTACAGTGAGACAAACCTTTTTTTCTGCTTGATTACAGATAGATTAGGGTTTTCATCTTTTAGAAATTACTCCTAGGAATCTGCGTAACTGTTTAAAAAAGAGAAATAAAAATCAAAACAACAGAAAAAATTCTAATCAACAACAAAAAAACAACAAAAAAACCCCAAACAAAAACCTCCAACACCCCCCCCCCCAAAAAAAAAACCCAAATAAAACCCACAAATCTGCAACACTTTGAATATCTCTAACTTGAACTGTGCCTTCCAGATAAAGTGCCCGTGCAAAAGAAAGAAGCCAAGAAGCTAGGCAGAAGCAGAATAAAGCATAAGCCAGCAACTTAAGATTCACACTAAACTGAAATGTAATTGGTCAGATTTTGCTCTGCATTTCACTGGCGTTGGTTTGTGTGGTCAATCTGTTGACAGAAGTTTCTAGATGATAGACTAAATTCGTCTGTTCAACCTTAAGAATAAACACTCCATAATGCTGTGACTGTGGTTAAAGGGGTCCTCTGTCATGAAAACAGTCTTTTTGTGCCTTTTTTGTGCTGAGACTTAAAGTGCCACTTGTAATGGTTGTTTTACTTTGATGTAGACTTTTGAAACAGATTAATTTCAGAAGTCTTTTTGATTGGTGAAGCTGAGTACATATAAAATCATCTAGATGACTGACAGCCATCTGCAGTCTTGTTTAGTCACAGAAGTATTGCCTTTGTGAGGATCTCAGCTTTGTCTGAAAGCCCATGGAGATTTGTATTTAGTCACCCTGATTATGCCAAGGAGTTTGCAAATGTTATGCAAGTGTGCTCTGAAATGTCGCACACAAATAAATGTTCTTAGTAGTTGAAATGTAAATTTTAAAAAAACTGGAACTTCCTTTTTAGGGGTAGGCAGTAGTAGCATATGTTCAGGGAAGTAGTTATCTCTGATTTATGATATTTACAAGTCTGGAGCTAATAAGAAAGGGGTGTCTCATAGAAAAAACATCAGCATGTGAAGTTACTGCACTCTCTGTGTGATTTGTCCCCCGCAGCACAAGAGCACATGAAATGCCCTTCTGGGTCAGACCAGCAGTCCATCTTAGCCAAGTGCTTTGTCTCCAATAGTGGCAACAGGAGATACTGGTTTGGGAGAGCACACATGTCCAGCTTCTTTCTGTGTTCCACTCCACTCCTTGAGAATCATTGTATGAAGCATGTTACAGGGCACATCCCTGTCCTCTGCTTTCAAAATCCATTTGTAGATCTGATATCTGTGAACTTTTGTAAATCCTTCTTGAACTTGCTGATGCTGCTTGTGTTTTAAACCTCTAGCACATAGCTTCAAGATTTCACTACATATTCCATAAAGAAATATTTGCTTGTATCTGTTTAAGCCAATCTTATACTAGTTTCATCAAGTGACCTTATGTTCAATGAACTTTCTATTCCTTTTTCCCACCATTTTAATGATGTGTTAACTTTGATCAGATCTTCCCTCTACTTTTTGCTTTCTAATTGCGGAGCCCCATTTTTTCCAGTCTCTCATTGTAAGGCTGCTGTTATACTCCCTTAATGTTTCATTTTCTCCTAACTACCTCAGTTGCAAAGCAAATTCAGTCACAAACAAGCATCTCTTTGGCTCTATACAGGTTTCTCGGAGTCATATATCCTGCAGAAGCCCTTGCAAAACTATGTATCACAGGAGTGCAGGCACCCTCCTCCACCTTCTCTTACACTATTCCCAGGGAATCTTCTCTACCATCCCCACTTAGCACTTGTAGAGCTCCTTCTAGTCAATGACTTTAAGCATTTCTCTGATGCTAATAAAGTCTTTGCCTTGTATCTCAGCGTATGATGGTGAGCAAGGAAATCCAAAATTATGGATGTTTTCTCAA
>JAOXXN010000265.1:71074079-71093350 GCA_026770055.1 Myrmophylax atrothorax | reverse complement strand
GGATTTTCTCTATCATTCAACTTCACGCTTGTATAACTTCTTCTATTCAAGGACTTCGAGCATTTCTCTGAGATTAATAAAGACGCCTCCTTGTATCTCAGCATAGGATGGTGAGCAAGGAACCCCAAAATGAGAGAAGTTGTCTCAAGGTTATATAATAAATAGCAGCAGAATTAAGAATAGATGCTGGAAAGCTAGGACCAAAGTTTCTTGCTTCAACAACAGCTCACTGTGGGTTCATTCTGAGACATAATTTCTGAACAACATTTTAATATGATGTTACTTCAGATTTTTACAACAACCTGACTTCAAGGTTAAATATTGAAATGTATGTATTTTTTCTGGATGCTAATTAACTATTGGTGTAGACACATTTGGACTTTAGAACTGTCATTCATTTGCAAAGTGCATGTGAATATGATCCTTGTATTGGTATTTATATTAAAACTGTTTGCTTTAGCAGTTAAAATTCACTGAGAGTACCTTTGAGCACTTATGTGAGCTTGTAGGAATGACACTGCAAATCAGATTATGATTCTCTAGAAGGTGCAAAAGAGTAGGGAGAAGCTATCTTCCTATATCATAGGACAAAAACTATTAATTCTCTATCAAACTAGTAAAGCAATTAACTTTTTTCTTTTTTAAGCAGATTTTAAGCCTACTGCTCAAAAAGGTTCAAGTTCTTCTCAAAATCACCTGTATCTTTTCCATATACAAAAACAGAGACATATCTTGAGGGAAAACTTCCATAAAGAAATAGAAAAATAATGTGATATTCTGGATCTGTAGGTATCTCCTGATCTTTGCTAGAGATCAGACTTCTATCACTCACTATAGTTGCAAAATTTATATGCCTCCAATTAATATAAATACTGGTTTCATGCCCCTGCAAGCCACAATAGAAACAGTGAATAAATACAGCTTTCAGAAAGCTCTGAGTAAAGCAAAGGCCTAAGCAGGAAAAGTGTGACACAAAGGCATCAATTGTGAAAGGATATGTCCCCAAGAAAGGCAGCAAAGCTGTATGACCCCCCTTCTATTGCCCTTCAGCAAGGGGATATCTTGGAGAGAACAGGAAAAAAAAAGATAGTGAGGTGAGACAGTAGAAATCCATCTAAAACCTTCTCTGTTACAGTGTGTAGAAAGCCTAGGCAAGATCTAGGGAATTTCAGACCCTTAAATTCCTGTGTACAGGGACAAATGTTTGGGGGGAGTTTTGCTTCTCCCAGCAAATACACTTGGCAACAGTCAGTGACTAGCTTAACAACTCCCTAGGCCAGTGATGCTACCCTATAAGTAGAACTTGATTCATTTTTCAGTTCCATGTACTTAGGGCTTAAGCAAACAAAGTTACAGTTTAATTACGTTATCATGGCATATAGGATCAAGAACTACATACATGTCTTTTTTCCTGGTTTTCTCTGAGTAATGCACAAACAAAATTCCAAATCTGGCTGTATACCCAGAGTTTTAGGGTTCTGTTGCAAAAAATTATTTGATTTTTAAGAGTCTGCAAAATTGGCCTTCTTCTCTCTGGGATAACAGATTTTTTCTCATGAGTCTGCAAAATTGGCCTTCTCACTGGGATAACAGATTTTTTCTCATGGAAGTTTTGGACAAGGTGGCAAATGTCATTCAGACAGCTTGCTTTGGTACTGAAGCACAAAGTAGAGGGAACTGAAGGGAATAGAAGTTACTTTATAAACAAATTGCATTAAACTCACTTTCTGAGTGAACATGTGAGTTGCTCCTACATGAATTCTTTTCCCCACAACTTGTTTCAGCAGCAGACAAACTCCAGCACACTGATTTCATTCACGTGTTGCATTTTGGGAAAACACACAGCAGAAGAGATGATGATCTAATTGTGTATAAGGCTCTGACTTAGGCTAGGTAATACCAAATACAAACCCATGCCAGTGTTGTGCTGTTCACTGCATGTACTTAATGCTCATTTGTGATGTGTCCTCACACATTTTTTAACATAAATTGCCTAGTTAAAACTGCATTAATGGTGCATATAAACTGCATTAATAACATCTATGTTGGTGGTAAATGTGTTGAGCTGTGAGGGTGAGATATTAGATTAGGGGTGAAAATTAAGGCACCAGCAAATCCATCAGATGAGATTTATCACACTGCTGCTCATGTTGCAGTAAAACAGGCTATAAAATTCCAGCAAAGCTAAATAGCAGTGTGCAGCTGAGCTGATGTAAATGCCAGTGCACAGAGTGCCCTGTACTCATCACTTGGGGCAGCCTACACTGGAGTCTGAGGATAAACAAAAGCTTCATCACTGCTCTGCAAGTGCTAAATCTTGGGGAAGGCATGTGAATCACTGATTTTTTTAAGAGCCTTACAGGAATTTAACTAAAACAAACATCTAGAAGTGAGGTGAACACCTAGCATTAATTTAATATAAAGACAGTGGTATCTGGGGCTACTGCTTCATAGTATATACTCAGAGTATTAGAGCTGCCTCCCAAGCTGTTCGCTGTCCTCACTTGAACATGGTATTCCAGCCCTGCACTAAAAAGCCTGGAAAAAAAAAATCACTCGAGGCCACAAGGAACTGATGAAAAAATAACTGTTCTGGAATGGCTTTTATCTAGGACAGTACACAAAACAGAAAAATAGATGATACTCTGATGTCCCCTCAGTGCCCTGTGTTTGAGAAGAGGTCTTAAAAAGGTAGGTTTTTCTCTTTTAGCAGTGCTTTAGTTTCTTAAATTCATAAATAGCCCAGATAAACTCCTTGTTCTGTTTGAAGAGGAGAACTTCTTTTGCAGGATTGCAGGCTCTGCCCAGGCTACTCAAAAGACAGTGGATATGAGGCCATAAACCGCCTCTGCCAAAAGATAACTGAAGAGACACATATTTGTTTGTGTGCATGTATATCCATTTCCTTCTATGTTTATACTTACTGTATTTAAGTTAAATTCTCTCCTGAACCAGTAAGGTATAAACTAAAGAACAGGGCTGAGGGGTTTTTGTGCTGATGAGAGATACTGGCTGGCCTTGAGACAGGAGATCTCCACTTATCCATAGTTAACTACCCAACAGGCAGTAGGAGGAAGGAAACATCTTGCAACACTGCCCAGTAGGGAAGTGTATTCAAGTAGCTGAGTGAAGCATCTCTAAGTGGGAGAGTTGGATTAATTTTTTATTTCTATTTGCATTGGATGTAAAAAAAGATACAGAGCACAAAAAGCTCCATCAAAGACCAAGCACAGAAGAGAGAAAGGTTCACACTGATGTGCAGCCTTGGATGCCAGACGAGGTAAAGCAACTAAAATTTTGCCACTGACCTCTGAGTTGGGGAGCTGCATATTTTAGCTTCCAGAACTGCTTCATGAGAAAATCTGTTTCAGATAAACTAATGGAAAGACAGTCTTAATCCTAAATTGTTGTTTGCTCTTAATCTATTTGGACATTTGTCTCCTGTGCACTTCATTACTTCTTCAGAGCATCTCTGTGCCCTCAAAAAGGAAAATGCAATGCCAGTGTGCCCACCTTTATTCCTTACACAGCTCCTTGAAAACAAAGTGTCCTGTATCCACAGCTGGAATGTTTTCCAGCAGGATAAACTTGTGAGGAAAACTTAACTTCCAGCTCCAGCACATGAAACACAACTCAAGATTTCCAGAGGCACTGGCTTGCTACCAAAGACAAGCATACTTTCAGAAGCATAGAAAAAGCATACCCTTGCTGACATACTAACCCCTTTCTTGTCATATTTTGTGTTCATGCTTTGGGGAATGATAATACTATAACACCTGGGTAAAGTAGTTGCAAGAACATTTCTTAACACAGACACAACCTATCTTTTTTTTCTTAATCTTGTTTTTAGAAATGTCTGTATTGCTTTTGCAGACATCTTCCAGAAAAAAAAAAAAAAAGGCAGCCTGAAGCAGACACCCAGCATGGAAATATCCAGACCGAATAGTTAAACCTAGGCAATGTCCTAAGAAACTGTCAGACTGAAAAATGAGGCTTAGCCTGACAGGTGACACTCATCCTTGTCAGAGAAAGAAATGCAGGAGCCACAAGTCAGTTTTTTGAGGCAGCACAGCAAAATAACTACAGTTACTGAACCTTTGATTCTGATACTTTGTGTGCTAGTCACTAGTATTGTCTCCTCATCTCATTATTTTAATTGCCAAAGCTCTCAACAAATCGTATTGGGTTTTGGGTTTTTTCTGCTGCTCTAAGCAGCCTGCACCAGGTTCAGGTAGAAGTAACACATCGTTGTTGAACAGAAAATCTCTGAAACTGTAGGCAATGTCTCTGCTGTCCTGTGATCAAAAACACTCTGCTAGGTGCTTGTATACAGGAGATGAAGATAGAAGGTTGTGGTAAATCTGTATTTATGTGACTGAAATTCTAACATGATTATAGTAGCAGTTTAAACCATGCAGACACCAGGAAGAGTGTCCTTGGTCCAAGAAGTCATGGTCTGGATTGAGATGGAGTGGTGTGGGTTAGACTTTTTCAGACGATGTGCTGTTAAAGAATTTGAAGGAAGTGCTCCAGATTCTAAAGGCAAAACAAAGCAGCACCCATGACTGAGGAAATAGCACACCACACTTTTCCTGGTTTTGCCTTTACAATGCTTGCTTTGGAATTTGTATTTTTGTCTTTTAATTCAATTCAATTAATTATATTACTTTCTGAGAGAGTCTGCTAGCACTGGGTGTGGGGACACCCCAGACGCCTGCTTTTCTCCTTGGGAGGAAATGTCCCACAAAGGGACAGTGGGCATAGTTTATGTCATAACTGACCCTGCTCTTAATGACCCTGCTCCAAAGTCCACAGAACAAACACAGGCTTTTTCATTTATTTCCAGACTTTGGATTGATTTCCAGATGCCTGTCAGTGCTTCTTAATGTGGAAATACTGCTAAGGAAGCTAAGTAATGGTGGCAATTCAGAAGAGATCCAAGACAGGGTTTTTTTCTGGAGGACTGGGGATGCTGCATATCAGTGTGTGAATTTTCCTGCATCAGTTCTGTTCAAGCCTCTGGAGTGTCTATGGCTGAGGAAAAGTAGTCTTAATCTGGAGATTAAAAAAAATTTCCTAGAACACCTACCTTCTCACCCATCTCTCAGTGAGTATTTTGAAACTGCTCTTTTTCAAATTTTCTAGAGCTGTCCCCGAATAGAAAGAACTTCTTTTTAACTGGGACCTCCCTAGCAGATTATCACCTCTAAGGATGAGAAAACAGTGCAGCAGTGGTGGCATCAACTACAATTCAGATTGTCTGAAATAAAAAGTATTATCTTTATGTCAACCTCCTGTCTGTGAGGGCCAAAGCATTTGTTCAGGACCTGTACCAGGTTATTTAGTCTAGCATTTTGTGGAACCTTGAATTAATTTTCATAACTAACGTTCTTCAGCTTTGAAAATAACCCTGTGAATTTTTCATTTATTTTAGAAGAGTTGTAACTAAAGCTCACCTTTCTGTGGCTTTTCTTTTTTATTTTCCAAGGGTGTTAACTTGGATTTTTCTGTCTAAAACTAATTTGTAGCTTTCCTTCTCAGGTGTACAGGATCTCAACTGTGCAAGCTCTTAGTGTCTTTGTCAATGTGTTTTCAAATCTTACACCCTGGTCAGAGCTAAAAATATTCATGTCAGCATGTTAGCAGAAAGCTCTGAATTTTTATTTTGATCTTCATATGAATTTACAGAAGAAATTGCATCTGTATTCCGCTATGCCACATGTTCCTGTTAATCCCTGTTCTTGCACATAGGGACAAATTGTGCTGTTCATTTTAATGAGTTCAGATGCATAAAATTTGCAATTCCTCATTAATGCCTCTGTAGCACAGTCCAAGTATTGACTCAGCTAATGCTTTCAACTTAGTGCCATAAAGTTGTAAGTTAAATAAAACAAATACAGAAGTTACTTTTTTTTCCTTAAATACTTAATAGTCTAAGAAGATATTTCATAACAGTATTATAAAAGTCATCTGCCTCATAAAATGAAGATGGGGCTCCATGTGCAAGAACAACCAGATACATAAAATACAAGGTCTACTAAGAAAAAGGAAAGTTCAAGTGGCCCAGAGGAGAGGATCATGATTATAACAGTGTTTTAGCTCATGGGAAAAAAATAAAGCAACAAAGTACCAGGGAAAATTCTTAATTTAATATGGTCAACAAGATAATATTTTTCAAGTCATAAAAGCTTACTGCAGTCATCTGACCCACTTGCAATTAAGGATATTAAATGTTTGTCACTGGGAAAATTATTTAATGAGGAATAAAATCCTAGAAGGTTTACGAGTTACCTAAAATTGGACAAGTTCTGCACTGCTGAGACTAACAGGCTAAAGAACCCTGCACTGACTGCCTAATAGTAGAGATAGTCCATGCATACATATCACACCACTCAGCTTCTTCACGGTCATTTAATACTGAAGTATGGTAACAAAACCACTACTTGTGTATTTAGCCAATAGTGTTTTGTTTCAAATGCATGGTTTGAGGAATCTGCTGTGACTCAGCTTCTGGAGACACAGATGGTGTAAATCCTCCAGTAAGGTGGTAAATAACCCTTGCTTTGATGGTACAATTTTTTTTTAGAAGCTGTGTCTATGATGTGTGCTAAGGTAACAAAATTTTCTGATCACATCTTGGTATTTCACCAAAGTCCTTGAGTCATATAAGGAGCTTACACATTGATAATACTGCCTTCACTGCACATTCCTGCACTTTTAGCAAAGGTGTCTCAACTCATAAGGTTTTTTTAAGTACTGGCTATAAGAAAGATGGGATAAACTTTTTAGCAGGGCATGTTGAGATGTGACAAAGAGTAATGGATTAAATTAAGAGGGTTGATTTAGACTAGATATAAGGCAGAAATCTTTTATAATGAGGGTGGTGAAATGCTGAAACAGGTTGTCCAGAGAGGTGGTAGATGCCGCATCCCTGGGAACATTCAAGGCCAAGTTGCATGGGGCTCTGAGCAACCTGATCTAGTCGAAGATGTCCCTGCGAATTGCATAGGGGTTGAACTAGGTGACCTATAAATGTCCCTTCCAACCCAAAATATTCTATGATTCTATTCCTCATATGAGAGGTAGAGGGATAAACTGAAGGTGAAACAGTCATTAGGCATTATACAAGAGACAGTCCCCATTCCCGTAGTGACCTAACATCTCCGTGCATTCATGTACTGTCTAGGCTGTTTTTGTGAATTCCACTGGGACCTTGGCCGTGCTCCTCAGAAAGCCTGCAATCCAACTGGGAACTAGAGAATGTCACTCTGTGCTCCAAGCTTCAGCAGGTAAGTTTTTCTAAAGGTCAATATTCATACCAAAAAAACCCCACCAACCAAAAAACCAAAAACCAAACCAACAAACCCCAAAACAAACAAACAAAAAACCACACAGTAATGCAACAAAACCCATCACATTCACTTTGTTCTTCCAATACAAGAGCAACATCATTAAGATTATTCCTAAGACTTCAGAAATCACAGAGTGCAACTGGACTATGCCTTACAAAGTGACCGAGGTGCAGAACTACTCTTACTGGCTTAGTACTCTGGGAGGCACACTGAGCATACTCTGATTATGACTGACCTCTAAACTTTTCTTCTGAAAAGAACAGTTTGAGATCTGAGAGCACTTTTGCAATCAGCACGTTCAAAGATTTCTGAAATGTCACACGAAATATGCCTTTAGAATGTCACATGAGTGTAGAGCCATAGCTTCTTAAGAGTCACCTAAAGTGACTGCTAAAGTGGACAGAGTAGTTCTGGAATTGCACAATGATTTAGTACTTTTGACACATGATGTCAGACTGCCCATGCTAGAGAATAAAGACTTTTTTCCATCTTCTGTCATGTTATCCATAAAACACTACAGCATTTCAACCTTCACCAAGAGCAAAAATATGAATAAACATGTTTCCCTAACCCTTATTCCAACGCCTTCTGCTGGTCATCATATTTTCCATGCCTGTCTGAACAACATGAATGTCAGCTACCTCCTATGCAGAAACTAGAGGTAAGATCTAAGGTGACAAGGTACTGTTTTAACATGGTTATGAAGGTCATCCTCTTCTGTTGAGTTCCCTGCTTCTATCTGCAGCCAGTCCCTGCCTGTGCTGTGGCACTGGGAACAGAAACCAATACTTGCAGCACTCTGATGCACAACGAAGTTCCTCAAACTTGATGATGCTAACTTTTTCACAGCTTATTAGAAAGCACCATTCAGCAAATGTTTAGCAATTGAAGAAATGCAAAAAAAATGAGCCATGCAAAATTATTTTAGGTGATTAAAAAGTCTTTTCGATACAGACCTAATGTGAGCTGAGATATATCCTACATACATGATACATATGAACATGAAATTAGTCTTAAATGATACTGAAACTTTGTCCATCTGGATCTGGAAACCTGCAGGCAAATCATGATACTTTTCATACATGTAAAATGCTAGAACTTAAGAAATTGCTCTAAGGGTCTTCTGCATTTTCCATGTTCTATCTCTGGCCTCATCTTTACAGGGATGCCAAACTAGCCTTCTCCAAAGCTGATGCTTATTGTATGATGCATATCAGTATCTGCACATGATTTTAGACAGACTTTGTATATGCTAGAACTACTTAGGAAAGAGGCAACTTCACTGAATCTTCTTCATGAATAGGATAAAGAAATTCCTATATATTTTGGTGGTTTATTCTGCAGAGGGAGACTACAAAAAGAGAACAGGCAAAGCTCCTTAGTTCTGAATCTAATGTGTCTGCCTTTTCAAGCAAGAAAGAGTGGAAATAGAGCATGATCCTTTCCACAGAGTCCTAGAAGTCTGCAGGACTATACATAAGACTTGCCTAAGTACAAGTATTTCTTATAGTACAGGTTCGCAAACTCTTCCCAATATAAACTGTGCACTATGTGAATTTCTACCATAGTGATGCTGAGTTAAATCTCAGGGGCCTCTTTCATAATAGATCCTGAATAGAAAATTAATGAAGAAAACAGTCATACTGAGTATGTTTAAAATAGAGGTAGTTTGTTTGCATGAGAGACGCTTGGTTATTTCAGATGCCAGGTCAGAAACCACAAATAAAATGCACCAAGAAATTACCAAAGTGATACTGAGGATGCATGGTGGTTGTTGGTGAGAAATAGACGGGTTTAATTACACCAAATACTAAAAAAGGAGTATTCTCACATGAGATGTAGTTATTTGAGATTACCCATGCAACACTGAAGATTAATTAAAAGCAAGGTTTTGATTTCTTGCCTCAGCTGGTGCTTGATTTAATTTCAGTGAGACAGAATCAGTTTTATGAGAAGGGTAGTCAGCTGGTGCTTCCAGGACTACTATGCCTCTCTACAAATGGGTCTGAAATGTCTGTTTGAGTCAGTCCCCTTCTTTCAGGCAAAAAATGAGCCTGTATTGCTTTATGTCATCATTATTTCCATCATTTACTTTTCACGTCTTAATAGTACAGCTCACAAACAAATCCTTCTTCCACTGACACTTAAAGGGGAGAATTTACATTTTTCGTTATTAAAAGCATGTGTTTCTTCCTGCTCAGTTTGGAATGTTTTCCATCTGTCGCCAACCTATGTTTGCTAGTCTCTAGCTAGGTTATTGACAGTCCTATGCTCAAGCCTATTTCTTTAGTAACAAAGTTGTCAATAGGACAAGTCCATGAATGTTTGTTTATCCAGAGCACAGCTTACTGTACTGTTGCCTGACTCTTGTTGTCTTCAACCTTTCTATTTATAGCTCTTCAGAGGCAGGAGTTATTCCTTCAGGACTGTGCATATTTATGGGAAAATTGCTGTGCTTCCTGTTCTTGTCATTTGATCAGAAAGGTAAACATAAATAAACAGAAGGAGTGGATTTAAGCGCCACATCTTCAGTTGCTCTTGCTAGATATGAATTACAAGAGCTCTTGATCCTTTTGCTTTAGGAAATTTTTTGACTGTGGTCAGGAAACAAGGCAAATTTCTCAGCTCCCTCCTGGAGCAAGGGGAAATGTGAGTGTGTAAGCACACCACAGCAGTGGGAGGTAGGCAGCCCACTTCCCACTCCCAGCTTCGTAAAGTTGTTTATTTGGCCAGATCCTCAGTGGGATAAGCAAGCACCCATTGCCAGAACAGACAACCCTGAATGATACCTTTGTAAACAAATACATTAATATGGTCACTGATATACCTCTCCCCTCCTCTTTGATCATCTCAAGACCTACCATGCTCACTGTAGATAAAGGTCAAATTTTCTTATTGGACATAAATTTTTTTGAAACTTTTGTCTGGAAACAGATCTAACAGACAAACTTGTGTTGTGGATCACTATTAAATTATTTCATGTTGGAATTCAACCTGGAGCAGAACCAACTCCAGTGCATGTAACCACAAGAATTCAGTTGGGTTAAGCAGCAGTGCTTGGCTTCACAGGTATTGCCACTGAGGTTGGTTAACACAAGGTGTTCGTTTTGGCACTCATATTCCCATGCCCCACATTTTGTAGAGCTACCCATGGGTCTAATACTGCATTCTTCTATGCTGACTCTTCAACATATTCCAACATATTCTGCAGTGAAGAAATAAATAGTCCACTGATTTTTGGCTTGTAATTCTTTCTTGCACTTTTCCCACGTTGAAAGTCAGATTTGAAGTCCTCACTCACTTGTAAAGCTCATAAAGGGCACAGGTCCCGCCGGGTAGGTCAGGAAAAGATAACGGTCAACAGCTCTGTATAACTGGCTTCCACCATTGTAGGGAGTGGGATCGGTGTTTCTCAGGGCAGGCACAGAGATAAGCCACTGACAAAAGCAGCTGTCTAAAGTAGGGTTGTGCAAATCTATGACAGATTATACTGTAGTTAGACTGAGACTTGGATGGCAAATACAGCAACATGAAGCAGACAAAGGAAGTAAAGACAAGCTCCTCTTGTGCTTGTGGTTCTGTGGGTCAAAACGAAATTAGGCCCTACTGGGAAGCAGTGAAAGACAGGATTGCCAAATATATTTTTAATGAAAATAAATGTTACTTCTGTGGTTTATTTTGCTGTCAATAATTAATGTCAGTGCATGAGCCATAAAGGGTCCTAAGATGATCCCACAGGGCTGATAGGGGTTGGGTCTCAGACGCTGGGTAACTCCTGCCAGCCTGGGAACCATCCATCAGGCTGGATCTCAGCAGCCCTGGCCCTGAAGAGAAACCATGGAAAGGAGCTTTTGCGCCTGAGTCACAGTTCCCTTGGTGACTTGAGACTATCAGGCTCTTCCTTCCTTCACCTCAGTTTCCATATTGGCTACTTGAGGACAGACACAGGGGCATATCTTCCAGGAGGGTCATGGTGGTGGTCATTGTTCCCTCAGCCTTTTGAAAAGCTACAGTTCTGTTCAACCACTGAAGAAATTCCCTTCCTGGAAATTGTCTAATGGCACCCTTCCAGCGTGAAAACTTTTCAAGCTACTTATCTGAACAGTGGTAATGCATTGCTGCCCCAGGCCTCTGCTCTTGCTCATCTGCAGCTTCGTTTCTACTGACCCCAGAACAGCAGCAGCAAAACAACATGTGAATGTCGGCAGCTTCATGTACTTTGAAAACCAGGCTTGATGTTTTCAACGTATTCTCTCATTTTCCTGTGTGCAGACTACTGTCTAACATTTCTGGAAAAGCAGCTGGAGACTCCAGCCAATTTCTATGACATTTTAAACCTGCACATATGTTTAATATATCTACTACTTCCTTCCCCAGGGCTTCAAGCTTGTCTAGCCATTCATCTCTTCATACTCTATGCCCAGACTGTGAGTTATCTACAGCGTCACTACCATAATATATGGCATTTCCCAACACCTATCTGGCAAATCCATTAGAAACTGTAACAGCTGCAGACTAACTCCAGCAGCATAAATGCTCTATCTGGTGGGGAAAAATCATAAAAAAGACTTTCCCTATTCAGAATTATGAAAAGGCAACAGAAACAGATGCACCTCCCTTCTCAGTTATTTTTCTGTCTCCAGGAAGAGATAAGAGTCAATAAAAACAGAAGGGAAAGAAATGTGGGTTCAAACAGCAGGCTAGGTTGAGAGCTGCTGTGGTGGGAGTCCCACAGCTACTGGAGTGGCAATGGGGAGTGCTCTGAAAGGGGCCCATAAACTGTGTGTGGAGAAGCAAGGAAAACTGAGGGGTGCCTTCACCCAAAGTTGTAACTGCCTCTGCAGCAGCAGGTATGTAAGACTGTGAGTAAATGCTGAACAAGCACAGACTTGGAATAAAGGCAGCAAATGGATGTGCATGCCGTAATTTCCTTGCCCACTGCTACCGTACAGCAATTCCTCCACTCTACTGCTCATCACAGTGTTGGGAATGCCTGTCAGGTGTGTGGTTAGAGAGTAAAACCTTCAGTCAACAGCAGCTAATCACAGCCCTGTAACCAGGGCTCAGCTGAAGCCTAAAAAGTTTCATTGATCCTCCTACTTTAAGACAGTGTAAGTTTTTCATGCACCCAATGTATTTATTTTTGGGTGCTGTAAATGTAAAAAGCACAAGGGTGGCACAAAGACAAATGCAGAATAAGAAAGTTTACGTGAGAAATACAGACATAACTTGTTTCTCCCACTCTGCCACAAAGCCAAATTAGGTAAATTTACTCACTTGGTCATCACATATCATGTAAAGATATATGCTGCTTCCCATTTTTAACCTGTGTGAAGCTGGCTTCACACAATGACTGCCTGGAGAAGTCAAACCTTGGAACATCCTCAAGGTCCAAGCCAGAGAATGGGTTCCAGGACAGTAGGAACCATTTCAGAGAGACTGCTCTTTGCTGTGTCACATCACTGCTGCCAGGATTAGCTCATCTGGATCTCATGCACTGAGCCTTTAATAATGCATGATGCACGATGCACTGACAGTGTGGACAAAGAGTAATGAAGGAGCTGGAGACAAGAAACAGAGATGGCAGGAAGCACAAAGTGAGGAGGTTGAGAAGGCAACTGTAAATACAAAGTTTCTATGTAAATTACAAAGCCATTTCACCATATGCAGGCCCTAGAGAACATTTACTAAACCAGCAGGGGTAAAGGCAAGGATGAGAGCTGAGCTGAAACGAGACAAAAAAGGTATGCAGGGCAAAGGGTAGGCAGGGACTCTGGATAAACAAGTTCATGGAAGAATCAAAATCTTGGTGTTTCTGAAAGGACCTGTTAAGGTCAGCAGCCTGGGAGACACCAGTGCCCTTGTGGGAAACAGCAGACTGACCAAAACACTGCAAGGATTCCTGGGACTCCACCAGGAAGCTTCGCAGTTGTCTTTTTCAAAATTACAGGAGACAGAGGTGGGCATGACAGCTATCTCATCAAGGCAAGAGCAGCAGGGGGTGGCTAGGCATAGGCCTAGAGAAAAATCTGTGGTGCAAACATAAATCTTGAATCCTGGCATTCCTTTCCTGGCAATCAAACAGCAGGCTATATTTAGCCCAACCTAAACAAAAACAAAGAACAGCAGGACTAGTCTTAGCTCTAACAGCTGCCACCAGCTGCTCAGAGGGGATGCAGGTAGAGCTGATGTCACATGTAGTTAAATGAGATGGAACAGGGGAGGCAGCTATGCCTGAATGAACAACGTTCGCATTTGGTCAGAGAAATTCTGCACTTCGTTATTTCATGGTTAGACGGAAGGAAGACCAAATGTCAAGCAGAGCACGAATGCATTCTACACCAAGGCTATAATGAACCATGGACAGGCAAATAAGCGGAGGAAAGGAAGAAGGCAACAGATACAATCAGACGATCTTGCCACTCAGAGCAAACACTTGTGTGTCTGGCCCAAGTTCCTGGAGTTCCTTCTTTTTAGTTCTAGCATGACAGAATTGACAAATGCAGTTTCAAGAAAGTCTAAGACTGTTGACTAAAATCTTGTGTCTGTGATAGGGCCAGTGTGGCTTTTTCAAGCAGTATATGAGGGGGGCCAACAGGTACCGCTGGTAGAGCCCTGCACACGGTTAATGTACACCCTGCCTGGCCCCAAAACTGTGTGTCTTGGGGCCACTACATGGGCAGCATGGAGACATTCATGGGTGACCGTTACTAGTTGCACTGATCCATAAACCTAGGGCTTGCTCTCTATAGAGGAATCACAATCATCCACAGGACAGGAGCATGGAAAGGTCATGTTAATGCAACTGGTTGCTTGGAATATTACCTGCTCCAGAGGGACATATTTGCATTCTCGCTGATGAAGAAATAATCTCAAAATTAGTGAACTAATTACTGTTATGTTTCTACTAGTATATATACATATCTATGTGCAGCACCTTTAGTGAACCTGGAGCTGGTTTAAAAGTGTAAAATCAAAGGATGCAAAAAGTGGGAGTGTTTAATCAGTACTTTACTAGCACAATAATACATAATATAATAATATAGTGAGTGCTAAACCTGATCACTGAATAATCATTTAAGCATCTGATTGTCACTGCTACTCTTAAGAATGAAGGAAAAAAGGCTATTGATCTATTCCACTAGTGTAAGGGGGAAAAAAACAAATCCAAAACCCACAACAGAAAAATCTAGAGTCTCTTGCCAACTACATTTCTGGATTTCACAGGCACATTATTGCAGTAACCCTCCCTCGATACATCAGCTGGTATAGCATGGACTTTGAAGCTTATGTGGTAACTGTGAGCTTGATAACTAATTACTCTTTAATAACTCATATTTCCTCTACAAAAGTCCCTGAAATGAAATTAGTTGGGGAAAATATATGAGCAGAAATTTGTGAAGGAGAAAAATTGCTTTGGGCTTCTTTCCCAGTAACGCCCATAATTTTTTGAATGGCGGGTGGGGTGACTCTGAATTCAGTTCTACTCCCCACATGCCCAGGCCCTGAAATTGGAAAGTGATACCTGGTAGTATGTTTCAGAGGTATTGCCAAATAACAAAAACAAAACACAGATTTGTTGAAGGCCTCTCTGGATTGGCTGCTGCTTGAATTTGTTCTGTAGGAACTTTCAAACTTTCATTCTGGGTTAAACGGGTGAAAGAGCACAAGCCAACAGATACATATATATATCTACTCAGGACTTTTCCAACTGTGACACTAAAATGACTGGAGTTGGTGAGTTCCTAATTTCTGTGATGGGATAGGCTCTTTGCCAGATGATACTTTTGCCACTTTTGCCCATATTCAAACATTTGAGCTATTGCTGGATTGAAAGGTGACAACAGCCCTATGTCTCATGTAGTTGATTGCATAAGCAAATTACTTGCAGAGCTGCCTAGAAGCTGACACATTTACTGGGGGAAGCCTGTGGGATCTTTAGTATCTTCCTTGTCACTTAAGCACCAGTAGAACTCACACACACTTTCATGTCCCACACCAGAGCTGCAGCTGTACAGCCTGTACAGACACATGAGAACTGCATCTCCCTGTGGCTGGGCAAACCATACATGCTAATACAGAAACTTGGAATATTCAGCCTGGTGCACACACAGCAAAAAGGCGGTTGGATAGCACATGCTGGACATTGCCTCTGGTTTTGGTCAAAATATAAAGGCTCCTAAGCAGACGTATTTTGAGCATTCATAGTCAACTGAGTTATGAGCTGGAAAAGCATCAGTCATACAGTATTATCCAATATATGCCCTGTTTTTCTCTTCCCAGTTCATACATTTCCACTCCTCTTTAGTTTTCTGGGCACATACTGTACTTTTTGGTAACACGGAAGAACAAGGGCTTTGAGTCTTTATTAATTGCTACTATGGTATTTTTAAAGGGAGTTATTTAGGAAATTTAATTTTTATTACCATAGGAATGAAGCTGTAGTATTCAGCAGAACAATTTAAACAGCAATGTTTAAGTAATTAACTTCAATTCTCCACTCCATCCAAGCTCCTCTTGGGCATAAAGAAAAAGACTTTAAAAGCTCTCTCCTCCTTAGTGCCACTTGCCTCTAGTCCAAATTAGGAGGTACAGCCCTGTTATCTACAGCAGGCTTAGCAATATACCTTCTCACCCACAGTGCATTTCCTTCTCTTCCTGAGTAAAGTGCTCCTTGGCTCAAGCAAAGCTCATCTGGGTTTTTTTCAGCTAGTTTAAAGCAATGTTTATGCAACTTCTGTACATTAAGAACTGGAGGAGCATCTAGTCCACTGTATGAGAGCATGATGGGATGCTCATACCTGACACTACTCAGTGTTAACTCTGAGCTAGGGGCACTCTTGTGTGCCACTTTCTGAGGTGGTTTGCTCCTCTTTTTCTGTTTCAAAGGTTTAGGTCTACATTAAGCAAAAAAACCAAACAGAACAGGTTAGCCATTCTACTGGCCTTCTCTAGCTGGTGAGAGGAGACAAGGGGACAGGGAAAAATGACACTCACACTTGCCATTGACTCCTGTTGGGTTTTTTTTTAACCTTTGAACTGTGGAAACTTGACAAGCAGCAAAAAAGTGGAGAAAAGTTTTATCTTCCCTGGCTTTAACTCTTTTGAGATGGTATTACTATTCACGTTTGTGAACAGTGTTCTGGTTTCCCACCTCATGTTTGGAAGAGTCTAGGAAGGGACTACTTTGTAGAACAAGGAATCTTGCACCCCTTTAAACAGATGTCTAGCAAAAGGATTAGGATATTCCTTAGCTCTCAGTAATAGTAACAGGTCTAATGACTTTCACAGTGCATGAGGCACAGCTTTAATTCTCCATATGTCTTGAAGCACAACACTTCTTTCTTCCTAGCTGCTTTGACTCAGTCATCCAAAGTCAGACAGGAAGTGGAAGAGGAGCTGTGCCTGTATCCTGTCAGGTGGTGAAGCCACTTACAGATTAAGAACCTAATACCTGGCTCTTCCTTAACAAATGAAGATGAGCCAAGAAAGCAAGCCAGTGACTATATTTTGGAATGACTTTCTGGCAATTATAATGGCCTTATTTATCACTCAACATCTCCTTTCACTGCACATTTCTAGTGTGCTCCAGTGTCCTGCCTTGCGTTCTTGCTTCCAGAGTCTGGCTTATCTTTCAGCTATTCCAGTAAGCTATGATCACAGGATCCTGCCTCAACAATCCTTTACAAACTGGTCACAGGGATAGGGAATGACACAGTTACACTGACAAAAAAAGACAGTATCAACACTAATCTAGCAGGGTATTATCCACCAGACCCAGTTTTCTGGAGACTACTTTGTGTCCAGTTCTGGTTTTAGCAAAGGTGTAACGGCACTTTCACAGCTCCCACTGATGTTACTGCTGGCTACAGGAAAATAGGTATTTTCAGACACCACCCCCCTCACACCCACACACCCTCCCTCCCCTTAAAATCACCTTGTTGTGCTGCCCACTTATTTGCGCCTTCATTGCCACACAGATTCACATATGTGGTCACAGTCAAAAGGGGGGACCTTAGTCATATTTTATGTAATATTCTCTTGCATGTCAAATGGAAAAAAAGGAAAGAGGAGGAGGATTCTGAAGGACTAAGATGTTTTTATTGGCTTTTCATTTCTTTTATCTCTCACCCAGTTCCAGAACTACAGGAAAACATTTTTACCACAAAATTCTAGTATATTGAAATCTACAAAAACAATACAAAAAGTGGAAAATGCTATTATTGATCCTATGCAGGTGTAGCACTTTAACTGAGCACTTAACAGGTAGTTTTGTATTTTTTAAATATAAGCTTTCAAACTATTAGGAATACCAGGGTGATGGGACTCTTTTTTAGTGTTTCAGGTTTCCTGCACATACTTTAACATTCTTATGCATTATTTTGAATCCTGTCAAAAGACTGGACAACCACAGAAACCATCAACTAAATGTAAGATAAACTGAAGTTATTTGCAAAACTTAGGCATGACAGTGAAATGCGAATACAAAAGAGGGGTGGGGTGAGCACAGCAGGGAAGAAGGAATAGTTTAAATTTATCCCAGTATATTATCAGCATTCCCTCAGGTATTCTATTCAAAAAGGTAGAATTTAATCTGCCTTGCCTTTGAATAAGCAATAAAGCCTCCAAGAACTTCTGCCTCACATACGCCTTTTTCCCTGAGGGCTGACAGAGCTACTTCACTGATAGTGTTCTGGTAAAATACCTTCTGGGTAAACATGCTTTTATAAACAACCCATTCCAAAGTTAGCAAAACTATAATACATTTATGGGACAGAACCTTGGTATGTCTAATATAAAAGTCAGTTTGGGGAACTGGAGCTGGTTAGCAGTAGCTGAGTCTAGCCTAATGTTCTTACCAGTACATCCTACCTCCGAGCTTCTCTTGTGCAGATTTTTTCTAGAATGAACAGTATCTTACAGTTCCCAAACTGGCCCAAGAGCATTATTAGACTAAGTCTCCTTATGTCCTCATCTCTGTGGGGCAAGGATATACTAGAGAGGTCACGGAGCTGTCAAGTTAATGCAACATCGCCGAAATACCTGAGGGAGCTTGCAACCCCATATTATACTACTTACCTTACCAAAGGAAAGGCTGTCTGTAGAAATGGATTTTTAACATTAATGCCTGCCCCTTGTGTTTCTACCATATGAACTGACCAGACTATGTTTATTTCTCAAAAGATCTCTACAAATGCAAAATTTTGCACATCGTATTTTCTTGCTTTCCTGGTAAATATGTAAACCTAGGAGAGCACTGAGAATAAAAATTCTTTGAATACTTGAGTCTAAAATTCCCATGGAAATCAACTGGAATTACAACTATTACAGAAGTCATAATATTTAACAAAGGATCTGATGTTAAGGGAGAGGCAGCATAATATAAATGCCTTCATCCAGCAAAAGCTATGAAGAGACAAATTGAATATTACTAATTCTGTTCCACTGGAAATGAGGAATATTGCCATTCACTTCATGAAAAGTGGCTTTGGTTTGGGTTGGGAAGTTTGTTTTGTTGTTGGGTTTTTTCTTAAAAAGTGATAAAAGTGTTTTTATTCTAGAGAATCTGGAGAACATAGCGTAAAAAAGCCAAGAAAGAGAGAATTCCTGGCCTGATCCTGACCACCCTAAGAAGAATAAGGTCACATATATCCTTTTGTACAAAGAGTTTGTCTGCACAGAGGAAGCAAAAAGTTGCCTGTTGACAAGCAGAGGCAAAAATCAGAAGACAAACATACCTGACTTGCCCACGCCAGCTCGACCAAAGATCGCCAACTTCACTTCTGCACTCTTAGCCATGCTGGAAGGAATGGAGTGGTAGCAAACTCCCTCAATCATCAAAAGGGAAGCAGAAGAACTTTTCCCAGCTTCTGTCTTTGGCTTCACCATGTCATTGTGACGTCAATGCAGATCCTGGGG
>JAOXXN010000265.1:71019476-71034807 GCA_026770055.1 Myrmophylax atrothorax | reverse complement strand
GGTTGTTTTGGGTTTTTTTTACCCTATAATAATGGCACTGGTGGGAGGAGCTGCTAAAATCTTTCTATGAAATTTAAAGTCTGCACTAAAATCTTTCTCATTATATCAGTAAAACTTAAAAAATATTCTCTCTCCCTAGCATGTCTCCTTAGACATGTGTATAAACTGTTCTTGACAGTGAGGTGGTTAACCCTTTGTGATTAGTACAGTAAGAATTGCAGCCTCAGTGATGAAGGAACTGGAAGGGCTCCATGCTGTCTGTAGGGTGCTTGCCCTACACGAGAGTCAACTGAACCCCTCCATGACAGCTTACTAAAATCTGAAGAGCCTTAATTAATAAAAAAGTAAAATGTAAATGGATGTATCTGCCTGCAATGAGACATGTGGTAATACTCTGCTGTCCACAGTGAGGTATTGGTAAATGCTGCCTGCCTTACCCTTGAATATGCTATGGCAAGAGTCACATAAATAATAATAATCATTAAAAATCTGCCTTGCATGCCATCAGTCAGGAGTGTAAAATGACCATTTAATCTTTTGGACTTATACTTACTAAGATGCTTAAAATTGGCAATTGGTAAGTCATGATAGTATAGTATTTGTGTAATACACATTTGTGTAATATTTAGTTTTAAAATACCACAGTAACTTGTCTCAGTGATGTTACTAAAGTGTCTGAAGATCACTGTGATTTTGGTGCACCTGGTTTTTTAGTTGTTTAGTTTGGGGGGTGAGGGGGAGGGGTTGGTGTTTTTGTTTGTGGGGTTTTTCTCTATCTTAATTGGAGCTATTTCTTTGCCAGAAATCTTTCTCTTTTTAATATTATCTGTCATTAAAGTTAAAAGCAGATTTTACAGCAACAGAAAACTGTCTAACAGTTCAATAAAAAACTGAAAGTCTATACTTTCAATTGCCACACCGTGGCAATGTTTCAGAGAATTTAGCTAAAGTCTGCTGACAATATAGTCAAGCCCCAGCAGGGCTGATGGTGGAGCATTTCCCTGTAACCCTCTGTACTCTGTGTAATTCAGTGTAGCCAAGACAAGCACCTGTGTCAAGAGGCAGGAAGAATACACTGAGATGCTCTAGCAGAGAATTGCAATGGTTCGGGGTGAGGATAGGATGGAGGGATTTGATTACGTTTTTTTAAAATTCTCATCTTTTTAATCGGGGTAGAAGACATCAGCATTGCTGTTCTCTGACGTCTTCATGTTTTCTTCCTGATTGTTTTTTTTCCTTGTGTCCTACTCAATGCATTTGTTTTTCTGTAGGGAAAATCAGACCTGTTTTTTCTGAAACTGAACAATGGGCAGAATGGTGTACTTGCCTGTTTCTCTCACATTTACAACTAAATATTTTGTAATGCAAAAATAAAATATCAATAAGATTCTGAACTGCAGTAAGGTTGTTTCCATCTTCCATGCTATTGTCTTTGTTTCATAAAGTAACGTAACTAATGTTCACACACATACTGTCTTAACCTCTCAATGCAATGGAAACTTGTGCCTGTTGGAAGCTTTACTCCAATAAATGCCTGGGAAGGAGTAAATGCCAACAAAATTTCTCAGAGTTGCTGTATTTGACAGAGATAGGACACAGCCAAACCCTGGATACAGCTTACTTCAAGCTTAGTCAGAATGTTGTAGCTGAGGCAGCTATGTCTATATTTCTTCAGCATCCATATTTCCTTACAGAATTATTCTGTATCTAAATATTAGGGTGAAAAATAAAATTAATTAGATGGACTTTGCCTTATCACTGAGATTATATTTTGACATTATGCCCAGTAATTCTTGGATGTCACTTGTATGCTAGCTTTTTGAAGGTCGGAATAAAGGAACTGGGATTTGTGGTTGATGAAAAAGTGACATTTAGGAAAAATTGTTACTGATTAGTACACACTGCTGCCCCATGTAATGAAATACAGTTGTGTCTCGGGACCAAGTTGGGGACAGCTCCCGAGATAATTCAGACACACACAGGGTTGGTGAACATGTTGGAAGTACTTTTTTTCTGGTCAGGGTCTGGGTTATAAGGGTCCCAATAGGGGCGGGGTTTGGAGGGGATTGGACAGCACATCTGAGGGCAGGGTTAGGCTCAGGTACTGGGAGAAACCACACAGGAACATCCACGGTGGGGAAGGTGAGCAGGGGTCACAGGGGCCCCAGGAACACCTGCCGCCCTGTGCCACCCCAAGAGTGGTGGAATTCGCTACAGCAGGGCAGGGAAGGGGTGCAGAACCCTCCCAGACCCAGGGAAACTGCCAAGGCACCTTCACAGCATGGAAAAAGCTCAGGAAAAAACACACAGAGAGGGGGAAGGAACATGGGAAGTGTGGTTTTGGGCATTGACACTGACAGTTTTGGATGTATAAAGTTAAAGGTATCTTTCCCTGGATCTGGTCCTTTTGCTTAATCTTTTGCTTAATCTCGAGGTGGAACTCGGGGGCTCTGCTAACTCATTTGCCCTGGCTGGATGCTCTCCATCAGGTAAAACTACTTAATACACACTGGCCAGGATCCTTGGCTAACTAGAAAATTTGTCAGCTATGAAACTGAGCCTTAAAGAGACATTAATAAAATGTGCGGGTACTGAGAATGCCTCTGAATACAGGAGTATTTGGTTATGCATTTTATCCTCTGCACAACTGCTCTGGAGTAACACAGACAGAAAAGGAGAGAGCAAGGTATGGCATGAGCAAGTGTTGCTGTGAAGCTGCTGCAGTGCTTCTGCCTATAAGAAAAATTAGAACAAAGTTTAAGAGAACTGAACTAAAGTTTTTTCTGGCCATATCCGTGCACTTCTTTACCCTAATAAGCAAGGGAATAAAGAATTAGAGGTCTTCAAACTTTTTTTCTGTGATGTACATGATTATGCTCAGTGTTTAGCTACATTTTCACCTGCAAACAAGGTCCAGGGGGACATTATGGCTGCTGCTGTGAGATTTATACTGTCAGTGTCAATTTTTGTAGCACTTGGTGAGTGGGTTGTACATCCATACCCTGGTGTATTTGTGTTCCTTCTGTATCGAGTAGTCTAGTATATCTCCTTGCCCCATTCCTCTAATTTTAGAGGCATAACTCTGAATGTCTCTCTCAACCCATGGAATAACCTGAGCAATAGGAATTAATAGATGTGTCCTACCAATTCAATGATACACTTTTGAAGTCTTACCAAGTTTGCACAGGCATACTTCAGCAGATATGAGTTTCCAATGACATTCACGTACCTGTGGGTTTTCCTTAAACACTGCAAGGTATTAAGCAATAGAGTTACCTTTGATAACAATTTAATTAATTCTGCTGCAAGGCATTAATATAGTCAGAAGGCTACCACAGATATTACACGTGCACTGTATCACTTACAGCAAGTCTAATTTAGTGTGCTGCTTGTATTGATTTTTATTATGGCAAAAGAGAGCCAGACAATAATGCATGGATTTGAAAAAGCTTTATAGTTCATAAACATTGGCACATTCATATTTGACTCTGTCAGCAATGGAAAAGTAGTTCAAACAAGGTGCAATGATGCATTCACTGCTTTGGGAGTCTCTAGTTCAGAACTTGACATTGATAAATTGTTATAATTAATTCTTTCTGTTTAATGAGATGGTTTACACTATCAGCAAATGCAAGCTTTGATTTCAACATAGTATACTGACCGTCTTCCTATATTAATTAGAACATGCCTTGATGGAGTTTTTCCATGTTGAAGACCAAAAGGGAAATGCAGTGAAATTTGTTTCTGAGCCCAGCCAATGACTGATATTGAGGCAGCTTGTGCATGCTTACCCAGAGTCAGAGGATGTTTTTTGGTGATAAAGCAGAAAGAATTGGGGAAGTGGAGTTTTTGGCTCTATTCCTGGATTTGTCATTTAGTCTGGCAAGTCATTAGACACAGTTTGACTCCAGCTTAACTATCTGTTTAATGGAGATAGTAAGATTTTCCTGTTAGGGAGAGGGATTTTAAGGCTTAATTAATTAATATTGTGAAGCTCTTTGCCACACTAAAATGAAAGTCAAAATATTGCTTGGTGCAGGTTAAAGTGTATGAAAACAAAGTGTAATCTGATAGTGCTTTAATTTTATGCGGTTTTGCTGAAAATTTAAGTAACTTGATTACATTGATGCTAACATTCAAATACTTTAGAGTTATTGGAGAGCTCGTACTGAAAATGAGTATCATAACAGTCTACAGATTTGCGTATAAAGGACTAAGAATAGCTGGTTACCAAGGATGTTTTCCTCAGCTAATTTTATTTTGCTTTTTTATTTTGCAGAGAAAGGGCAAGAAAAATAAAAAATTGCAGGATGTTTTGACATTAAAAGACATTAATTTGTGGTAGTCAGTGGAGCTGCAAAGTAAAGTGATTAAGTAAGTCAGTTTACTTAAAGAAAATGGGATAAAAATAAGCTAAAATAGATGTATAAATAAGTGGAAACCATAAAATCCATAGACCACACCATATTTGTAAAGGTGTACCCAGATAATGCACTGGTAACAACAAAATAGAAGCACTGTTAGGCAGTCTGGCAAAAGAGGGTATTTGAAATATTTGAATTCCTACAGTACTGTAGGTGGGGAGAAGGGGCAAAAGTAAGTACTTCAGCAGCTGACAATGATTAAACTCAACCTCAAACTGCTATGCTTAGTGCCACATCAGCACCTGTGTCTCGTCTCATTTGAAATCTGGAGGATTTGAACGTGTTGCTACCGAGGAGGCCTTTGCTTACTCCTGAGACTACCTGCCAAAGTCTTGCCTGATCATGTTTTTTGTATGAGGATTTTCTCAGAGTAAACATGATCGTAAATGTCCATCTGTATGTATTCTGCATGGGCAATGATCTTACCAGTAAGTTTTCAATTGACTTCCACTTCCATTACTATTTGATTCTCTTCTCTTAAAATTATTTTCCAACCTTATTAGTTCCATTCCAGTGATAAGAGCAGGGCTATCTTGTGTGTCTTTGTCTACTCTGCTCATGAGACTTTAGAAGAAAACAAGCATTTTCACTGTTGGTTGAGCCTTTGTGGCTTCTCAGTCCATCAGAAGTTTTTTCCTATAATTGTAACAGTGAGCTTGTACTCAGCACACTAACCAGCTTCACCAGCTTCTGATTATTGTCATGTTGACTACTTGAATCAATATGGCACCATAAAATTATAAAATACCTTGATTCATGTTGAATGGATGAGTGCCATGAGGATGATTGACAGAAATCTTGCAGATAAGTCTCTGAGACTTAAAATGTATCAAAAATCATCCTGAAAATCTGTATTTTCATCTACGTGTTGTCTGTCATTTAAGTTTCATCCTCTTTTCCACAGGTACTTCAGTTGACCTTAAAATGTTGTGTTGTTTTTTCTAGCACAGTCTGATTTTTGTAATAGAGTATGTTGCCATATATAACAAGATCCCATTTCTCATCTCTGTCAAATGTAATTACTTTGATGGCAATGCATTCAAATCCACCTTGATATTAGAACATTACTTGTTTCACTCAGTGACAGTACAGAAACTGCAGAGTTGGGGGGTTTTTAATATGTATCCTTTCACAAGGTCTTTCCTGGTCATACACTTGCAAAAACAGTACTTAAATTTGTGTCTTGGTATTCTGAACCTCAGCATGTATCTATGCCTTTCTGCTAAGTATTCATGTATGCTACTGAAATAATAGAATCCCCTTAATTTCAAGCTCTCCAAGGTCAGCAAGATCCACAAGTTAGAAGCAAACCTCAGTGAAACTCCTGGGAGCAAATATATAATGAGGCTTGGAGAGCAGGGTGTATTATGCTGCCCACATCAGGATGGGTGGAAAATGGGTGTGAACCCCTAAGCCAAAGAATTCTTGGCATATATTTGAATTATTTTCAGCTTGTGAATTCCATGGACTGAGTTCTTAATCCTTTTACACTAGTATTTTCTCTTATAAACGGATCCATTGACTTGAGTAGATACTTGTTACAGGAATGGACTGCTCTAACAGAGTAAGCTGTTATTAGAATGTAGTCACACCACTTCTCACATTTCAAATGGGGGATTCCACATTCTCACTTCCTTAGCTGGATACAAGTATAAGATATATCAAATCTCATGAATATCCCCTTTATTAACTGCTTCTAGTTACACTCAAATTTTGAGAATTACTGTACCAAGGGGCCTTTGGTTTTGATGCTTTTTAGCCCTCTGTATGTATTTGGGTCATGTCAGCTAGCTGTCTACTTCAGAGGAGCTGTTGCCATGCACAGCCTGAGTAAAGCTGCACATTTAATTATTGCAACTGAAGCTATTATGCTTGGAAACACATTACCTCTCTCAAAGTCCCCATAATGTCATTTTGATGTTTTCTACACTACTGATCTACCTCTCGCTTTGTGCAGATTTCCTAAGCTGACAGAAAATGTCAGAGCTGTCTTGTCCAAAAGCACTGGACCACTCCAGCCATTTTGTAGCTGCCTCCAGTTTTACAGGGTATAACTGTGCAGCATATACTTGAACAGCTCTATATATGCCTGTTTGATGTGTAATGTGCAGCCTCCCAGGGCTCCAGAGTTTTACCCCAAGCTAATGCCAAGGTTCTACTCTACGATATGGAAATGCCAAGGTAATTTCATGCTTTGTAAAGCTCTATGAATATTTTTAATTATGACAAAAATACCATGGAAATGAAGATTGTTCTGGGTCTTATTGTTGCACGTAGTTTTGTATTACTCTAATTTCATAGCAATTTAGTTCATTTGGCACTTTGAGATTTGTGGGTTGTCTGGAAGCATAAGAAAGTGAACCCCATATTTGTCATGGATTTGATAACCTTGGCTAAACTAATGTAGGGACTCTTCCGCACAGTGCTAGCAGCAATGTATTAATTTTTTTTCTTTTCACCCCTTGGAGACTGATAGTCTCAAGGCCCCGAAATGCCTCTGAATTACAGTATTTCCCCGCACTATCTCAGTACCCTGTGAGGACTGTGTGGGTCAGGGTAGAAGACAGTATGTTAGAATTTGTCAGCTCAAACTTTGATTTCTCTTTGGAATCGGTGTGAGTTATTCCTTGTAAAATCCTTTCTGCTTTGTAGTAAACTTGGAACATCAGATGGTTTCCTTTAGGACACAGAAATTTCATAACTGAATAAAACTCCCTAGTTTACTAGGTTGATACCAGCACTGGATTTGGCCACTGTGTGCCTTCTTATCTATTATCCCACTTTGAGCCATTGGGTGGGCATAGCTTTTGGTGTTACCACTGGGACTGGATAAGGACAGCAGCAGGAGTGTGCTTCAGGGGGACAGGACACTTGGCTTCTCCCTCAGCTGTGCCAGTCTAACCTAGGTCAATGTCACTGCAATCAGCTCTCATCCTCTGTCCTCCCCCAGCATTAAGTAAATAGGTTGACTGAAAAACATTTTGTTCTCAGTCATAGTAAAGCAACTAAGAGCCCAGGCAGAGCAAGCTGTCAACCATCATCACCTTGGTGTTGCTCAATGGCTGGTGGTGGACACAAACCTGCCTGGCATCCTCCTGATGGGGCTGGCTGGAGAGTGAACATCTTCTGATGTTCAGGGAAACCTGCAGATGTGCTCAGGAGACTCATGCTTGCCCCACCTGAGCTTCAGCTGCTCTGTTGGAGAAAGAGGCACTGGTGCTGATTTCAGCTGAAGACAGGAACTAAGGTTCAGCTTCTCCTAATTCACCCTGCCAGCACAGCTCCCCGACTGACTTCCTCAGGTCTGCTGTCTTTCTTTTGATTTAAGGGGTTGTTCAAGATGTCAGGGTAGTGACAGCAAACCACACTCTTAGCATATTTTCACACCCAGCTCTTTCTATATGAAATGTGAAGGAATATTCCTGAAGGTGAAAGTCATGCTGGAAAAAACAGTTGGCTGATTTATCATACCAATCTCTACTAAATAACTTCCAAAAAATGAGGTATCCTAGGTCTACTACAGTCAATAATGCACCTCCCATTAATCTGGGAGTGTGTTAGTTCATAATTGATGTATTTGACCTGTTAATGTGCTAACTTATATAGAGTGGATAGACTGCGAGAGATGGTCATGAAAAAGGAAAGCAGGCTATTTTTAAATAGGATCTTGCAAGTAGCTGTGTAGTAGGTCTGAAAATGAAAGGGCATATTTTGTAGAGATGTTCCAACACTTATATTTGAAAAAGATTTTGCTTTCCTTCCTACTCTTGGACATCTTCTTTCAAATACTCTGGAATGAGCCCACATATAGTGCACAGGAAGGCAAAAATGAAAAAAAAATTATCCTGCATCAAACTTTGTGTTTGACAGTCCTTTTGACCCCGTAGATTTTCAAATGTTAAAGACTGAAATTAAATAGCAAACATTGTTGCTTTACCTAGTAAATCTACAGATTTTATTTCTATTTCCATATAAAGGCAAAATTCTCTTAAATCCTGCCGATCTACTTTCCTCAGTGATAAGAATACCTGACTGTGCCAATAATACATTTACTGAATCTTGTCTTTTCTCTCTCCTTTGAATGAAATTCACTCCCTCAGAAGTAAATTGTTAGTGAATGAAATGGGATTTTTATGAATATATTTGTGGTTTCAAGCATTTTGACCCATTCTCACATAGCTGCAGGCTCACTTTCCACACTGTTGCTTTTGAAATTGTTTACTCTGAGTACTTGGTAATTGGCACAATTAATCAAAAAGTGAGACCAATTGCTTTAGTTGCATGTTGTTGCCTGATTGATCAGCTGGGCCTTTCCTGAAACAGAGGAAAGATGCTGAGAGTCCTTCTTTAAGCAGAGTGTCTCCCTGCAAAGGGGTGAGAAAGAGCATAGTGGGACTGCAGTCAGGGCTGGCCAGTAGTATCCCACCAGGCTGGGTCAGGGCTTCTCTACCCTGGGGAAAAAAGTGGCATTAAGGATGCTACTGTGGGAACACAGAGAGGGACTGGGTAAAAAACCAGGATATTAGAGCATAGTGCATGAAATGGTTCTTTTTTCTTAATTTGGATTTCACATTGTTGTCCATTCATAGGTAACATCTGCTGAAGAGGCAGCAAATCTGACTGCAGACCACACAAGTGCTTTCTTTTTCTTCAGTTTTAATGTGAAGCTTTGATTCTGAGTTGCTACTGCTCATGGACTTCTGATAGTGTAGAGCATATGAACTACGTACTTCCCTTGCCTGCAGAGCCAAAGTGGCACCTATTCTTATTCCTTTGAAAAATGCTACAATATCTGTGTTTGGGAAGTAATATGTAGAGGCTTATATTAGTATATTTGCATAGGTAAAAAATATTGCTAATGCAAAAAGGCTGCTTATTGAAGCTACTTGGGAAATCGGAGTGAAAAGGCACTGATTTAAGGTATGCACATTTATATTGGAATACAGTAACTCCATACCATGAAGACAGAGAAAAAAATTTAGCATAGATGCCAAGGAAGAAAAGAAAGGTGTTTTCTGTGCAAAATTTCTGCTCCTAGTGCAAATTTCTGGGAAGAAGAATGCTTCCTCTAACTATGACTCAGGTTTCTGTGAATCAATAGAGCCCCTGAGGATCAGAGGAAGTCAGTATATTTTAGACGTGAAAGGTACTAAAGCCTGTGGCTGACTGGAGCAGTCTGGAACCCATTTTTTCTTTTTCCTTTTTTTTTTTTTTTTTTAAGAGCAGTAAAATGCTTGGATGGTCCACCAATGACGCAACGTTCAGTTGAGTTACTGAGGATTACCTCCAGAAAGATGTACCCATTTTAAGCAGAAAAAAATACTTGCCTTCCCAGGCCCTACTCCCCCCTCCCTGCACCCGTCAACTTATATGGCTGGAGAACATGATAAAGACAGTCAGAAATTCCCAACCTCCCTCTTTCTTCCGTGTCACTGTGTCTTCAGTGTGCTCAGTTCATAGAAAAATATGGAGAAACAAGCTGCATCTGGAAGGAAATGCTGAGGTTATGATTCAAAATAAGAACATTAAGAAACTGCAGCAGGTTATCTGCTGAGACTTGAAGGAGAGCTATAAAAGAGATGGTTCCTGATAATATTTAATAGCTCACTAGAAAGGTAAACATGTATTAATTTTTTATATATATAAAACTATTCCCAGAACTTGTTCAGTTTCTCAGGAATCCTGTAGCATCCAGATAGCCCAAGACAGATAAATGAAAGTGGTAAATGCTGTTTAAATGTTAAATAATTTCATTGGCCTTTATGGGTAGGTTTACTGCTTCTATTCTGGAAAAAAATCTCCGAAAAACCAACCCTGTTCCTCTCCAGGCATTATTTCTGTGAACATTGCACAGTGTTAAAGGAAAGAAATATCAGACAAACTGTTTCACAGGCTTATTTATGAGGAAAATATTCAACATCAAAGAGAGACTTCTGCCTATTTTGGAAAAGAAAATGACCTTTTGCACTTTAGTTCATTGCTTCTCTTGCATTGAAAGACTAAATAGCATCTGGAAGCTGGTCAGGTTGCACAGCTGAAGTGTGTCAATCATTTTTGTTGTGAAGAGACAGACCTTAAGGAAAAACCCAAATAACTGACACCTTGTTTGTTAGGGGTACTAGGGTACATATTTTTAAAAGTCACAGGGCCTGTACTTTTCAAACTGGAAACTAAGATAAATTTGTACTTGAATACGTAAGTGCCAACCCATGTACATCATTCTAGACACCCTTTGCACTTGTTTCTGTTATTGTTTTATTCATTGCTGTCATTTAAAAGAAAGGGCATTAGGTGTGAATACATTTAAGAAGGATCCACTCTTTATTTTCATAAGACCATTTGTCACTGAAAATAGCTTTTTTTCTAAAACTTCATGCACTAGGATGACTTCTGCCTACAGGGAGGGGTTTTTTGTAAACCTCATTTCATGGTATATTTTACCAGACTTTCTAAGGCCTGTGAAGCTTCATATAAATTTGGGCTTATGCTGCAACTCAGAAAAATTGCTAATTTACAGTTTTCCTAGGCCAGGCAAAGTCTGGATATCTGACTGAGTGTTGCTTTTGGGTATCCAGGGGCAAGGGAAGAATTTACTATAAACTTTAGGTCCACGTAAGCTACCAGTAGGAACACTTTTATAACTATTTGAAACCAAAAAACACCTTGATTTTTATTTTTCTCTGATAATTCAGGTTGGTATATGTTATTTAATACTGGTTTAGTTAGGAAGTTACATTCATTAAATCACTGATTACAAGTGACCACAGTTGTTTTAATTCATCAGGTCATTAATTTAAAGGTACATTGTAAGTAGCATAACCTTCAAGAGGTTGGTGAGCTACATGAGAAGCTCTTGACACAGTGTGTTTGATGTGGATTCCTGTTTGTAGATGGTGTTCTTAAAACACAGGAGGATTTTCTTTTGAATGTTTTTGTCTGATGTGTCCTATAATACCTTGCAATGTCTTTTTTATGTTCCTGCATACTGTATGTCAGAAAATAATTCATCCCCAGATTTTACAATAAATCTAGTGAGTACAGACAGGACTCTCTATCACAGTAGCCTGTTATATACCTTGCTGTCAGGTCCTTCTTCTCTAAATTCTCTGCTTCACCATAATTCTGCCAGGTGCACTTAGAGAGAACCAAAGTCCCTTAAACTTGCCCTGATAGGTATGTGCTGCAGCCCAGCATGCATCATTGCCCAGGAAAAACTGAGGATGCCTTCCAAGTATATGCTTAGAACATATTCCAAAGGGAAAATGAAATATGGGTGTCATGCAACGTGCTCTTGTCAGGTATCCATGCAATAATGGAGGAGCTGGACTTTGATGATCCTTGTGGGTACATTCCAACTCAGGATATCCTATAATGCTGTATATGACCTTTGATAAATTCTGGGAAAAGATGGCAGAGATTCACAAGCATCAGTTTTATGTGAGTGAAGGGAACTTGGTGGTAGAATGAAAGACTCCCTGTTCAATTAGTTGTCCTGTATTGCAGAAGCTCCACAAATGCCAAGGTCAGGTCTTTGATTTAGTCCTTGCTATAGGGTTGTCTTAGTAACTGGAGATATGTTTCAGCTTGTACTGTGCCAAGAAGGTTTTTATCAGATTTCTGGAATGAAGAGAGAAAAAACAAGTTTTATTTCAAATTGCCAAAATCACAGTATCTGATTCAGAAAAAGCCCTGTTTAACTCCAGAATCTGTTCCCCATTTGAACACTGTTTTGCTGACTTTTACTTTTTAGTATTTTTTTCAAATGTTTGCATGTTTTTTGTTCAATTAAATGGAATTCCAGGCTTATTTGTGAGGTGTGCTTCAGAATGCTTCCTTCTTTTCCTCTTGATCTGATGTAGAGGGTTATACAGCTCTTCAGAAGCCTTTTGACTGTTGTCACGCCTTTGACCAGTGGATCAGGGCTTGAAGGACTTGTGAAGCTTCTGGAATACTCTTGTATCAGAATCTTTCTCTAACTGGCCAGTTGCAAATAGTTACTAATTCCTCTGTTTCTTTTTTCCATGAGTACATGAAAGATATCTCAGTCTTGTTATTTTTAAAGCTTTGCTGGTTTATTAATAGACTCACTGTTTTCATTCTTTAGATTCTATAAACAAATAAGATTGCCCTTGTTTTCTTAGATCCTCCTTTTTTTTTCTGCTCTGCATTTCTTTTCACTCCTACTCAGTAAAGAATGAAATTTTGCTCACCCTTCATATCCTAACTTCTTGCATTCTTAAGAAATGCTTTGTGTGACTTTCCAGGTTCCATCCATTGAAAAAGCCTAGAGCCAATCTTTGCTTGTTAGCTTTACTCACGTTATACCTTCTTTTCCTGTGTGGGTGTGGGCTTTCACTGGGACGAACTGTTCTACTGCCTGTGTCTAACACACTCAGGAATAGTTGCTAGCAGCTACCTTTTTTAATAATAAAAAAGTCTTAATTATCCTTTTGTGAAGAGTTAGGTTCTTTTGGCAGATTTGAATCTTCCAAGGATTCAAACTGGAACTTCTTGAAAAACTTGAGTATCATTGGGCCTCCCATAAATTAAAAAGAATGCAATCCTTGAATTCTCTTGGCTGCATTTTTCTTTGCGGCAACAGCCAGACCAGAATCCTTTAATGTCTTGGTACTTTACTGAATGCTTCATTCCAGAAACATTTCTCACTTTTTTCACCTATTCTTTACTCTAATTCTTTGATCCAGATAGTGTTGTCCTAAGGCTAAAATGCTACTAGAATTAATTTTTTTTCTTTTTATGTATCTTTTTTAAATCTGTTTATGCCAACATCATTTTAATGTCTGAATATTTGTAAATTAGTGGAATACTGGAGTAGAAAGAAGCATAAAATGCAGTCATAAGGTAAAAAATTACTGACTGTTGCAGTCCAACTTTCTTAATAAACAAGAGCCTCCTAACCCCAAATTCAATCCACAGCTCTCAAGTACTGATGACAATCTTAATTTCCTAAAGACATTCACTTCTTTGTCTTTCAGATAACCTCTCTCTTCATCCTAAACACAAGTACTGAAGGAAATTTAGCTATGGTTAACCCCTTGCATACCAATTTCAAATAATGCTCCAAACACCATCAGAGTGATGGGTACCCTAGAGAGGTCTGTTTCCTTCACTGGTAGCATTGAGCTTTTCTGTCCCCAGCTTCTTATAAATGAAGATATGAGTAGCATTTTCCTTTTGGAGTTCTAAATTTAGGCTTTGTGCCAGTATCTACACAAAGACCTGAATTTTTCCTTCATTTTTTGGATTAACCCCAATCAAGTGTGTCAAATCACTGCTCAAGGGCCTATTTCAGTACAAAAATAAGCAGATCCCTCTCTAGCTTTGGCCACTTTGAAATCAAGTTTTTATTGACTGACAGTCCAAATTATAAGGAAATAAAAAATATACAATGTATAAGCCAGGCAGGGCTCTGAAACACAGATCTGTTATTGTCCAATTTAGTAATACTGTTATAAAACAGCTTTGCAATTGTTCAGTTTAAAGGACATTCCCACAAGTTTTTTATGGAGTTCATCTTGCCTAAACGACTTATAAAATTTGAAAACAATCCCAGAATCTACTTTTAGCCATTACTTTATCTTTGTAAGAAAGAGGCGGTGGCCCATTACTATGAGTAATGGAATCACACCTAGATCCAAATTTGCTCTGAAGTTTAACACTCCAGACACAACTTTATTAGTACACTTAAAATGCTATTTTGTTCAGATCGATGTTTGTTATAGCTCTGATAGTGCCACAAAGGATGCATCCTAATTTATACTCGTGTGAGAGATGGTGTGATCTGTGACAAACCAGATTCTGATGTAGTATTCTCATTTTGGAAGGACTGTTTTCATCATGGTGGTTGAAGGGGGAAGATGTTAAGGTGCTTTGGTCCTTTCATCCTTTTTTCTGAGGACATTAGCTTAAGTTAAATTGAATAGCTTGCCTACCTTTAAATTTGGAGATGGCTCTGATCAGGGCCTGATTGCAGGATTGCCGGGTGGGATGCTGGGGGAATATGCAACACGGGATGTGACCTCAGTTTTTCCTGTGTGCCCCTCTAATTACTGGTCCTGAATATGTCGCGGGACAGGGTGAGTTTTTCTCCACCCCTTGCAGATTCAGACCTATGCCTTGAACGTCCGATGAGCTGTCCACACGCCTAACCTGACTCCTGAGAGTAGACGTGGGGAAGTCTACGCTGTGTCTGCTGCTGATACCTGGACACCGGCTACTGCTCCAGGAGCTGTAGCTCCAGCAGCGTCGCCGCTCAGCAACCGCCTCCCGCAGGAGCCGAAGCCCGGTGCGGGGCCGGGCTTGCCCGGGGCAGGGTCTGGCCGGTCCATTCTTTGCCCCGCCAGCCGAGCACCCTAGGGTGCTCGCGGCATTTCTGTCCCTTGATCGCGGCGGGGAGCGGGGCAGGAAGAATGACACTGAGGAGGGGTTTGGTCTACTTGATGGGGAGCTAAGCGGGGATGCATTTTTGCTCTCCGCTTTGCTTCTCCTGCCCTACAGGTCGGAGATGCTATTGAGAGAGGGAGGGCCGGGGAGATAGGGCAGCGGCTCACGGCTCCAGTCCCTCGCCTTCCGCCAGGGGCTGGTGCCGCCCCCTCCGAAGAGCTGGAGCTCCCGGGGTCGGCGAGAGCCGCTCCCCACCCCTTCCCGTGCGACGAGAGGCGCGATCGCCCAAACTCCTGGGAGGGGAGACACCACCCGCTGCCGCCTCCTCTTCCTTCTCCTCCTCCTCCTCTTCCCCCTCCCCGCTGCAAACCCCGAATAAAAGGGGCGGGGGGCGGCAGGATGCGCCGCTCGGCGGAGAGGTTGGCGCCGTCGCCGGCCGCCTGATGCTGCCGCAGTTCGCCATTGCCGGGCACGGCTTGGAGCCTCGCAGAGGGAGGCGGGGG
>JAOXXN010000265.1:70995165-71008877 GCA_026770055.1 Myrmophylax atrothorax | reverse complement strand
TATTAAATTTAAGAAAAAGAAACTTTAATTAGAAAATGGATATAAGAAGGATAACTGTTCTTAACTACTATATATATGTATGTGTAGATATAGATTTAACTGTAAACAAACCAGAGCAAACTACTCCCCCAACACCACAAGTAAAAACAAAAGAGAACAACACCCAAAACAGTAGGTTCCTCCTGGAACAGTTATATTTATGGACAGAGTCAGTGTCACACCTTGGCTGGCTGCAGGGTGAGTGCTCAGTCTTTTCCCAGTGAGACAGAGATGAGCAGTGAGCACTCAGATGAATTCTGTCTCTCTCTCTTTGTCCTTTGTCCCAAACAAAGAAGGAAAGCTGTGAGTGTAGAGCCACAGCGTGTCCCAAAAGGCAGCTGTGACTCCTCTTTTCTCGGGTCGCTGCCGCGATGGGGTGGGCGGCCATGACACTGCCAGTGATGGTGAGGCCAGAGCAGCAACCGGGGACTCCAAATGTCGAAACCCAGGAGAAACAGCAGTGGCAAGAAAAAACTAGCTTACTCCACAGGAGCAGCGAGGAGCAGCCGAACAGTTTTCTCTCCAACAGACAACACACACAGCTCCAACCTTCCCCCAGAGCTGTGTGATGTCCCACCCAAAACGATCAAGAAGGAATTGGCAGTAGTTAACTACTTCTTTTGTTAACTAATGGCATGGGTAGTTAGTGGAGGGGAGAGAATTTACAACAAAACTACAACAATAATATAAAAGAGTAAAATTAAATTACACAGTCAAAAAAAGAAAAAAAAAGGAAGAGTCTTATGGAAAGATAGCATTTGATTCTATATTTTACTTAGATGTGATTGGGTCCTAGATCTCAAAGTCAGTCTCCACTGTTTTATGTAGTGGCAGCCTTGCTTTTACATGCTTTTTTTACAGTCTCCCTTTTACTTCTATTTCAATGTCCAATCTCTTCTGCTTTAACAATTTTTTACTTAAGAGCATTCAGATGATTTTTTTTCTATTTGACTTATACATAGGGACAAATGAGACATGCACATAAGTCTACCATTATCAGAGTAATGTCTACCATTTTTAATAGTCAGTGAAACTTCAAACACTAGGAGAATTTTTGAATCAGTCTTGGACCTCAGCTCAATCATATCTTTTAAGCATATTCTTAAATTCATCTTTATTAAGCAAAACACAATAACCAAATTTTGAAGGGCTGCTGATTTCACAAGGGATTAAGCACATGCCCTCCACAAAAGGTAAAACAAAAGTCTGAATGGGGCTATTAGCAGAATCACAAAATCACAGTTAGGGTTGGAAGGGACCTCTGGAAATTATCTAGTCCAACCTCCTTGCCAAGACAGGGTCACCTAGAGCAGGTCACACAGAAACATATTCAGGTGGTTTTTGAATGTCTCCAAAGAGGTAGAATTCATGACCTACCTTAGCAGACTGTTCCAGTGCTCTGCCACCCTCACTGTAAAGTTCTTCCTCATGTTAAGGTGTAATTCTTGTGTTTTAGTTTATGGCCATTGCTCCTCATCCTGTTGCTGGGAACCACTGAAAGAAGTCTGGCACCATCTTCTTGGCACCCGGCTTTGAGATATTTATATGCATTAATAGATCGCTGCCCAGTCTTCTCTTCTCTAGACTGAACAGGCCCAGCTCCCGCAGTCTCTCCTCATAAGAGAGATGCTCCAGACCGCTAATCATCTTTCTGGCCTCCACTAGACCCCCCTCCAGTAACTCCTTGTTTTTATTGTACTGAGGAGCCCAGAACTGGGCACTGCACTCCATGTGGCCTCACTAGGTCTGAGCAGAGGGGGAAGATCATCTCCCTTGACCTGCTGGCCATACTCTTCCCAATGCACCCCAGAGTACAATTGGCCCTCCTGCCTACAAGGATATGTTACTGGTTCACAGTCAACTTGTTATCCATCAAGTTTACCAAGTCTATCTTAGCACAACTGTTCTCTGGTAGTAGGTCAGAGCCCAGCCTTTACTGATACTTGGAGTTATTCCTCCCTAAGAGCAGAAGCTATGTCCTGATTTTCAAGAAGGCCAAGAAGAAGGACCTCGGAAACTACAGGCCTTTCAGTCTTACTTCAGTACCTGGGAAAGTTATGAAGAGGATTATTCTGGGAAGTATTTAAAAACTCCCTAAAGATAATGCAGTCATTGGTCACAGCCAGCACAGCTTCAGGAGAGGAAAGTCCTGCTTGTCAAACCTGATTTCCTTCTATGACAAGGTAACCCAACCAGATGATCATGGTAAGCCGTTGATGTAATCTTTTTGGATTTCAGTAAAACATTCGATACTGTCTCTCACAGTAACCTTCTGGACAAAATGTCCAGTACACAGCTGGATAAACACATCACACAGTGTGTGAACAGCTGGCTCATGGGTCAAGCACAAGGGGTGACAGTGACTGGGGGAACATCAGACTGGCCACCTGTCTCTAATGGCGTTGCACGCCCTGTGCTCTTCAACATCTTCATATATGACTTTGATGCAGGACTGGAAGGGATACTAAGCAAGTTTGCAGGTGATGCAAAACTCAGAGGAGCTGTTTACTCCCTTGAAGGCACGAAGATCCTGCAGGGACACCTCGACAAATCAGAGGGCTGGGCAATCACCAGCCATAGGAAGTTCAACAAGGGGAAATGCTGGATTCTGCACCTGGGATGGGGCAACTCCAGATGTATGGACAGATTGGGGAATGAGATGCTGGAAAGCAGTGCCATGGAAAGGGACCTGGGGATCCCAGTTGACAGGAAGTTGAATATGAATCAGCAGTGCCCTGGCAGCCAGGAGGGCCAACCATGTCATGGGGGGCAAAGTATCGGCAGCTGGTTGGGCAGGTGATTGTCCCTCTCTGCTCTGCACTGGGGTGACCTCACCTTGGATATTGTGTGCAGTTTTGGGTACCACAATATAAGAAAGACATCAAGCTATTGGAGAGTATCCAAAGGAGGGAAACGGAGATGGTGAAGGGCCTTGAGAGGAAGCCGTATGAGGAGCATCTGAGGTCACTTGGTCTGTTCCGCCTGGAGGAGACTGAGAGGAGACCTCATTGCAGTTACAACTTCCTCGTGAGGAGACGAGGAGGGGCAGATCTCTTATCTGAGGTGACCAGTGACAGGACCTGAGGGAATAGCCTGAAGTTGTGTCAGGGGAGGTTTAGGTTGGATATTGGAAAAGGTTCTTCACCCAGAGGGTGGATAGGCACTGGAACAGGATGCCCAGAGAAGTCATCACAGTACCAAGCCTGACAGAGTTCAAGAAGCATTTGGACAATATTCTTGGGCACATGGTGTGACTCTTGGGGATGGTCCTGTGCAGGACCAAGAGTTGGGCTTGATGACCTTGTTTATCACTTCCAACTTGGCAGATTCTGTGATTCTGTGAAGTGATGCACAACATAATTGATTACCATCTGATGCTGACCAATGCCCAGCCTGTTCCTGAGGAGTGATCAGCAGCTCCTGGCCAACTACCCTCAGTTTATATACCAGGCTTGATATTCTATGGTATGGAATATCCCTTTGGCTAGTTCAGGCTAAAAGTCCTGACCACGCTCCCTCCCAGACTAATGTACACTCGCCCACTGGCAGAGCATGACACCTTGAAGTCTTTGACTCAGGGTAAGCACTACTTAGCAAAAACTAAAGCATCACTGTGTTATCAACATTACTCTCTTACTAAACCCAAAACACAGCTCTCTACCAGCTACTAGGAAAAAAATTAACTCTGTCACATCTGAAACCAAGATAGCAAAGCAACATGCCAGAGCCCAGTTGGCTATGGTAGACATCATTGTTGATAGTGGGACAAAGCACTTTTTATGTGTTGCTTAACAGCGTAACGATTAGATTCGAATTTTTCCTGGTAGGCATTACTACAGAAGGTGACGAATGGTTCAAGTCAGTAAGTGTCCAGGCAGAGGATACAAATTCTGGAATGTCTGTTACATGATGTGTGAGTGTTCAGCTTGGCGGAGAGCCAGAGTGCCTTCCCTATGGCCTCACTAGAAGGACTGGTGTGACTGGAATAGTTGCAGGTGATATTATGTCATGTACAAATAAAACATATTTGTGAACATTATAAGGTTAGGAGATAAAATGGAAAAGAAGGAAAAGAACAGAGGCATTTTGGAATGCACCAGAGCATATCTTGCTGGCTTCATTTCTTCCAGTTATGGACAAGGTTATTTCTGCATCCCTTCTCTTTTGGTAGCTAATCTTTACTAAAGATATAACCTGTTTGGAAACTGGCTTTTAGTAATGATGTCTTGTAATTACTGTATAGCATCAACTGATCATTGTCAATATGTAATGTGGGTAAAACTCACTTATCAGGGCATTTTTATTTTTATGTGGAAGATTTTTCAATTTTTGTTCCCACAGAGGCAGGGATTTATTGCCCTTACGAGTGCTGGTTATATGATTAAAGCATATGAGAGCTATTGGACTATCATAGGTATCTGCTCCAGCTGGCTTTAGGATGACAGTAGTGCTGATATTCCTCGCTCCACTGCATAGCTGGAAGGGTACAGAGGGCAACTGCGGGATGTGAGAAAAGGGGGAAGCAAGAGATTGCAACAGGGGTGTTGAGAAAGCACGACTCAGAATCATCCCCTGCTTGTCGTCAAAATGGCAAAGGATATAGTATAGAGATGTGTCTCAGAGGATACAGGGACACCTCTAACAGTTTAGAGTCATACAGTAATTGAAGCTGGAAGGTGTGTCTGGAGACCATCTGGTCTGAGCCTTGGCCCAAAGCAAGGCCAGTAGGTCAGGGGCTAAGGGCCATGTCTGGATCAATTTTTACTATCTGTGATGATGAAGATTCCACCACTTCTCTGGACAACCACTTAGGACCCTGCAGGAGAGGAATGACAGTCAGTTAAGTAATTTTAAAGAATCATGAATTGGGACTGAAAATATGAAACTGTGTTATTAACCTGGCTGTTTTGTTGCAATTTTTTGAATTAACTTAAAAATAATTTGGGCTGTCTTTCCCTGTAGAATTTCATATTCTGGGTTACAGTCAGAAGATTTATGCTGAACTCTGCTTGTTTTCTTGCATTCATGAGTGCCTTGAAGCTTGAGCTTTAAATATAATATCAAGGATCAAATTCTTAGTGCTGCCAGTTTTAGAATGTGCCTTAATTATCATTTAAATGTTCTGCAGAGCCACTTCCCAGGTTCACATTTCTCAATGCATTTTTTTTATTTGTTATATTCTTTCTTCCCTTTTTTTTCTTTTTTTAAAAATTTTTTGTTTCCCTCTTCTGAGTTACACATCTGGGTTTTACAAGCTTAGGTCTTAGGCATGCAGGAAACCATTACAGGTTCACCATGGGGGTACTTGTGAGCAACATGAATGAAAGGCTCATGGCATAGGACTGGCATAGTGCTGGAGTAGAGGAATCTCTCCTCACTGCATCCAGTGAGAGAAACTTGTATAAATCAAGGTGGAAAAATACATGTCTCTAAGGAATATGTGAAATCTGTCTAGGAATTTCCCTTATGCTTTTTGTATTGATAACTGAAGCACCACTCCTAAAATCAATAGACGATTACAGGGACTCGATACACTTAATGAGCTCCAAAGGAACAGTTACTTTGGGCTGTGATTACTCCACAACATACTAGCATTTTATTACTAATTATTTATAGTGTTGGAGGGGAGGATTAATTTGGTAATCCATTTGTTTTTTCACAGATTTTGCCTTAAAATTGTTAGCTCGTACTTTCAGATGTTTATTTATCTGTTCTAGAATGCAGATTTCTATTTTTTAACTGCAGAATACAGAATTTTAAAAAAATACTTCCCTCCCCTGCCCCAAACCCACCAAACCCCCCTACAAAAACCCAAATAAGAAAAGCCTCCCCACCTTAGTTTAAAAAGTCCAAGATAGTGATTTTTCTATGGCACTTACATTTTTCAATTCTGTTCCATAATTCCTGATTTCCAAACAATATCACCATAAAAAAGCCTTGTGCTTGTATGTTTAAAAATTCAGATCTTCCAATGAATAACACAAAAGCATATCTTACAGTTACAAAAAAATAGTCTCATAATGTCATCTGTTACAGAAACAAAATGATCCTTTTTCCCTGCAGACCCTACAATGCCAGATTTAATTTATTTTGGGAAGAAAGATTGTTTTGTAGAATGTGCTTACCTCTTGAGAAGTAAAAGGTGTTGGCAGAGAGTGTGAAGATACACTGGAGAACAGAGCTTATGCAGAAGCAGATGAGTTTATGGGGAAAAAGGGAAAAACCTCTGCACTACTTTATATTTAGCATAAAAGAAATTGATAGAAGGGATTTTGAGATGTCGTGCAGGGACTAGGGCAGATCAGCTGTGCTCAGACTGTGGTTTCAGAAAGTTTGGTCCTCTAATTCCAACTTTTTTTCAAAGCCAGATTTAGCTATGCTGAACTCTCTGGCCTCCAATGCACAGGGGGAGGGTGGTGAGAAGGAGGAAGTCTTGAGGTGTGCTTCACACACTGCTGAGCCCAGCAGGGTTGCAGGGCATGTGGGAAAGGGCTCCAGGCTGAAATGGCTTAGCCACAGAGCATCTTGCCTGCAGCACAATTTAAATGCATGATTTCAGTTGATATTAATAATTTGGAAGGTTTATAGGTTATTAAAACAGGAATTGTCTGACAGTAAAATGTCACATGGATACAGGAATTTTGTATATACCGTGGTTTTTCATAGTGTGTTGAGCTTTTTTGACTTTAAAAAGTTTAAAGAACAAAGTCTAGTGGTGTCAGAGGATGCCTTGAATCGATCCTGTATATTTTTCTCCAGAAATGCTGCACCCTGTTCCTCCAGTACTTTGTGGTGGATGTCTGGATGCCCAGTGTGAATTTTTTCAATTATAATGAAAAGTCTTTTTGCATTAGGAGATGAGCCCCAGCCTGAATGAGAGGAAGCAGAAATGCGCCTATCCTGCACAGGAATGCACATTGCTATGTTAAGAAGGCTGATAGAGGGAAAGAGGGGTGTCCCCTTTTGCTGTTGATAAATCCATCTCCATGCTGTCAGAAATGGCTGTAATGGGAGCTCTCTAATTTTTCTCTGCTGAAATGGTCTAGTCTCATTTATCTCTTCTCCTCTTTGCAGATTGGCATATTTCTTCTGTGTGCATATTTATCCAAAGTCATTACTTGGTGTGTTGGAGTAAAGGTCATATCAATTTTTTTCTCTCCTTTGCTGCTTTTTACCCCCCTCTAGTCCCTCTGTTTCTAAAGATGTCAAGCTAAATAATTGATGTTTTTTTCTGATGCCAGAAGGCCTTCATAATATGTATGTTAGGGTTTAGTGTATTTTTCTTTTCTACATCTCAGTGCTTTCAATTTGTATGCAGAGCCATCCTCTTACTAGGAACTCCTATGCCCAGAGCTGAGGATTACGTTCTTACCCAACATATGTACTCAGCCCGAAATGCTAAATCTCTGCTACCAGAGGAGCTGAAAGATGTTATGGTTAAAATAACCCATCAGATCAATCTGTAAATCATTTAGTTTGAGAGGCAGGATAAAGATACACCTTGACTGTTTGAGTTACTTGACCAGTACTAACTCGTAAGTTTAAATACTGCTATTCTGACTGTGATGGATTAAGCAGATACGGTTTTTAGTAAAAAAAAAAACAAAACAAAACCAATCAGTCTTGTGACAGTGATGGGGGAGTCTCTGAGGATGTTGTTTTCTACAGAAATGGTTGGATTTTGGTAGCTTGTAGCATGTGGACTACAGAAGAAAAGTGAAAACAGGATGATAGTGGGTCCTGGCTTGTTTCCCCCAGGTTGCTCCTGGGTGATTTCCCCACCCCCTCAGCCAGCCTGATTTCACTGGGCAACTAGAAGGAGGGCTTTATCTGCTGGTCTCCCTGTTCCGTCCTGTCCCTATTGCAAAAGCCCACATAGGAGGAGAAGACAAGGCAGAATAATTTACCTGGATTTGTAGCTTCCCCCAATTTTGTGTCAGGAGTTGGTTTTTGATGCTGGCTGTCAGCATGTACAGCTGCAACACAAGTGTGGCTTCATGGTAGGGCAAGGGAGGATGGGGGCAGCGACTTGCCCAGGTGCTGAGGAGGATCCACCTGCTCTGGTATCCCAGGTTTCCCTGCCTGTGAGTCATGCCAGGGCTCATGGAGGCGGGTGGTCAGCCAGCATTGCTAATATTGCTTTGCTGTTGGTACTCTTCCATCCCTGCAGCTCTGTACTGGAAAAGGATGCTGTATTTCCCCATTTTCAGAGAAAGACAGTATTACTGGTTGTGGAGGAAGCTGCAACACCATGCTTTCAACTGGTCCTTTCCCTTTGAGGTCATTTGTATCCTATCTTCTTCTGCAGTGCAACTGGAGGATGCTAATACATCTCTGACACACAATGAGTGCAAGCCACATTGTGGTACCTCAGCACAATGTTTTCCAATGACTTACTTACCATTTTTATTATCATGACGGAGTGCTGAATGGCATCTAAAAAGCTGGCAGGGAGCTTATCCATGGATAAACTGTAGGTTAATCTGGTTTCCAGTTTGTGAAACTAGGTTTGGTACTTGAGGGGGAGACAAGGAGCACCTCTGAGACAGCATCTGGTTGGAGAGTTAGAAGAAATTTCTAGGAAAGTGAAAAGACAAAAAATTTTTTCCTTTCCCTCATGAATTAAATGCTACATGATTTTTTTAATGGGCAGAGTTTGTGGATGTTTTATTTATTAATGCTGTGCAAAAACTATTGTAGAGGTTGGGCATTCAGAAAGTTTGAAAGGCAAAATAATGATTTGGATTGATCTCTAAATATTTTTTTATAGTTTTTGCAGGCATAGAGAAGCCTAAGAAGCTTCCCAGCTAATATTTCTTTTCTCTGAAAAGTGCATTTCAGTCCTAAGCTGTTAGCCTTCTCTAAAGAAACACAGAGGCAGGGAAAGTCTGCCAAGGAATATTCAACAACTAGCAACCACTTGAGGGTATTTGCAAATAGTTGCAATTGTCTGAGATCTGTATTTTTCCAAGAATAAAATACTAGCCCATTTCTCACATTTATCCCTTCTAGTGTTTGCCCCTTGCTATTGATTCCTTGTCCTGTTTCCTCTCCAACCCACTTCTTCCCCTTCTGTTTCACTTGTCAATCCTGATTCTCCTCCATCTGCACTTACCCTACTCAATCGCCTTTGGCTCACATCCAGCTTCTAACACACCCTTATCACCTAAACTGTGTAACCTCATTTCTCAAGTATTTTGCTTTTCATTTCTATGTGAAGTATTCCTCCAGTAAACATTTTGGATTGCTTTTTATAACAGTCAAAGAAAAGGCTTCTTTGTACACACCATTTACAGCCATTTAGCTCAATGGTTAACATTCAGTGGAATGTTAAATAGTCACAAAAAGACAATGATTACATGAAACGACTATTTTACTGAAGATAACTGCTATTCAAGTAGAGGTAATATTTCACAGGGAAAAAAGGAGCGAATTACTGGGCTTATTCACCTATACTATGAATTCAAATGAACTTCATCTAAAGCAATGTTGTTACACTGATTTTTATGAAATGTAGCTAAACTCAGCATCAGTCCCTGTGACTTTCAGCTCATCTGACTGTTAACTATGCTGGTTTTCAGAATCTTGTCCTTGTTACAGTTCATAGAATCACGAGATAGTTGAGGTTGGAAAGGACCTCTGGGGATCATCTGGTCCAAACCTGGCTCAAGGAGGGTCACCTAGAGCTGGATGTCTAGGACTATGTGCAGGCAGCTTTTGGATATTTCTGAGCACATATCTCCACATGCTCTTCGGGCTGGTGTTACACCACCACCAGCTGGCTCTGGGAGACCAGCACAGAATCAACAAACAGCAGACCCCATACACATGCTACTGTAAAATACAAATAGATTTATTTATAAATGTTTTTCCCCCCAAAATAAAAATTATTTAGAAATGGTTGATTGTCTTTAAAATATTATACTCTAATCTTACTAGGGTGGAGGTTTCAAACCTTTGTGAAGAGCTTAAAATTGATGTTTATTCTCCCGCCACTACCTTCACCTTTTTATGGGAAGCATTTAATGCAAGTTTGTTTGGGTATTTTTGTCAGTCCAAATATGTGTTTCTTCCATTTATCATACTCTAACCTTTCTAGTAGATAAATTGGTCCTCCTTTAAACCAGGACAGGTTGATGGCCCATAAAATAGTTTTTCCAGGACTATTGCTGTGGTTACGTGATTTATATCAAGGCCTTCTTAGAGTTCAAACCCCACAATTGGTAACAATGGTGGGGCTCCCACACAACCTACTGGAATTTAATCAATCACATTATTAGCAGAAATGTTTCCTCTGAAAGGTATATTATCTTGCTTTTGAATATCACTGTTCCAGTGTTTGCTACAAAACCAGTCACTCTTGTCAATTTATGAGAGCAAATAAATAATGAACCAAAGCCACAAAAGCACGTTTTGCGAAGGTTATCTTCAGAGAGTTTCCTGGAGGTCTCCAATCCATGGATGGAAAGCTAGTGGCAACGTACAGGCTTTGACATTCAAGGAATTGAGTGACAGCTGTAAACTGTAGCTGGGGATGGTGTGAGATCCCTTTAAGAGAGGTGTCCTGCTAAGGACACAACAACTCTTGTGGCTTCACTAGTGTGTGGGGATCTCAAGCAGGTGGTGCGGTTGGAAGAATGTTGAATGGCATGTGGATCATGTAACAGCAGAGAGGGTCTGAACTGTGGAGGTAAAGGAGGGGCACATGGCAGGAACAAATGAGCAAGTCCCAGGGTGCTGTGCCTAGACTCAGGTGGCTTTGTAGGTATTTCCTCTTCTTCCTTGCAGAAATACTGTCCAGACATGACTTTACAAATCTTCCTCAGTTTCGGAACATCCGATAGCCAGAGCAGGTTGGATACTGCTCATAGGAGCTCCTAGGCTGTGGAGCCTTGCCTAAGCAGTAGGTCCAACCACCCAGAGGGAGTGCATGTGCAGGATAGCTTACTGAGTTAAGAGGCAAGAGTTGTCTTTATGCTTATGAATGTGTTAGGAAGAACTGCAAATGCCTTCAGAAGCATCTGCATGTGTGTTTCTATACAAGGCCAAGAGTTTGATTTCCTTAATGTCACACTAACATAGTCAAAGGTGGAGCAGCAAGGCAGTAGGCTAGAAATTTTTGAAAGAATCATGCTGAGACTAATGCCTTCCATGTCCTGTAATGCATTTCCTAAATGGATTTTTTTAATGGGCAACAAGGACAAATAGTAATGAATGGCCAAAATTTTGATGAAGACCAGACCAATTATAACCTTGGGAATTCAATTGCCTTCTGGTAATCTCTAGAAATGATTTGTAGTAAAGTAAGACTGTTTTAGATGTACATAGCTGTCACTTGAAAAAGAGTCTAGAGATGAAACACATTTGAAGTATTTGCCTTTATTTAATAAAGTGACCTGAAATGGAAGCATTTACTTGTTTTTAGGTTTTTACTTCAATAAAGTTTCTGCTGAAGTGGAAGCATATCTGCAGATTAGCATGGGACAAAGGATAGTTAAATCCTGAGTCCTAAAGATGCTGAGTGGGGTAGAGTATTAGCACTGGTGTTCACATACTTGGTAATGTCTATCTCATCTTCATAGGAAAATGAAAATTAATGATGTACTATTTTATATTTTAATGATTCCATATCTGTGTTTAATTGCAGTTTGTAAACCACAAATCTTACCTTCCTGTCATTATCATGCAATGAAGCTACTGAGTTTTATTTTCTGTTTTGTTTTAGTTTTTTAATTATAGATTAATATGTCATTTTTAGACAGCTTACAGCTGGGTATCCTGCCCATGGCAGACCTAATGCACCTCCAGAAAGGGGAGTAAGATCCAGGAGAGCAAACAGCTGCCTGCTGATCACAGGAATGAGCGATTTATTGAATACAAACTAAATTTCAGTCATAAGTAATGCATTAACATTAGTATTACACCATCAGCATTGCCCTTCTGCCCTTAGTAAAACTAAGGAAAGTTCACCTTTAAATTGCATTCAGATTTATAATTAAGCATTTTGAGTGATGGCTTCATCTACTGCAAGCAAAAGGAAGTGATTTACAATGTCTGTCAGTAGAACATTAATGTCTGTCAGTAGAACATTGTTATATGAGGAGAGATTAACAATCAGAATTTCAGACTCAACAGCATTTATAATTCTGAATTATCTGTTTTGATGCAAATGCTCTGTCTTTAAACACTATGCTCTGTTTTAATTAGGTAAAGCAACCATTCCTTGTTTGACTAGTCCCCTAAATTAGTGACCAGCCTAACACCCTCAGGATCATGCTTTTGCATTGTTTAATCCATTCCAATTTACAAATTGAGAGAAAAAGAGAAGAAACTGGTCTTTTACACACAGAGCACAAGAGACATGACTTCAGATCTAAATTCCTCTGTATGTATTTCCATTTGTTCATTTGGGGGTGTGGTTTAGTGGGGAACAAGGTGGTGCTGGGTTATTGATTGGACTCGATCATTTAGAGGTCCTTTCCAATGATCTTGTGATTTTAAGAGGAGACTCCAGTAGGCATCAGTGAGCTCAAATCAGATTTCTCCCCATGCTTTTTGGGAATTTCTGCACTGTAGAAATGGCGTCAGCAGAGAGTTGACCAAAGTAATGTCAGTTTGACCCGGTGCACTGCTGATATAATGAACAGAGTACACTCAGGCAAGGAGGCAAGATCTTGGACTGATCCCTGTGCTGCTAGGAATTATTCACTGGTCCTTTGGCTGGATGGGTCTAGAGCGCAATTGGGATACATGATTGTGTCTCAGGTACATGTGCATAAACTGGTTTTAATGTAATCAGGTCAGCTACAGTTAACCGCAGAGCTGTGGTGATGTGGGCTTCAGCTGCTGAGTGTGCAGCCTGCCCTGACACTGTGTTTCCATTGCTCCATAGCTAGTGGGCACAGGGCCAAACTCCCTTCCCCATGTGTAATCCTGTTAAACTAAGTGGGACTGCTTACATGAGGGAAAAGCAGCAGAATTAGACTGTGAAGCATAACCATATTAAAATTGCTTGGCAATGGACTGCAGCTGGATTTGCAATAGGAGCGCCTGAGAGTGATGGATAACCAGCCTGCGTTGGCATCAAGTCCACCCTTCACAGGAGAAACTGCTTTCTGTGCCTTGGCCATTGCAGCTGAGACCCGTGTCTGGTGTGATATTTGTTTTACCTCATATTAGCCGTTAAAAAGATGTGCATAAGCTGTGCAAGAGCTGTATATTTTGCTGTATAATCAGTGGAGAGGAGTGGATTTTTATGTATCCCAGATGTTTCGTATAGGTGCAAAGGTGTGATAACTTACTCTCCAAACTCAGTCACAGATAGCATGAATTCAACTTGCTCAGACCAGGTGCCCCAATAGTTTCAGTTGGGAGTGACATAAATCCAGTGATGAAACTCCACATTTTCTGCCTGCAGCCAGCCCCTCTGCCCAGGAGTGTCTTCCCTTGTGGCTTGTATTGTCCACATGCTGGCTTTTCTTGCCCACATGACAGCACTGGCAGAGGGATTTGCAACAGATTCCAAATAAAATGCAGCATTGGAAATTTCCTGGCATCCTTGAAAACTGAGATTCAAATGAAATTTCATTAAAAGCTGCTTGTAAATTATATGGAGAAGTGAAAGGTACGGTTCTTCCAGCAGTGCATGGCAATAACTTTTGTGGATCTTTTGT
>JAOXXN010000265.1:70962749-70977185 GCA_026770055.1 Myrmophylax atrothorax | reverse complement strand
TTAACAGTTCATGAGAAATGACATAGAGGGTTTAGAATACACAGCTTTGGTCACACCCACACAGTGATAAACTGGTCCTGGCTTGCTGAACTAGGACAATTGTCTAGGGCTTTTTATACTGTTTGCTACTTTGTTCAGATAACATTTTCTTTTCCCACACTTTGTCTGTCTGAGGTTTTTTTAGTAATCAAACTCTTTAGGGAAAGGACTAGTTGTTGCTCTGTACAACATCTAGTACATATGAATCTTGATTATGGCCCATAGCCAGATTACAGTGTGATTATAGTTACAATATTCTTCAAAAAAGATGACACCACCACCTGCAGACAGGCCTTTCATGGGGATGCTAGATACTAATTTACTGCGACAAGACTGTAGTACTGGATGTCCAACATCAATCATAAAATGCTTTTTCTTGAAGCAATGAATGTTGGTAATAAATAGCCTCCATCGTCTCTGGTACATAAATGAAAATGAATGTTAATCATTATAGTGAATAATGACCCTAGGATGCTTCTTATGGAAACAAATGTATGTCATTTTGTTTGCTTCAATAATGGTCATATTTGCCTCAATACAAAATACAAAATGCTACAAAATAAGTCTGCTCTTAGCTGCTTGTCTGCTACCCATCAGTGGTTCATTACTGTGTTGCGGTGGTGTAAAATACAAAAGCATACATAAAGCATGTTGTATCCCTACCTATGTCAACCACGTCAGTGAAAAATGTGCTCAAGGCAACTACAGTCAGCTTGTCAGGCTGAGGCAAAGCCCCGCTAAAACATGTACAGGTTCAAATAAACTTTTTAAATAAGTAAACTCTTGTAATTGCAGTTTTTGCCAGCTATTGATCTGGTTCCTTTGCAAAGCAGGGACTCCTCTAAAACCTGCTCTATGGACTAGAGGTGTCTTATTCTAGGCTTGTCTGCCCTCTTGGAAAGGTATGTCAAGGCCCCTAAGCACAAGAATTGATTCTACAGGTCTGCTGTGCTTCAGCAAGTACATTCCAAACTTGGCGGAAATTGAGATACCAGGGATCTGTGGGTTCACCCTCATCCTGAAGTTCAACTGGCCTGCTTATTGGGTTGGTATGTCCTATACTTGAAAGGTTTACAGAATAAATTGACAATGCCAAAGGGCTTGCAAATGACCTTTTAAGCAGCCCTAGTCATCAGAACAGGCTGAAGGCTTACAGTCAAGGACTATAAAATATTTTAGTTGGTTTTAACTAGCATAGATGGTAGATGTAGTATGTCAAGAACTGTGTGTGAGCTTTTGTTTTGATAGAGTTTTATCTCTGTTCTCTGAAATTACTTCTGGTTTGGAATAGTGTGTAGCACTCAGATTAATATGTGAACTAGCTAGGACATGACCTTTTAAGTCTCTGTCTAGAGAAGGAAAGTAGGTTTTAACTTCCTAATTTAAAAAAAATAATTTGGAATCTCTTTCAGTGTTGCATATTTTCAGATTTTTAGAAGTTTTTACACGCATGCAATCTGGGGACTTGTGCTGGGTGCTGTTCAAACAGAAATACAGAGGCTAGTTCCACATCAGAGAGCTATGCAGGAAAGACAAAGCCAGGCAGCTTGATCAGCAATATTGCAGCTGCAGGTGGTTGAAGATTGAGTGATGCTGTGATATGAGCTGACAGGACTAAGCAGACGTGCAGTATAGCTTAACTATTGGATGCAGGGAGAGAACAGTATATGCCACCATCATAAATATCTTTTTTCAAAATAACTGACTGGTAGCAAAAAAAGGCTAGCAAGAAATAAAATACATAAGCAAGAAATAAAATACATAAGCAAGAAATACAGAACACCACTATATGAGTGTGGGATTTGTTTAGTTTGTTTTTTGGTTCAGATTCAAAACCATGGCACAGCGGTTCATCTTCCTACACAAATAGCTGTGTGTATATGTGCCTCAAATTGAGGGGGTTTTTTGGGAATGATTTCTTGAGTTAGTTTTTTGTGCCTCAATTAGAACTCAGCCATGTATCAGTTTCAAGGAGATTATCACTGAAAATATTACTGGGTGAATGATGAAATCTTCAGTTTTGAAGAAAGACTGATTCTTGAAGAGGTAGTATTTTAGGGACCTGAGTGTTCATCTGAGATGTGCAACCCTCATGTCCTCCACCTGCTTCACCAGGCTGGCATTTTACAAGCAAATGACAATTATTGATGGTTTCATGACAGTCCTCCCAGCTTATTGGGGTCATCCTTTGCCTGGGTAAAGTAGGTTAGCTTAGCGGCAGTCAGAGGAGGCAGGGACAACTCAGGCTTGCAGTGGGATCAGAAGGCTTCACCGAAGACAAAGGGCTTTATTTTTAGTAACAGCTTCACTTTTATCCACTCCTGCATATAACATGCTAGCACACTATTGGTCAATAGTTCACCTAACATACATGGAAAGATTCTACTGGTTACAAGGCATCCACATTCTACAGGTGGTTCTCTGGTCCTTAAGGATGTATTCGTTAATCACCTCAGACTTTAAGAGATCCAGACACACACTGTCACCCCGACACCAGCCTTTCTGGTTGCACCTGCCACAATATGAGTTTGTAATACACAGTGCTCCAACATAAGAGTGACTGAATGTATAGTCCGGAAATGAAGCCCTTTTTGTGGGATGCTGTGAGCAGAGGGGGCTGACCTCTAATTACTCTAATAACATCCTTATTCTTTTGACTATAAGCTCAATTTCTTTTAGGCCCCATTAGCACGTATATACACAGAAGTGATGACTCGAAGAGATGAAACATATGAAATCTACACCAAAATAACAAATTCAGATGCAGTTAAAGGCAACAAAACTTTTCAAATGGGAATATATTACCTTTCCATCTTCTTCCCTTTCATTTAATCTGTCTTTTTCTCCTTTTCCTGCTGCACTCTTTCCTTTCTCCTACATTGTGTTTTTTGTCTTCTGTGGAAAATGTTCCAAGCTCTGTGTCATCTTGCTGAAGAATAGGGAAAAATTCATGTCATGTTCTTTCTGCAAGGGAAAAGAACAATGTCCCATCACTTAAACTGATGTTCAAGTGAGGCAAAACTGAAAAAAATTGCATATTCAGAAGGCAAAACAGACTGTAGTTGGTACTCCCACTAGATGCAATAATCTTAGCTGCCAAGCAGAACTTACAAAGGTGACAAGTTATTTAGTAACACCTGTGGATGAAAAATGCAAGGAAATAAAATATTTTGTGGTGTGATTCTTATGAAAATATGCAGCAATTTTAATAAGAGTAGAGAGAAAACAGAGCATAAGAGAAGAAAAAGGGCACAGAAATAAAACAGTCTCTTAGGAAGGAAGATATGATCATGCCTTTTAGCAGTGCCAGTGCTGACATAATTCAGCTGATGTAGGGCCAGGTTTGTGAGAGGTTGCTACAGAAGCAGCAGTGTTTGTACCAAGTCTTATTTTTTACCAATGACTTATTATTGCTTCCACCCACTTTGCAGAGGTGGAAGCAGCTGCACAAAGCCTCCACTAGAAGAGGCGGGTGAAAAGCATGGAAGAGTGCTGGGAAATAGTGAACAGAATTGCAGAAAGAGCGAATTGTTAAGTCAGCAAATTTTAAACAACTTACTTTAAATTGGCAGGCAAGATTTGGATGGTTTGGGGATTATTAATCTAGCAGACATGCTGCAAAGCAGTGGCTTTGGCAGTCATTCAGGCTTTGGGTTTCCCCCACTTATCCTTTTTTCCCATCCCAGTGTCAGAGTGAAACCCAACCCCGCTGCTTGCCAGTCTTTGCTTTGAACAGCACCATGGTGCTGGTTATCCTTTCCTCCCATGGCTTTTCCTTCTCTTTCCCTGTGTGTTTTTCCTTTCACCCAAATCAGTTTAATTGCTGGGTTAAGAGCAGGGCCCCAGCGTAGTCTGTCTTGGCAGAACTGTGGGGTGGAAAGGCTGGGTGATGCTGCAAGTAGGGCAGCAAGGAGCAGCAGTGCTGCAGGAACACCTCAATTGCAGCACCATGGCCTCAGAGCTTCTTTACTGACTGCTTTTATAAGGTGGCAGTTTCACAGCTTTTCCTTTGTTGCTGGTCAGAGCCATGCCTGCCTCTTTTACCCCTGCTGTAACCTCCACCTGCTTATTTCTGTCTCTACTCTTAGGCCATTCTGTTCCCATGGCTTCATTTGTGTGGCTACACAGAGAGGAAGACTGGGGGAGAGTTTTGACTAGGAAGTGACCACTCTGAGTGAAGCAATGTGATGCATGAGTACTATTCCTCCAAGCAATGGCACATACTCTCCTTATTTATCATCAGTCCTAGTATAATTGTAATTTGTAACACAAGAGAAAGTGTCTTCTTGTATCCAACCTCTGTCCTTCTTGAAGTTATCGAGTAATGCACTTCTAGAGCTGCCCCCCAGCTCAAACTCCAGAAGCCATGCTATAAGCTTGTGGAGCCCATTAACAGAACATTTCCTCAGAGAGAAATATTGGAATTGTTTCCAGAATGTGTGGCTTTATCTTACCCTGAAACCTTAGATGCATCCACTAACTGACTATTCAGAGAGGAAACTCATCATCTTTCCCACTTTTCCCATGAGACTGAAAGTTTCTCCTCTTCAAGAAAATGGCTCAGAGTGGAAGGGATGCTGCATGGGACATGGGAAGACTAAAGTCTTCACGTGGTGTGAGGATGGTGAAAGCAGTGAAAGGGTTGGCAGCAGTCAGGGGAATCATGGTTCCTCCGGAAGTTCTGTCTGGGGTAGATCAATACAAATGAATAACAAATAGGGCCCCTGAAATGTCAGGAAACAGACTGTCTCTTCTTTCTCTCCAAGCCAAAGTACATAGGTTCTTCTTACCTCAGCAGCTGCTTTAGGAAACCTCTCTCCTTTCTTCTGCCTCATGGTACTGCGATGCAGAGGCTGTTAGTAGTTGATGTTCTCTGCTTTCCTGAGGCATAAAATGCAGCAACCTAGAATACAGGCAATCGGGACCACTGCAGAAATGCCAAAATTAGTTTGCAAATATGTCGGTTCATGCATTTTTAAACACATGTCAGAAAAGGTGGCCTGTTGTTTCAAAAGGAGTTTAATTGGCATTCCAGTTTGTCTTAATTGCACAAAAATGCAGTGAGAAGAAAACCTATGAGTAGGAGATTAAATAGGACAGTTTGTCTGCAATAAAATGGAGTTTCCCTAATTAAATCTGCTCAGAAGTTACTAAAATTCTGTCACTTGTTTTATTTCACCATTTAGTTGCTGGAAAGAGGGGAGAAAGTGGGTATGTTCACATAAAAAATAAATTATTACTATCATCTCTTGTAGACGTCTAAAAGACTGATGTTGTGGGTTAGAGTTCCTGGTAGAGAAATGGTTGAGTCACAGACTTTAAGTTTTTTTAGAACTTCCCCATAGTATATTCAGGAGTTCTTCGAATTCTCAACATCTATGTCTGTCATATCTGAATCCATGTACGGACTTCCAAAGTGCGCTTGCTATTCAACAGCATGAGTCAAGACTGTGAAAACTAAAGAATATGACCCCAATCCCTGGCTATTCTGGTGATGTATTCCCTATTGTTTGCAAGGGAAGTCCATGAATCAGCCAAGTTCACCTCTAAACCAAGTCTGTAATTGTCACATCTACATATCTTTTAAATAGCTTCAGGGATGGTGACTCAACCACTTACCTAGACATCTTGTTCCAATGTTTGACAACCCTGTCTAAGAAGAAGTTTTTCTAAGGTCTAATCTAAATCTCCCCTGGTGCAAATTGAAGCTATTTCCTCTTGTTCTGTCACTTGCTACCTGGGAGAAGAGACTGAGCCCCACCCTGTTACAACCTCCTTTCAGGTAGTTGTAGAGAATGATCCGGTCTCCCTGAGCCTCCTTAAGGCTAAATAATACCAGCTTCTTAGACATGTGCTTCAGTCCCTTCACCAGATTTGTTACCCTTCTCTGGACATGCTCCAGCACCTCAATATTTTTCTTGTAGTGAGCAGCCCAAAACTGAACTGAGTATTCAAAAATAAACACATAAATTGAAATCTGAGTGAGATTTTGCTCTGGGCACCCAGGTAGCTATGGCAAGTTGTATGCTTTTTGACCACCAGCCCTACATGAGCCTGGCCCCTTTGGGTGCCCCCCCCGATATGTTCAATATTTCAAACTCTAACCCTTGCTGATAGAGAAAATGGCACTTCTCGTTATTTAGGGCTAAACCCTGAAATCCAGCAGTAAGTCTTCCATGCTCAGTTTGTCTTTGGTGACTTTCCGACCTGAGTCAGGCTGTTGGGTTTTGCCTTTGAGGAGTGGGGTTTTTTCAGTATTTTATCTAGAATGTGGTGTTTACACTTCATAAAAGGAAACCTATAAATATGTATGAAATTTCCATAGCCCTCACCTGACAAGCGGCACATAATAAGTTGGGTTAATGATACCACTTGCTCCAGAGCAAATTGGAGTTTTTTGCTGCTGCGGTTGGTAATTAGGGATTTCAGCTGTTCTGCACAGAATGAAGTTGAGCTCAGAAGAACATAATTACACTGCAGGGCATTAAAAAGCAGGTACTGCACGTATAATTACTCAAGACTTTGTGTGTGTATGTGTGTGAGTGTGTGTGCATGTGTGTGTGCGCGTGTATGTGTTTTCTTAACTTCATAGTCATTTCCTAGTAACAGAGCCAGGGGCGGCTGGCGCAGGGTGCTTGCCAAGAAAAGGAAATTAGGAGGGTTATTACAGACCCATGTGTTCAAAGCCAAAGTTAACAAATGCTCACTCACTCCTGAGAGGGGAGCGGGGAATGGAAAGAGAAGAAGAGAGTTAATTTCTCAAAGAAAGTAAAGTAGTTTGTTTATGTCTATGTGGCTATGTTCTGCCTCTGCTTTACCACTCACTACTAGTATAAAAACAGTGCAAAATGGCAGAATATGAAGGAGTCTCGGAAGGCCATCAGTATTTATTTCTGTGTGGGGTTTTCTGCCATGCAGTGGACATCTCCATGGAGCTGGGTGGGAGCACCCGTAGCCGCTGCCTTAGCATTTCAAACTGCAACAGCAAACCTGCACAGGGGTGGGTGTCTCTTGCCTGGGGACTTGCTACTGCTTCGTGCTACCCCTCTGCTGCAGGCCTTGTTCCATGGGGAAAACTGGGAACATGATAGCAGCTCTTTTCACCTCCAAGACCATTCATAGACAGGGCGTCTTTACCGAGGTGGAGCTGCTGGCGCAGCTGAAAGTAAAGACCATCTGTGTCAGCAATGACAGTCACAGAATCACAGAATATTCTGAGTTAGAAGGAACACACAGGGATCATCAAGTCCAACTCTTAAGCGAGTGGCCTGTACAGGGATCAAATCTGTGACCCTGGCATTATTAGCACCATGCTCTAACCAACTGAGTCTATGAAAGTTAATTTGGAAGTTCCCATTGCCAGGACCCATTTGCTATGGTGCTGTGTGGCTGCTGGCTGTGAGGTGGTTTGGCACTGGTCTGACAGCTCACCTTTTGGTGAGTGACTTACGACACAGCTGGAGCATTGAGTCCAGGGCCTGGGCAATGGGTCACTATGCCACACTGTCACCTCACTTCCCTCCAGCATGGCAGCTTAGGCATAGCCTATCCTTTAGTGTTTAAATTACTGCAATAGTCAAGATAGACATTGGTGTGATGGAGAAATTCATGGCATTGTGAGCAACGTATATTCCTTTTCTTGCAAAGCAAGACAGTGTAGCCCCTCAGATCATGCAGAAAGGTGAGGAGCTCTGCACTGGGTTTTCTCACCAACTGTAATCACTGACCTGAAGTTTTGCATTAGACAAATATGAATTTGGCAAATTAAACACTGTTAAACGGGGCCAACTGCTGGTGAAGGGGTCCTCAGCAAGACATCAGCCTGTCTCAGGCCTCAGAGCACATGCTGAATCTCGGAGCAGGAAGGGAGGATGGAGAAACATCCTCTACAGTTTCTTGGGTTTTCAGTCTGCAAACAGAGATTATCAGGAGTGACCTGCATCTAAATTAAAAGGGAAAGTGATGATAATGTGCTTGTGTCATGATGAGTGCTTCACCAATACCTGGGTAGATCAAATTAGCACACAGCAAAACACTTCTAGGTACAATACAGAGAAAATTTGTTCTTCTGTAGATAATTTGAGGCCTTTAGACCTTGGAGATCACAATTTGTGTTGTTCATCCTCTTTTATCATATATATATGTAAAGGAAAAAGTGGGTTAGTCTTCAAACACCACAGCTGACTTTGGAGAAATTCCCAGAGAAATAATATTTCTTGAGCATGTGTTTAGGGTATGAACAAAGAATGGGTATGCTGACATTCTATTTCTGTGTCTGAAAAGCTGCTAAAGATTTTGTCTCCAGCTACACAGGGAGAACAGCAAATACTATTGTGTTTTAGAAGGGCATTTGTTTCCATGGACAGTACATGACTAAATGCAGAGAAAACAATGGATCAGTGAAATGCTTACGTGGTAGTATCTATCACGCTTCTCCAAAACCCTAAAAACTAACACTGAAATTTATAGGCTCAAGGAAAATAATGCTGAGTGGCATGCTGCAACAAAAAATATGCAAAATTTCTTTTCATTATATATATACGCAAGGGTAAAATAAAAATCTTTCCTCTGTAGCCAGATATATCACAAAGAAGGTTATACAGTAATTTGTACACAAACCTCTCTTAGAAGGAGTGATTTCCACCTAAGGAGAAGTGCTGCTTTATCATTAGCTAAACAAGAGTAACAGTGAATGCAGATGAGGTCATCTTTTTACTGATGGTCCAGATTGTGAGTCAGCTACAGTAGACACAGCCGCAAGCATTCTGCCTGAGTGAGGAGCCCTGAACTGCGTTGTGAGAAGGTGGTGCTAAGAATAAGGGAAGTCTGCTTATGCTTCATGTCTTAAATTATTAATCTAGCTCCTCCTGCCATGTTAAAATTGTAGCATTGTTTCTGAGGTCTTCAGGCAGGTAGGTTTACTCTGCCACATGAAAAACCTTAGTTTCTTTTATATTCTTCCCCAACCCTCCCCCCATTAAAAAACAAATAAACAAAACCAAACCCACAACTCAAAACCCTGGATGTTTTTATAACCAGCACCAGTAAATGATTAGCACTTATATTTTCTTGCTTACAAAGCAGTTACTTAGTACTTCCCTGGCTCTTTTGACATAGAGAGTCTTTTCTGTACTAATCTGCACTGTCTCTAATGTTGAATTCAATTTACGCGTGCTCAGATACAATGTTGTCCAAAAACAAGACTGCTAGAATTTGGATTCTTAGTAGAGCAAAACACTTGCAGCAAAATAACAAAGATTATATCTACACTTACCACTGTAGACTTTACATCTTCATAACAGAGGAATTTTTGCTGACAAAATTAACATGCGGTTCTACATTACATGATGTAAGGCTCATGGAGATGCTGTTTACCTGTGTCTGGCATAGTTATCTGAAAACTACGCAAAATTTTTACTGGAGTATAACATGATGTTTCCTATGGCATCCTGACAGTCTTGTTGTCATCCAGTGAGGATAGCAGTGTTGTGGGGATAGGAAATGCTTTGATTAAACAGGAGAAAACAAGACAATGCTGATGAAATTCCTCCAGATCAATAGGTCCTGGGATAAATATTGGCATGAGATTTGTCATTTCAGGACCTCTGCAGACTCCAGTAGCTTGCACCACATTGAATTTTTTTTTTCTCCAGACATGTTCTCAACTGTTTCCTGTTCAGGAGAGTTTATAAAATTATTGTTCCTCTTTTTCTCTCTCTTTTTAGCAAAGGTTTAACATTTAGTTCATTTATACAACAGTAGCCAATATCTTGATATGTCTTGGGCCGTAGCATGTTGCTGTAGTACATCAGCAGATTTAGTTTAGAGGATTTAACAGGGAAGAAAAGCACAGGATTTTAAAATTGTTTTAACAAAAAATTGTCAGGTCCCTTTGGTTTTTTCCCTTGCCACGCTGTCACTGTCACAGTGTGACTAGAGCCTTGGTTATCTCACCACTCTGATCCATGGCATTTTAAACCCTGTTTGCAGTCCAGGACATGAAGGTCACTTGGATTTGATACCTAAAAGTGTGGAGCCTGAGGAAAAGCAAAGAACGAGACATTTGCTTCATTGCATGTTTTTCAGTGTGCTAGCTTGGTTCCTCTGGTTGAGAGCAGAGGTAGTAGTGCTTGGTACTGCTTTGCAGACATGGACCTTGCGGACAGGGTGGCCAGGTAGGTCAGGCTCATGTCGCATGAAGGCCACATTTTATGAGGATTCCATTGCTACTCATCCTCAAGTGCAAAACTTTCCCTTAAATTGTTATTTTTTTTTTCCTCAATTAAGTTAAATCCAGTAGCTTTCCCATGGCTTGTTTTGTGTGGACTGTCTGAGGAAGAACACAAAGAGATCAAATTAGGTTTTCCTGCTCTTTTTTATAGATGTAATTCCAGACAACCAGCCTTGAATCTTTCATGTAAGCAAGACATATTTATGTTTAACAGTTGGACGAAAGAATGAGGATTGCTCATGAAAGGCAGGATAGAAAGAGGCACTTTTCACTCCTCAGTAAGAGTTGGTATGTGGTTTTAACAAACTGTCCCTTGCTGACTCTGAATTTCTCTAGAGATGGATTTCACCTTTCAGCAAATGTGGAAAAAAGATAATAGTACTGAAAACAAACTATCTTTTCTTCATATCTCTAGTTCTTCCTAGATCTATTTCTGCTGTCTTTGGGTAGTTTAGGTTCATTTCTATCAGAGATCTCCATTATTGGTTATAGGGTTTCTTTATTACAAACAAATGCAATTCCACCAATAATTTTCTTTCTGGACTAATAAAATCCACCTTCTTCTGGATCTTATAGTTACATCCAACTGCCTGGTCTTGTGACTCTGAAACCTGCTTCTAAGCTGTGCTTTTTATATATCTTTAAAAAAAGATGCCATAAAGTTGAAAAAGGCTTAGGAAAAACAAGTAGGAGAATGATGCTTGGGGAACATTCCTTAGAGTGGGAGATTAAAGAAGCCTGGTCTAGTTAGTTTATCAGTGGGAAGGGAAGGAGTCAATTTGGTTATGGTCTAGAAAAAACAACATTGAAAAGAGACTTCTGATGCTACATAGTGTTTTGATCTCTGTATTTTTTATTCTGTTAGATCTGAGGATTTGATGCTGAATTTCATATGGAAAAATATATTATAGATAATTAATCTCTCTAGATACTTAGGATTAGAAGTAATAGATTCTTCCTCACTTGTAAGTCTTTAATTCACTAATACCTACCTCTTTTATACATGTTTTTCTTTTATCTATTATAAGGCAAAGAAAAGTTGATAGAGGTGATGCCAAGACTGGGTATCTCTGTAAAACTGTCTCATGGCTTGACCAGAGGTTTTAGGCTTTCTGAAGAGAAATTGGTTGGTTTTCTCTGGCCTGATTTGTTTCAAAGATTATAATAGAGAACGGAATGTTGCCTTCTTGCCTTGCAAAAATAAATCTGAGACTATGATCAGTTAGTAAAATAGGTTGTTATCAAACAAGGAGTACTACTAAGCAAAGAAATATGTAATAAACACATACATTAGGAGGTAAATGACCAGATCAAACATTCTTGTTTCCTTCTATCTTAACAAACCGTGTCAGTTTGAATGACTGGTATTATTTAACCAGTAATGGCCAGTTGTGATTTATTTGCTCTGTTAATATAGGATAGTTGTGTAGAAGTAAACCTCATGGGCTGGTGCTGGTTACCCTGTTAGGGAAAAGCCAGTTAGCACAATGATTCTGCAGAGATTGATTAAGCAATGCATCTTGACAAGGCTTGCAAAATCATTGCAAAATAACCAGACCTCTGGGAACTTTTAAGATTACCACCACAAGCCTTGAATTCCCATGGGTGTGTTTATCACATGGGATCCTCACCACAGAGTGGTTGTTAATACGCAGCTGTTTGTGTTAGAAATATCTTGCTGCTGCTGGTCAGGTCCCTTGGAAGATTGATCTGTTCTGTTTGACTTGCTAACAAAGAAGACAATAAAGCCACACTGTTGACTTTAAATCTCTGCTTCTTATGCTTAATATTACTTCTCATCTGCACCCAGGTACAAATAGAGGTCCCCATGCTACCTATCTGATCTAATTTACACTGGAAGTAAAAAATATTGATTCCAGCATAGGGTTGTCAGGGATCGGTGGCCCAGTACTGACAACGCATCTCTCCTTATAAAGCTGTAGGAGGTGAGAAGCTCTCCTATAAATGCCCTAAATAAACTGATAAACCCTGTCAGTGACAGCTTATTTTCCATGCATTGCTGGATACAAGGGTTTTCCATGACTTTGTGGTACAAAGCTTTTTTACAAACTCTGTCCGTTTCTGGTATGGCAGAGAAAAAATGGAACAGTCTTCTCTACCAAAGGCAGAATGCTGAGGCTTTCCAGCGGCATGCCTCGGCTGTGGGCTGCATATGCCAGTGGGACAAAAAGAGCTGCCTGCTTCCCCCTGCACATAGGTATGCCATCCATGCAGCAAGGCTGCCACCCATGCTTTCTTCACCCTTCACTTTCTATGCTTACTTCCTTATCTGGTCTGCCCTATGCTCTTATCTGGAAAAGATGAAGATCTAGTTAGTTACTGAAAAGTTCACGTGCTGCTAGAATTCTGTTTCTCTGCTCATTTTTACTTCTTTCTGGAGTGGAAGAAAATAGCAGAAGTGAAACCATCAGTCTTCATGTAGGCTGATAACACATTGCATGGGGAAAGCTCTTGGCAGAGCTTGATTAACTTAAGCACAGGGTCATGTTAATTGTATCTCAGCGGCTCTTGGATGAAGCTAGGCTACACACAGGCAGCCCGAAGCCTGGGCAAATCATTTTTCCATCTGTCTGCAAAAAACTTCAGTGGATATACCCTGAGTGACTCAAGAACTTTGAATTAAAAAAATGATTGAGATTAGCAATTAGGTCTTTATTTCAGTGCTTTGGCTGTAGTTGCAAGCAAGTCCATATGCAGTACCTGGGAGATACTTGAAATAAATATAAATGAACTGCTGTTCAGCAGCACTAATGAGACTCTGGAAAGCAATGCTCTGGAGTGGCTGCACTGCTGTGTTTCCCAAGGTCTCTGCTTCCTCTTGTTTTGTGTGTGGGCTTCTTGGAGTACAGTGAAGGAAGTAAAAGCCCTGTATAAGTAGTCCTCATTCATGCAGATAATGCTGTTGTCACCACTAAAATGATTTCTCTGGAGTAAAAGCTTTGAAGTCTGACAAGTCTTTTCTCATAATTTAAGATTTTTGTTTAGATCTTCTAGGAGAGTTTCCAGATTATGCATTAGGCAGAAAGATCAGGACAGCAGACAGAGATCTGAATTTTCTTGAAGCTGGAATAAGTGTCCTAGTGTAATAGCTGATTACTTCTGCATCTCAGTCTGAGTGGATTCTCCCTTATCGGATCAGGGAATTCCTGTAGAGTCAAACTACAAAATTTTGGCTTGTGTAGATACAAGTTTTTGCACACAAAAGGCAAAAGTCTTAAGAGTCAAATTTAAGAATCTTGCTCACTTTCATATACAGGAATTGTGTGTGTGGGATGGATTGTCTTTGTTTGCTTTTTAAAGGTCTACTGTAAAGAATCTGAGAGGACAACTAAAAACAGATTGTAGAATACAGATATTATTGAGGCCAGCTTAGTAGCTTAATTGGATTCAAAGGATAGAAATTAGCAGTATTTCAGTCACTATTGCTTTGACTGGATTTAAGATAGTTTTTTACTGGAAGGGAGGGAATGTTAAAAGTGGATTATGTATTCTTAAAGTGTAATAAGGTATTAGTTCAGTAGCACCAGTTATATAAGAATGGCCTTTCCAAAGCAAATTAAAGCATTATCTATTGAATAATGATGCAGTGCACCACTATTGCCTTCTTGCTCTTGGGATCCATCAGGTTAAATAACTTCTGCGTCAGTCATTCTGCATAGTGCAAAATGTCATTTTAATAGAGCAGGGACATGTGAGCAATAGCGCCTTCTTTGAAAATTAATTGTATTTGTTTTGTACTGCTTGCTGGATCTTCAGATGACAAAGAAAGCAGAAAGTATTCAGAGTAATACAGAAGGCGAATAAAACTGCGTTTCAGTAGTAATACTGAAATATCCAGCATTAAGGAGTTTGCTGTCATGGGACAATATCCTAATCTTCTGGGACAGGTTTAAGTCTATCTAAATGAATTATTTACATGTTTGCTGGACATACATGTGCACAGACACTCACATGCACACACACTCTCACAGATTTCCATGAAGACATAAATTGATGTGAAACTGTCTCAGGTAACAGTCCGACAACATGTATGTACCTTGATCATGGTGGAACTCAATTGTACTCCAAGTTTATAGGACTCTGTGAAGCAGTATCCCACAGAGTTCAGTAAAGCACTATCTTATATAAACAGTAGATGTGGGACG
>JAOXXN010000265.1:70932530-70953297 GCA_026770055.1 Myrmophylax atrothorax | reverse complement strand
GATGGTGACAGCACTGCAGCTCTAGAGTGCAGAATGCAGAGTCAGACCCTGGACTGATACAGCTCAGCATATTCCACTGAAAGTGATGAAGCTGTGATTTACAGCAGATAAGCATTTACAAGATCTCTAAAAGCCTACTCCACAATCTGTCACCTGCTAGTGTGGGCTCAGCAGCAGGGTGAAATAGTAGGAAAGATAAGGAATTACAAAAAGGCTTGTTTTCTTGTAATATAGGAAAAAGAGCCTGGTCAGAAAAGGAAGGCATAGGGTTAGTCTAACTGTGGTCCAAGGAGCACTTACTTCAGACATGTTCAATAGCTGTTGTTTTGGGCCTCTTCTGGTTTTTCCAAAATGTCAGGGCCAAATTTCCAAGCCAACATTTTAGGTGCTGGTTAATGGGAAGACAGTGTGGGACAAAGTGCACTAAAATGAATTCCCTGAGTCTGTGGAGCATGGATGTCCTTACCTGAGGGCTAGGATAGCTCCAACCTGTTTTCCAGCCATAGTGTTCAAGACAGACATGCTGCCATAGAGGATTGCCATGTCCCTTGCCCTGGCTCCATCAGGGCATGCTGGCAGCTGCAGGAAGGGCAGAGGAAGCTGCCCATGTTGGCAGGTAGAAAATCCTGTGATTTTCCTTGCTCTTTGCCAGATTGGAGCACTGCAAAAAGAGCAGATGGCATTAAATAATTTCATCAATGCTATTTTCATTATTCATTCCACTGAAAAGCTTTTGCATGAAATCTATCGTTTGGCTCTTGCTATGGATAACTTTTTAAAGGAATTATATGCACATAGTTGCAAAATACAAAATATTGAATCAACAAGGTTTTTGCATGCTTGGCTGTAGGGGTAGCCCCTTAGTCCCGAGCAGGGGTGCACCGTGAATGACGGTCAGGAGAGCTCAGGCACAGCAGGCATCAGAAGGCTTGATCAGAAGGCTTACAAGACTTTATTCAAGATAGGTTCACAGACAGTTCATAGTAGCAGTAATAATAGATAGTTCCAGATCCTAGTAGCTCTAATCTCACTCAGTAACATCCACACCTTTTCTATCCTCTCACATCCAACATGCCATGACATTATTGGTTAACCAATTCACCTCACATACACCAAAGCCTTTCATTTGTCACAGGACCAGACACACACTCCAGGTAGCTCTCTTCTCTTTAAGGTACACTCCAAACAGCTTTCCTTAAGGGATGCACTCACTGTCACCCCAACATTTGGTGTCTTGGAGATAAGATGTGCCACCTGCAATACTTTTAACCAAAATTTTCAAATATTTACATTGACTACAAATATTTTAATGAGGAAGCAAGTTCAGCTATCCATACCTATTTGGTTTACATTAGTCACGTTTAGTTAAATAGCCTTAGAAACCTACTATTCTTGTATATTTAAAGACAGTGTTTTTTTGAAAAATCACAAATGATGTACTTTCCCTTTAAAAACAAAACTTTTTTCCCCCAAGGTGTGAAAATCTGATTTTCATTTGTCTTAAATGACAGAAAATATTGAATTACATTATTTATCAACTATTTTTGAAGCGGAGTTTCTTTATTTTCTATTTTTTTGAGTCTCCATTGAAAGCTAATTACTGTTTGGTTATACCAGCTGAAATGTGTAAGATATCTTTGACAAGAGAGGTGTTACCTTTTCAGTGGACATCAAACAGACACTTCATCAATCTGATCTGACACCTCATCTAACTAATTTCCTTCCATATATTTTATTTCTTTATTTCAAGATGCAATTTTGCCAGGCACCTGTTCTTTTGGACATCTCCTATTCAGGTGACAGATCTCTCTTTCTTATAGTTAGACATCATATAAAAAGCAGCAAAATTCAGATATTTCTCTTCAGGGAACTGCCTCCTGGGACATAAAGAAAAAAATTGAAAATTATTTATTTCCTGTAAAGTATAATTAGACCACTTTAAAGAAATTCTATAATAAAATAGGATGCAAGTTAGTGTACAAAAGCACATTGGCTGTTTCCTTGAACTTGCTTAGAGAGCAAAAAGAATTATGTGGAAGTCGATAATGTAGTGCTGTCCTGTAATTATCATTTTCTGAGATCCCATAACCAGGTCTGAGTTAAGCTAAGCAGATTCACAAAGTTAAATTTTTCTCTTGAGTCCTACAAATAAACATTGCTGCTGATTAGATTTAGGCTTTTTCCAGATAGTGAATTTTTTGATGTTTTTTTTCCATGCCTGATATCCATTCAGTACAGGGACTTGAATGTACCAGAAATGCAATAGGAAAATTGAATGAAGAACTGTAATAGCAAAAAAAGTATCTCAGATCACCAGCTGAAAATTTGTTATTCACCATATTAAGTTCAAAATGGCATGAATTTGAACCTGGCTTTTGATCCTTGGCCTACTTAGATGTACAGAAATGTGTTTGAATAGACAGAATCTTTAAGTGCTTGTCATATATCTATATAGCATTTTAGAAAGATTGATGCATTTCATTGGCTCTAGGCTTTTCTATGATCCTGACATAAGAAATTAGATTTTTTAAAATATTACAATTTGCATTCCTTAATCATCTTGAGCTGTGCATCTAAGACCCTGTTATATGGACATTAAAGATGTTAATGAATTCACATAGTTTTTCCCCTCCACAGAGTCTAAGAAGTATAAGCCCTTCTGAAGTCAGCAGAAGAGCTACAAGCATATCACTGTCAGCTTTAAGTATCACCCTTGACCCTTAAAGGTGTGTTGAGGTCTGCTCTGAGACACACAGAGTAACATGTATCAAAACTCAAAAGAATACTCTGTCTGATTTTTGTACATGGTCAGACATTCCCTCCAAAATAAATGTAATCTATGGAGGCTGCCAATAGAAGGCTGACATGGAGACCTGGGTTTGGAGTAGAGAGTTTTATATAGAGAAAGTATATTCCAAAGTTTTCTACTTTGGAGGCATAAACCACTTTAATGCTGCATGGATCCTGCAAATTTCCTTTTGCTGTCTGTTGACTCTGCATCTTGGTAGGGAGGTGAAATGAATGAGAAATATTCTCCACCTGTATGAAATATAAAGCATTTAAAATGGAAATGCACATTCTACTTCCTCATGCTGGAGGGGTGGTAAGATACTGAGGGAACAGGCAGTCTGTTTTTTGATTTTGGAAGTTTCTCTGTATTGATTTTTCTTCCTTGAAACCTTCCTTTGTAACTTACTGACTCCCTGTGAGAAAGGAATTGGTTTTTGAGGTCTCAGTTAATGCTGGTCTCTAACTGACCCATGAGGGCACTACTAAACTTGGATTCACTTTGGTGCTGAGTGCTGAGAGTTCTTATCAAACAAGTTTTGATTGCCTACTTTTCTAATCCAATAAAAGATAAATACTGGACTACATTTGTTGCAATTTGGTTATATCTTGTTGTCTGTGTTGGTTACAGAAATATGAAGTCTAAAAGAGGAGGTGATTTTGGTAGGGAGGTGCTCTTCTTAATCCTCTGAGGAGTATGACAAGAATGCAGCAGTCCCTGGAAGAAGTGATTTATGCTAACGTCAGTAGAGTCACTTAATTTAGATCTTCCTGTTTACTCCCTGCACAGAGTATAAAATGTTGTAGGCTCTGCATAATACACACTTGTTCAAGTTACTTCATATTCTGTATCATTGTCGGATGCCCTCATGATCATAAAGGGTTTGACTGGGATGGGTTTTCTAGAGATTGATTTTCCCTTCTGAATACAGACTCAATTGCAATGTATTTTCCTCTATAAATATCTAATAAAAATATAGTATTATAAATACCTGTCTTGTAAATCCCCTTATTGAGTTAACCAAAAGGTATGGGATCTGAAAACACACTGCATTTTTTTAAAGTTGTAACATGAGGATGTGTAAGGATCAGGAACAAAAAGATTCAGAAAGGCTGAGACAAGCCACCAACAGATGACAAAACCTGACCTAGATTGTCAGTTTATCCTTTTGAGTTTCAATCCTCACATTTTTAGCTGCTAAGATCTTCTTCTGTCAGATTTTTTTGGTATCTGCATTTATTCTGAATACACTTTGTGGGTTTTTGTGGATTTGCACATGCAGGTACGTATATAAAATGTTCTTCCTTGACAGATTTGCTAGGTTATATCACATACACTGTTTCATGCTTTTCCTTTTGAGGTACATGTTGTTTTGTACTGTCTCACATAGGATAAATTGGAGATGACAGTAAACAACGTGCCTGATTTAGTATCTGGTATGTGATCTGAAGGCAATGTTGATTCCATCCTTCAAGGATTTCCCTCAAGATCTGTACCTCAGGCTCAGATGTAGCAGGGGTAAAAAATGCTTCCTGTCAGAACTGAATCCGTTTGCACAATAAAACTCTACAGATACACTTGCAGAGCTATGTTAAAAATGAAAGTCAGTTTCCAGTGAAAGCAGAAAAAAATTGGTCAGTTTAGTGCAAAATGCAAAATACATTTCCAGTTGCAGAAATGCATTGTCCAACCCCTCCTGCAAAGGAAATCTTTTCTTGAAGGACTGAATGTTACTACCATGATTTAGCGTTATCTTTCACTCTGTCATTATCATGTGTGTGCAAAAGGGATATAGCTCTGTCTATTCTGATGTTTCAGCATACACCTTTCTCTTCCTGTTTTTAGTGGTACAAATGCCTGAGATGGACAATGAAGAACTAGGTACAAGGAACAACAGAAGATTCAGACTTACGATCTTATGAGGTCTTGTTTTATGTCCTAATGATTACTGATGGACAGTGGGTCATTGCATTTTTAGATATTAGGGAATCACAGAGCTTACACATAGTATTTTCATTACTGTGATGACTCAGAGCAGCAATCATGGTGAAATGATATAGGAGAAATGTATTGCTGTGGATTCACCTACAGGCAGATAAGATTCCCAGGCTTTCTGAAATACTAGACTACTTTACACTACAGTCACCTATAAGCAATGGGATCAGGTGCTGCTAGCAGCTTGAAGCATACTAAACCCAGCTGGAGTGAGCCTGCCCATGCAAAGAGAGGGGAGCAGGTGAAGGTAGAAGAGCGTTCCAACAGGCATTGCCCAGGAACCATGGGGTCCCCTGGGTTGCCATCTTCTCCCAGCTTGCCTATGGTTGGCATCATACCCTGCATCAACCTTCACTTCCATGACAGGAGGGGACTATTTTGACTTTGAGGAGTACAGAAGACAAGACTTGTTGGTATCCAGCACCTGGAGGAAGGTGCATGTCTCATGACCGCCTTGCTCCAATGATTTTCCTTGCTGTGTACTGAGCAGCCCATCACATGCCATGGTAGCACTTAAATCTTTCAATCAGGAGTCGTGTTTTTAGTTTTGTTGTAAAAGCCTTACTGTTGTAGTTTTTTGAAAAAGGTGCTCACCTTACTGTGAAGTGAGTCTTCAATACTGTCCTACATATGCAAAAACATGAATGAATATTAACTTACTGATGCATAATTACTATGTGAAGTTGACAGATAATTCCCATCGAGGAGCAGGACTGTGTGCAATTAACTTGCTGAAGGAATTACATGGACAATTATCATACATTTTGGGTAATGAAGAAATGCTAACACTAAATGGATGTCTTCTGAGTAAACAGTTATGTTCATTTAAACCCTCATTTGTATAATGAATGCTATATAAACTGCATTTGGACTGTGATAGATACATCTCAGGTCACCAGCTAATTTAGAATACATATAAATAATCCAACTTCCTTGCAGATATAATTAATGGAAAGTACCAAATTTAGAGCTTCTGGTCTTGAAAAACGGAGCCTTAAGTTCAGAAACTGGTAGACACGTTGGTGAATTGCTACACAGCTTCACCCAAACTTCTGCAGGTCAAAGGAATAAGCTACTCTTCCCACCACATGAGATATTCCACCTCCTTTCCCCAGCTGTCTCTTTCTTTCCTCCCCTGAGATACAGTAGGGTTCTAAGGTAATTTCTTACCAAGTTATTATCTCGTGAGAATAGGGACCTTTTCAATTTTAACTCTCTCAGGTGTTTCACAAGAACACTACTTTTTCCAAATTATAGCCTACCACAAACGGTGATAAATCTTTTCAGCCTGTAGAAGCAGCTGTCTCCCAGATAGTCCTTGGTCGACCAATGCCAGTGCACAGCAGTTTCTCTTGGGTTGTCTCTCAGTGATTGCACATGCTTTGTCATCAATTTTTTCCATAGCTTTTCATGGATTGGTCATCCTTAGCAAGTCGGTAGCTAATATGGTGAGGTCTCTGCTGTGTTGCTGCAACATGCAAGCAGATGCACTTGAATTTTCTGATGTTACCCCCACACTTCCAGCTGAAATTTTGGGAATGCCAGAGTGTTTCTGTACTGACAAAGAAACAGAACACACATCCATGCAGACCACTTACAGTACAGCCCAGTAGTGTGAGATAAAAATGTTTTCAAAGGCAAAGTTCTAAATTCAGTCTTTAATTACTACAGGAAAGGCTTCAATGTATCGGTTAACTTGGTTTAAGCTTCAGTGTGTTTTTTGAATTGTCAAAGGCAGAGAACAGGCATTTTTCCATTTAAATCAAGATTGCAGTCTTGAATTCTTAGCAATCATAGCAACTTAGAGAATTTGCTGTGGTTATGGATGGCTTAGAGTTCAGAGGTAGATTCTAGCTGTAATATCTTCTCTTGGATTTGAACATTGAGAGGCTTGGAGTTATTTAGTATCAGGATAGAGAGGAACCAGTCATAAAGACAGGAGATGAATAGGGGTTTCAGGGTAAGAAGGGTGGGAGCTGAGACTTCTAGGATTCAGCTGAATCCTAGAAAGCTGCTTTGTCTGTCCGTAGTCCCATTTGGAGCATCTTCCTCTCCTCCTTCTCCTCCTGCTTTCTTTCCTTTGGGAGAGCAGCGTTTTCTACTTTCCTTCCACCCTGTCTCAGTGCTTTCACCTGTGTGAGTGCTGCTGCTGAATTTACCTTCCTTCTTTGGGCCAAATTCCACCATGCCAATCATCCTGTATGCAGGAAAGAAATAAATCACTGTGAAATGGGTGGGTTCATCCACCTTCCTTGATTCCACTGAGACTGGGCTAAGATCTAGTTGCTGTGGTTTCAACTCTTATTATTTACCCTCTGTGAGGCCTTTAACCATTGATTCAGCTTATGGCAGTTTACTGACAGACATTAGCTCACCTATCCATCCCCCTAAGGTAGCTAGGAAGCTACACTAGCTAGTGTTAACCTCATGCTAATACGCTTGACCTCTCCTCAACATGTATGACCATAGTGTCCTATTTATCTCAATTAAAAAGCACCTGTCTGGCTCACAATTCCTGTAAAGTACCATGCAAGTAAATCCTTCACATGTCTTCATCATTGTTCTGTTTGTAGAACCTTCTTAATGGGTAATTGCCACAGGAGTAGAATGAACACTTTGAAATTACTAAGGGCTTTTCAGGAACTCAGTGTTAATAGTTAATTAAGCAAGTAAAAATGTCTTTCAGTTAAGGGCATACGTAAGTTTCAGAGATTACATATTGATTTTTCCTCCTGCTATATAATTAAAATCAAGTCCCACAGAGGATCTGTACCTTTTGGATCCATTTCCATTGCCCAGCAAAGTTTCTTCTCTTCCTTGCACCCTGCTATAGATATTTGGGGTAATATGGTGTGTTTAACATAGGAGATGCACATTGTTTTAGAGTTTATTTTCTTATTAGGAGAATGCTCTAAATTTTTGTCAAGAGAACTGTACAGTTATGGCTTTGCAAGGCAATCATGCAATGAGAGGGTTGTGGTAAGCAGGGAACATTTCTCTTAGCGTGAATTTTGCTAACTAGAGTCAGTCTTGAGGCAGATTGACCCCTGAAGACACAGGTACTGCTATTTTGGTGAAATTCTTACAGAGGAATTTGCCTGAATGCTGCTCCATCACTCTTGTTCAAGCTACAGTGTAGGTGATGTAAAATTAATGAGCCACATGAGTCATATACATATGACACTGTATTTATAGCATTCCTTTGAGGTCTCATTAAGATGTATTAGAAAAGTACTCAGAAATTCTTCAGAGAAAGATATAATATCACAGAAATACTAAGCAGTTTCCAGTCTTGACATCAGCTTTGGTAAGTTCTTCAGTTTAAATTTCCTAGACCTGAACTTCAGTTTAGGATCCTGTCCTTCAGAATGGCAAGAAAGTTACAAGACTGAAGTGTTCTCAAACTTCTTGGGAAACTGAATGATGGTCCAAGAAGTCTATGGTTTGTGCACATTACATTTGTACCATAAACCATGCAGATTTTCTCCAGTCTTTTGCAGTCAGCTGCAATACCAAAAATGAAGACACATAATTAACCAAAAATATTCTCTCATTACTATTTGTTGACATAATAACTAAAAATGTAGGCTCAGCTTGTCAACCAAAACATACTCCTTTGCTACTGAAATTGGAGTGGGAGGAAGCATGGTGGAGGAGAGAATATGAGGACAAATTACCTTTTCTCCTCCACTGTCATTTGTTTTCAGAACTGAGTGGGCTTGCTGCCTTCTGAAAGGGAGTGAGACAGAAGTAGGCAGTTAAGGGAGCAAATGGGGATTAGTCACTGGCGCGATCATGCATAGAGGAATACATGATTATTTCAGGCTGGCTTTTCTCAGTCTCTTGTCAGAAAGCACTGTTTCTGTGCACAGAATAAGTGGAAACTTAGCAGAAGGATTTTGTGGGCCACTGTGAGTGACATTAGGAAATAGCTCACAACAGAAGGCTTTTCAAACAAGATTATTGGTGGGGTTGTCTTGTCGCTTCAGGTCAGGGTCTTGCGTGTTAAGGATGACGTCCTTCTGCACAGAACAAAGGAGATGCAAAACCTTTATCATTGTGGGGAGCAAACAATGAAAATTGAAATAGATTCATTATCTTGCAGCTGTGCTGGATGGCTGCAATGCAGACTGAAGGAGCAGTGAGAGCTCCCAGTAGGGCTGGAAACATACTGGGCTTGTTGCTGTCACCAGTGGATGAGGTAACTAGCTTGGTCTCCAAAGGAGTAGCATCAGTCCACATCAGTCAGGAGCAAGAAACAACACAGAAGAAAGAGAGAGAGACTGCTGAATGCAACACAGATAAATCAATCATAGATACAAAACAGTTTCTAAACTACTGGTTTTTTAAAATTAATTTTAAAGGTGAGGAACATAGGAGCAAACTACATGTATCATTTAAATGAAATATGTTTCCTACTTGTATAATTTTTAAATATATACATGAACCAAATTAACACAAGCTGTTGAGGTTTATTACAAAATTCTGTAAAATGGAGACATTCTTTATTTTTGATGGCAAGACAGCATCATATACAGGGAGCAGTAGTGAAAGAAGCAGAAATAGGTACTTGTATCTCCTATTACTGGCAGAACAGGAGGCAGGTAACAACAGGGTAAAATAACATCAAGTAATGCTAGCAAAAGTCTCCAGGAGAAAGGACAAAACCTTAGTCTGTGAGGGATAACCAGTGAAGGGATTCAATAAGAAAGCTGACATAATCAAAACAACAGGAAATATATTTTAAATACTAAGTGTCCATTTCAATTCTTATGTAGGATAACAGGAGCTGGGATAAACCAAAGTCAGGAGAAATAAAACATTTATAAACAAGGCTTTAAGAATATGAGCAATGCATCCACCTTGAAAATTTATAAACAAATATGTATTTTTGAACTGGAGCCAGTGGAGAAGGGAAGAGCCTGAATGGCTTGTGCAGTGCATCTGTCCTTGTGTGGCAGCCCTGGGCAGGCAGCCAAACCAGGGGAAGAGACAAGGCAATGTAACAGAGCTTCAACATCTGCCCATGTCGAGCACTGACTGTGCTGTGTGGATGGAGCCCCCGAATTTGATCACCCGAGATATAATAACGGTTCTGACTAGCAGTGGCTCTATGGGGTTATTATTCAGAGCAAATAATGCTGTGTCAAGCCCCTTATGTTTCTCCAGTTTCTAACATGACACACAGACACTAAAATAGACCTTGCTTTTATAATATATATATTGCTTTTATAATATATATGTGTATATATGTATGTATGCATATATATGTGTGTGTATATATATGTATGCATATATATATGTGTGTGTATATATATGTATGTATATATATATGTATATATATATATATATAACAACTAGACCTTGCTTCACAGCAGAACAAGCCCCCCCCCTCTGTTAATTGAGACACAGAGAAATGTATTTAACTTCTTAAATTACTGAATCAATTTTTTTCCCCTCCTCCCCCAACTTCCTTTCTTTCACCTTCTGCCAGGAAAGAAGTCAAACAGCACACATAATGCAAATAATTACTTCCTGATTGGTATTGTTTTTCTTTTGGATATGCTGCCTGACAGTTAAAATCTCAAAGAAAAAAAAATCTGAGGGGTATTTAATGAAATCCCTCTTAAAAAATAAATCTGTCTAACTAGGACAAAATCTTTCTTATCATTTTTTGGTGTATGTAGAACCAAATCAATTCGCTATCACAGTTGTAGCTTCTTCTGTCCCTTGAGGAGTTTTGTTTAAATTGTAATCATTACTTTATCTGTGCTCTTGGTCTTTGTTCCTAGATCCTCTCTCTGAGGTGCTTTTGCAAAAGCATACTGGAATTTCTTGGAATAGATAACATGAAATACTTAAAATGAGACAAAAAAACAATGCCAGCCATGTAAGATGTGGGTATCAAATATGTTCTTAATATTTTTTCCAACATTTAAGTGGGAATAAAGCTTCCAGTTAAATACTTGAGTTCTCTTGACAAATATAAATCAACATTAACATCAGTGAGAGTTAGCCTAGTGCTCGCAGGAATTGTGCTTTGGCCCATGACATGGAAGTGTCATAAAGGTCAGATTTTTAGATCTGTGAATGTACAAATTGGTGCCAGTGGATTTTCGAAAGCAAAAATTTTTATCCTGGACATGTAAATACCTTTAAGAATGTGAGAATACTCTGCAGGTACTGCAAAAGTCTTTGATGATACTTTGCCTAGCCATGAGGCCAAGTCAAAGCAACATTGGGGTTAGCCACTGCAAGGGATGGCACGATCCTGGGACTACGTGTTGAGATCACAACTTCCCTGGTGTGAAATAAGGAAGGATGATCTTGCCATTAACCTGGTAAACTGGAAGACAAGGGACAACTGACTGGATTCACACATGAGTGGAAAAGGTGACAACCTCACATCTACAATGATGAAACTGTATGGTATCAGTTGATGATAACTGTAAGCATTTGATTTGTAGCTATGTTCATGCCATATTGGATGACTGTGTTTTTCTGACTTGTATCTGAATGATAGCTACTGGCTTTTCTAGGACAGCTTAATAAAACAGCATGGTCTTTAATTTCCAGCCTCTTTTTTACCTTGTGTAGATGGCGACTGCTTTTTTTCTGGCAAAGTTGTGGGTTGTGTATTTGGAATTATTTGTAATGTGATTGTAGCACATTTCAACCAAGAGTGGTGCCTCACTCTTGCAGGAATTACAATTGTTTTTCTTTTGTAGTTATTTAATTTGATATGAAAGAAGGAGTTGCTCTATAAGCCCTTAAAACTTAATGCTGACATAATGGCTCATGGGATGAAGAAGCTCCAGAGCACTGTGCTGCACTGGGCACACTACTGGACCTACTTTTTTTGTTTGTTTGTTTTCTTAATACTGCTAGAGAAGAAAACTTTGGCACACAGGTCACAATTTAAGTGACACAGGTATGGTCTTGAATCTTTCTTTAGATCTCAGAATCTTCTTTTACTTCACAAACTTCTTGTCAGGGTAGGGGAGTAATGAGGAGACAGACTGAGATAACAGTACCTTGTAACTCATAGCAGCATGAAGATTTTTCAGGAGTTCAAATATGTCAGCATGAAGCACAGAGCTCATCTTAGAGAATGAAACTGTTATGTACTCATAGAAATGTCTGAATTGCAAAGCTGTCCAGACTATGAAGATATATGTAGCTCTCTCATTTTAGTTTTACTCTGGATGCCTTGCTAACTGTTGGTGTGGTGGGATTTTTTGATTTCACACTTGCTAATTGCTCTGTGTTTCAGGAGCACACGTCAGGTTTTTTCTACAGCCAAGATCCCTAAACATGAATGACTCCTCAGTGCTGATGTGCCCTTTCAGTTCTATTCTTGGCTAGTTGAAAAAGTCACACATTATGACAGTATGAGGCACTTAGAAAGAAGCCATTTTATGACAGAGGTGAAGACAAGTTACACCAAGGCAGTGTATTGAGAGAATAATAGACCCACCCAAATCTGTATTCATCTGCACATGTTGTTTTGTACATAATAGGATTTTCATCTGGCTCAAGGAATACAGGACAAATTATTTCACAAGGATGATATGTCCTTGTACTGTTTCTCCAGTGACTTGAACACAAATAGGCCTTCCATTACCATCACTCATGCATATCCTTTTTTACTTGCTTTCAAGTAGAGACAAATGGAGGGAAAAAATTGAAGATTTCCCCAGCTTCTCTTTTTACTGTAGCCAGTACTAAGACATTCCTGCTTTTTGGAGCATGGTTTCTGGTCTTAGGGTTTAATTTTCTTATTTCTGTAGACATTCTGCAACTTTATAGGGACACTGATGTTTTCCTGTCTTTTTGGTATGCGAAGTGTGAAAACTGAATGAAGAGCTCGCAGGGCTAATAAGACAAGAAAAAAGAATACTGTCAAATTGATTATAGTTTATTCATGAACATGCAAATACTTAGTGCAAGTATGAGTGTTCACTCATACTAGGAGATGTGTTTGCAGCAGCAGAGATAAGGAAAGCACAGCTAATTTCATTACCAGAGATAAATATATTTTTTTTGTTTGTTTCTAGACTGATCTATGGTAACTGATTGTGTTTATAACCCACATCTTTGGGGTGATTTAAGCCAGTCATTTTTACCTAGTGCTTGAAATGAGTGTGCACCCAGTCTGTGACTGCTGTTGTTTAAGCTGTGGAGAATAATTTTTGGTGCTGTGAGTTGTAGGGACCTCACAGTCCTGTTGGGTGATGAGTTTCTCCTCCGAAGTCTCAGGGATGGACAGAAAACTCCATGACATAAGTGATCCATGGTTTCTTCTGTGTGCTCTCCTCACTCCTCACATCACAAGGACATACCTGGAGTTAAAGTATTTAATATAACCTAGTATCAACCAAATAAAGAACCCTGATGAAACATCAAACCTTTCTCCTCTTCTGCTGCTTTAAATTTCTAAAGGCTGATGGGAAGCAGCTAGGTTAGGAGTGTGCTTCTGGTACCCGAGTTAGGTGGCAAAAATCACATCGGGAGTAAAACTGAGCTGAGAAACAACACTGTAGACTGATATTAATGATAAAGAAGTTTCAGTGCTATATGAGCACACTGGAATGGAAAAGAAGGGAAAGCTCAATGATGCCAGTAAGGACCTGGTAAAGATTAAGAAAGCTATAAATAAGAGAAACCATTCAAAGAAGTGGAGATGAAACAGCTTCATTACCACAGGAGCTCAGTGCTGTCAGTGTGCATGTTCTTGCATCTTTTTCTAGTGGGTAGGTTGTGTATGTATATGTACATACACATACGCATGTACATAAGAGAACATGCTCCAAAGAGATTTAAAGGAACACACTTGACTCACAAAAATAATATCTTGGCACCCAGCTCTGGGTTTTTTTTAAGGATCTTGTAGATATTGTCTAAATCTAACACACCTGTATACATTTACAAAACTGCACCTAGCAACTTTTCATGGTCACATTTGTGGAAGAAGAACCACATGTATGCTGGTATTCTGAAGTAAAGGCAGGTGTGCTCTCAGAAGGATCGTGAAAAATGCTTTGATTCAGTCAGTGAGTTGGGTAAGAGCTTAGGCAATATATTTGTTGCCTGAATTTTGAGTGTCGGAATGGATGAGATAAGAAAGATTTGTATCTCTGCATTGCAGTTCTTGAGAAACAACCATACTGAGATTGCAATTGGAAGTCAGACAGCTAGACTAATGTATTTTTGCCTGGATTAGTATAATGCAAAATTACCAGTGTTTATGTATGGAAGCACCACTTGCTTTGAAGTAAATAAAAGCCAAAAAAAAATACGTCATCATCCTTCATCCTCTTCCCTCTCTTTCACTGGTGGCAAAAATTCTTCATAAAATGGAAAAATGAAACAATGACATAAACAGATACATGGGGAACTCATATCTAGAAGTTAACTAGGAAAGAATCACTTTTAAGCTGTGCATATTTTTAAATGTCACAATGATAGTATTATATATTGTATTGTCTTTTTTGTATTACTAATGAATTAATGCCTCTGAAATAAAGCAGTAAATATTTACTGTGGGGTATGTCTGGCCATCATGTACTTTGAGATTGCTGAAAAAGAGAATAGGTAAACAAAATTTAAACCTTATAATATCAGTTTGGACAAAAAAATATTAGGAGCCAAAACACATAAAAATGACTTTACAAATCTGAGTTGCAGCTGCCATCATACCATACACAGCTGATGTTTCTGGTCTCATTTAACTCTTGATAGATTTTGAATGGAAGTTGCACAGAGAGAGAAAAGCATCCACAGAAGGCAGTTTAAGTGGATAAATCAAATTCGTCAGATCCTTTTCTCTTTACAGAGTACAGAAGGAGCCTAGATGATAAGATTTAACCATATGCCCAATTTTTATTTTGATAAAATGAAGCCAGATTAATCCCACACTAAGTACAGAAGTCTCACCATAAATGTTCTGACAAATGTGTCATTAAGGTGTCCTCACTTTGAAGGCAACAGCATATTTAGTCTCAGTTATACTCACAGAAGTGTGCAGAATATTTCAGTAAGTTCTTGTGACAGTGCACAAGGGAGTCCCATGAAACATAAATGTGGTGACTGTGTATTAGAGTTGAAGTAGAAGGAATTATTATTTTCCTGGTCTGGTAAACACAGTTGCAGAAGATCCAGCTCAGTGAATTGAAGCCATTAAGCTGTTAGGAGAGGACATTGCAGCAGAGTTATGTATTTCATGAAAGGCGTCTAACACCCAGTAACCAGGGCTGTCATCCCTCTGATAGGCACCAGTAGTCATTCTCCCCTGGCCAGTATCTTCCTCTGGGCAGGTGGGGTGGCAGTGTTACATTTGAAAAGGCTTTCCAACATCTGAGCATCCTGACCCATTTCCTAAGCTCTTGGTATTCACTCCTCTCATTCACTTCCTTCAAGTCAGCCTGTGGCAGCTGCACTAAAATCCAAGTGTTTGATACACTATGACCAAATAAATCCTGCTGGAGTTATCCTTGCAGGGAAGGTGGCAGTGAAAAGTTATGAGTTTCTACAGAGTTAAGAGTTTGGTAGCATTTATGGCTTCTGCACAGTATGTTGCCAGAACTAGCGTGGCAAAGCATTCTTACGTGGATATGAATTTATCAGATCAGTACAAATGGCTGAACTGAGCCTAAAGCCACACTAGAAATGAATTGAAAATCAGGCTGTAACCACAACTGAAATGTTCTGTGCAATTGACCCTATGCTGTACAGAGAATTACAGAGCTCATCACTTGCTAGTAATCAGGGAAATGGCACTGGCTGCTTGTCTCTAAGTACAGGATGGGGAAAAAACAAACAAAAAAAAGGGCCTAGCAAAACAACCACACATCCCCCACCCCCAACCTGCACAACAAATATTTTAGCAAGAAAAAAACCCATTCATCTGCAGAAACTATGTATAAATAACAAGAGAAAATCTCATCAGGTTATCTCATCAGTTCTTGCAAATTTAGGTAACACATGAACACCACAGGGTAATCAAAGTACAGAACATCAAGTTCTGCTTGGATCTGAAAGCAAAGTAAACTTGTACTTGAGCCTGAGTAAGCAATCTTTCAGGGATAGCCATACCCACATTATGGTTATGGCTTGGGGCAGAAAGATAGTAAGTATTTTTGAGCATAGAATATGAAAACTGGTGATCTGGATTTAGACTTTTGTTTTCCTGACCATGTCATGATTCCTCTGACCATTGAAGAAAATGGTAGGTGTTTGGAGTTTTTCTTCTGGGGACTTAAGGGGTAGGGGGTGATAGAAAAATGAGTGACAATAAGGCAGACTGCTTGTTTCAGGTGACCGCCAGACCAAGTAAAGTCAGCAGCTTAAAAGGGGATAAAGTGTATCCCACATCTGCGTCTGAATTCTTCATGTTACAAAACAACATCTGGATTATTTTTTTCTATGAATGGATTCTGATTTCAAATTTTAAAACCTCTCCAGTAGACTCAGAATTTTGAAAATACCTAAGAGCGCTTCGGTGCCTAACTCCCCTTAAAATCACTTGCAGATATGGAACAAGGAGTTAGGATTCTGGAATAACCTCTACAAGTAAATTCATTTTGTCTGGTCTGTTCTCTTGAAGATTAATATGAGAGGCGAACAAAAAGTCTTGTTCTCTTCCACCATTTTCCCTTATGTTACTTTGTGATTACAAATGAGTTGGATAGCCACCTTGGTCTCCAGTTTCTCCACGGGAGAACTCTAATTTCCTCCCAGCTCTGCTCTTTGTAGATAATGCAAATAGCAAAACATTGCATTCTGCTTTTGAGAACTAGCCCACTTGTGTACTTAAGAGTGTATATATACACCCTACCCATTAAAAATTAAGACATTTTCACTTCTGAAGTACCCTTAAGGCACAGTCTCTACCCTACTGTCATACTCTCTGCCAGAGCATTTAAGACAAAGTTCAACTGACAACAGTCCATTCCAATTACTCTCAGCTACACAACAGGGATGGAATAGTCACAGTTTCCTCATGATACAACGTAAGACTTGATGTTCTGTTCAACATCAGGAATTTTCTGTGTGATTTTCTAATATCACCTTTCAGCATCAGTAGTTGTTCAGAAGCTGTTTCAGCATCAGAAGCTGGCATGACAGACTTTCAGTATTTGCAGTGGTGAATCCACAATTTTGGAGCTGAAGCACTAAACAGCATGAATGAATTTGTCCTTCATCATCAACAAAACACATCCTCTCCATTACTCCTTCTCATCTCCTGTAGGGCGCTTTACAATGTAAGACACCTCAGAGATTGTTTCACATCATGGAAGGAGAGACTTCTTTCTAATAATTCAAATTATTCAAAATCTACATTAATTAGCTAATTAATTAACTCATTCATTCTGCCTTCTTCTTCAGCCTTATCTGTTTCTCCTTTTCTCCATGATGGAGAGCAGACTGAAGAGTCACATGTGTTTTGACCTGTAGATGCTGTGCTGTGAAAGCACTGACTCCCAAGTGATGGAAGGTGTGTCCATTCTTAGGATAATATATATGGGAAAGTACATCTTTCTTTTCCTTTCTCCCTAACTTGTTCTTTTTTGAATTGAGCAGATAAGCCATCCAATGTGATGCCATCCTCCCACCTTGCCTATGTGCAACTCTGATCATTTTATGTTTGTTCAGGCAGAAATTTGCTCATGCTCTTCTCTCAGAGACAGAGAACAAGTGTTAACTGGAGAAGGGACAGTTTGGTAGAGTTGAGGGAATTGATGAAGCAGTGTGATGTTTTCTGTGCCCTTTTTGATTTCTCTTATTCACATACAGGGTCAAGAGGGAAGATGCCTTTTAATTAAAATATATGGTTTATCTGGCATGTGTTTGGGTACATCCACAAGGGATGGCTATACTTTAATTGCAGAGGCTCTGTGAAGGTCTGAATTGGGGAAGGCAACTGATTTCATATTTTTCTTCAGCAGAATTATCCTTTCTGATATAATTTAAGTACTAGGGAAAAGCTAAAGATCTATAGTGGACAGAAACCAAATTGTATCTGCCTGGGTGGGAATTAGTGTTGTATTTCGGGTGTACATGTGTAGTCAGATTTAATAATAGGGGAAAATGCTATCTCTGAAGTTCTAACCTAGTTTTAAACTTTTACAGCATCATGGTCTCTCAGTGACTGTGCTTGGGCTTTGCATTCTCCAATTTACACTAGAAAGATGGGATAAAAGTTTATCTTTAGCAATAAATTATTAAATATTGGAAATGTTAATAATGTGATACATAAAAGATATTAGCATTACTGAAATTAGCATTCTAGCATTTACTTAATGCTATTGTAGTACCATTGTGTGAAGAAAAATTTATTTCAGACTGTTAACTTCAGAATGGCACCAAAACATGGTGGACCGTACATACCATAATGATGTTTCTTTAAAAGAAACACCCTTATATTCTGCATTTGGGGGCAGAAATGGGAAAAATACTTGTCCTTTTAAAACTGTCTCCGAGAGCAAAGAAATGTTGAAGCTCATTTATAAAATATGACCAGAAGATTGTTACTACTGGCTTTTTCAGACTAGGAATAGCAACAGTGCTGAGGGCACTATTCATAGAGCAGAATGCCAGAAATTATGTGTTAACCTGAACCATAAATCATAAATTATTGAGAATTGCTTTTGCTGTCTTGTCACTTGTTAAAATATTCCTTTTTAGCATGGAAGATCTTAAATATACGGGTTTGCATTTCTCCCATGGAGGATTTCTTCTAAAGACTATTCATCAAGGGATGTTCTCAACCTGTGGAGAAATGTAGATAAAAACAAAAGCCTCAGAAAAAAAATCCTTATTTTCAAGAAGTCTTTAAGTTTTTGTTACAAGGCTGTAACATTTTTGTTCAGAGTCTTGAAGGCCTTCTCAAGCAATCCTTTCTTCTTGCAGTCAGCACTCAAGTCTGTGACTGCTCCAGAATTCACTGCAACATGTGGAAAGCTTAGGGTGAACTCCATAAATTCTGTAAGGATGTTTTTTCCCTAAACTATCATTATAGCTAGCAATTCCAAATAAGCATGTTTTGTGATACTATTTATTTCTTCGGTACTCTCTGTAGAGGTACCACTGCAAGACTATAGCAGAGGCCAAGATCCTGAAATCTGTCTTTGTTGTAAGGCTGCACTTTGTTGTAAGGCTCCTCTATCACTGCACTCAGTGATAGAGGACTGCAGGAATTTTGCCAGTCTGGGACCACAGGCCCTTTGGCTGTTCAGCACACTTCCAAAAGTAATTCTTGAGATTGGAATCCACAGGTACTCTGTGAAAAGGTCATTCTGGCTCTCAGTCATTCCATCTAAGTACCTAAAATCAATTAAGATGAATCATGGTGAGAATAAATCATCATATGATTTAGAATGAAATTAGCATTATTGGCCATCAGAAAAAAAATATATCTGAGTGTAGTTGAATCACTCACAAAATACCCAATATTTCTTTCAAGAGATCTGGATATAGTGTTCAATATTGTCTTGTTGTACTTGCATTGATGTTATTTTTGTCCAATATTATACATTATATATGTAGGTGATTATGCCTAAGAAGTAGATCCTCATAGTTTTTGGGATTTCAGATGCCCACCTCGAAAACACTGTGGTACTGCAGTATTTACTCTGTAAAAGCTGACAAAGTCAGATCTGTTTGGGATTTTAGTTCCACTTGTTTAGCATTTGATAAGGTGACGTAGTCACCAGTACTTCAGTTTTACAGAGCTGATGAGCATCCACAGCTCCTCTTAAAGTCAGCAGAACATGTAGCTACCTGTACTTCTGGTAATTTGGTTCTGGCAAAATGTGTTTCAGAGTGAGACATTCAAAAGCTAAATCATTTAAAATTAGTAGTAGTTTTGCAACTTTGATCTCTTCCTCATCTGTAAAACTCATTCTGTTATAAGGAAATGCACTGAGGATATAGACTGCAGGAAAGACAACTCTGAGCTCTGCTGCAAACCATTTATTTTCCTATTACTCTTTGAATATTGTTTATTTGACATGGTATATATCGCCTTGTCTCCCTTTCCTTTTTATTTTAATTGAGACCTGGATATTGGCTGGAAATTCCAGTAGCATGACTCATGCCTGTGCTGGAAATTATTGTGAACAGGCATCACATTGTGGGATTTACTTCCCCCCCTCTTTTTTTTTTTTTTGTTTCTAAGTGCTTTATCGTGGCACGAGCTTGTAATAATAAACTAGGAAGGAAGTAGGAGCTAATCATTTGGTTCTGAATGCACAAGCCCTGCCAATTTTCCCCACAGGCATGAAACAGCCGCTCAAGCTGTGACACCAGCAAATTAAATCCTGGAGGTAGCTGACCAGAAGTAATGAAATGTGTATTTACCATACTGATGCTGTCAGTCTTAAGACACCCTGATTTTATGATCTAGTTAAGTAGGGCACGTTTGTCACTTCCAGCGGTGCTTAGAAAAAAATGCTCAGTTTTTTTCCTGGCCTTCTTTTCAAAATCACAAGCCCAGTTCTGGCTGGTATCCCTAACCTCATACAACATGGAGAACAGGATGACCAGAGTGGTCTGCTCTTTTAAAACATTGACAAAGTGAAATCCATATCCCAAAGGAGATTTCATCTTATGACATGTTAATTGCCAAGTCTTTTTATTCATCCCTTATCTGCCACTTCATTCTATAATCCAAACTTTAGAGATAAAATTAAAGTATAAGTGCTATTTCAAGAGCCAGTGGTTAACAAACAACAGATGCCTGACACAAATCATGTGTCTCATGCATGCAGCAGTTTAAAACCCTGTGAGCATACAGTGGTGTGGAGGAAGGACACGTAATTACTGAAAAGATACCACTCAAAAGAGAGATGCATTATGCAGGTGGGCACAGGCATGGGCAGTTAATGCCTCCCTGACACCCGATCCCATCAGATCTCGGAAGTTAAGCAGGGTCAGCCCCGGTTAGTACTTGGATGGGAGACCTCCTGGGAATACCGGGGGCTG
>JAOXXN010000265.1:70867965-70916083 GCA_026770055.1 Myrmophylax atrothorax | reverse complement strand
AAACACTGCCAGTTCAACACATGCAGTTGCATTATTAGAAAGTGAATGTTTGATGCATTATCCTCCATTTTCCTTTCTTCTTTTCTCTTTAAACCTTCTGCAGATTTCTTTAAAGGTAAAACAGTTTTCAATCACTGGCTGCCGGGTATATGCTACAGTAACATCACATTCCAATTGGTATCAGAAGCAACCTTCAACAAGAGCACACTAGTGGAATATAGCGGAGTCCAGCATGAGCCCAAACAGCACAGAACAGGTGAAGAAAATTATTACATATTGTTTCATTCAACTCTATATAACTGCTTTTCTTTCTGCTGTGGGGAGGGGATTGACTCCACAGAGAGGAGGATCTGTGTGGAAGCAGTCCTGCAAGCTGCTCCTGGCCAGAAGCATGGGAGAAAGCTGTGGCTATTCCATAGGGTTATGTGTACAAGCAGTGCAAAGGGAAATTTGTGTGAGTGTTTCTGTTATGAAGCTTGCTTTTTAGAAAATAAATTCTGCTTCACATGAGTTATCCTAGATGTTGTGCTAGGAATTAATTTTTAAGCCACAAGAATAGCTGCACTGAGCATACTATTGATCTATCTCTATTGGTCTGTCTCCTTGTGCAGTGAATCATAGCTAAACTGATAGAGAAGACCTTCCTCTCTGTGCAGTTTTCTATCATGGAGAAGAATGTCATAGTTGCTCCACTTGGCGGCCAGTTTGTGCCCTGAAGCATGAACTTTTAATTTCAAAGACAGCAATATTGCAAAGGCTGAAAATTGCGTTTGTTCAGGGTCCAGAACTAATTTAATTTGGTCTTGGGACAGTGCCCAAAACTTTTCTGTTTATCTGTTGGACCACAGACATTTCTCAAGGTCCAAAGCGAATTGAACCAGTGTTAAAATCAAAAGGCCAAATCTTCAGGTGAATACACTGGTGTTGGTCCATTGCCTTGAACAGAACAAAGCCAACTGATGACAGCGGAGTTCTGTCCTGAAGATCCTAAATGTAATTATTGAAATACTGAACCATAAGAATGCAAGAAACAGGATCCCATTTTTCTTTCCTACAGCCTTTCTATCCATTATTTCTCACATAAACTACAATGACAATATAGTATCTGGTTTTGTATTAGTGGCATGGCTGGACCAGGGTGGGTGAACAAATAAGTGTGTTGTGAAGTGCCAGCATAAAAGTTGCCAGGCAAAATTACTCACAGAAGCAACTCACGCTTATTGTGTGTAAGGAGATGCAGACAGGCAATTACAGTGAGGCAGACAAAATGCCATGTGATCATCTCCTGCCATGAGGTGAAGTAACTGCTTTGCGTGCCAGAATCTTGTCTCTGGAGACCCAAATCTTAATATCAAGCTTTCACAAATATTAAAATTTAAACTGATATTTAATGCTTGTGAAAAGGTGGCTACTAAAAGCATATGAGAAGCCCTACAGCAATGTGAAGGTCATTTTTTGAAAATATGAACTATGTCATATATTAGTTTTGCATATATTTTTCAATTCATTTCTATAGAGGTATTTTTTACCTTGATCAAGGTCTTCCTGGAACACACAATAAAATAAATGAAGATACACTGTTAAAAGTTCATGCTCAAGTAGCCTTGCTGCTGTAATAACACTGAAGTCTGAGGACTTCAGATCTACTTTTCTTCCTGATATTCTTGAATTGTGATTTTTCTGTGAAGTTATACTCAGCTTGATCCCACTAGAATCACATCTGCTATGTGTATATGTAAGAGAAAGGAGAATATTAAGAGAAAAAGTTATTTCAAAGTATCCCTAGATGCACTGGTTTTTTGCAAATATTATTTGTCTGGGGAATTAACACATCTTCAAAGTGCGCAGAATACACATATTAAAAGGATAATCCTTGCTTCTCTTTTAGTTCCTTACCCACCTCGAAACATTTCTGTTCAGATTGTACCAATCAACAGAAACAACTGGGAAGAGCACAGTGGAAATTTTGCAGAAGAATCATTTATGGGACCACAAGAAATCATAAGGAAAGAAAAACTTAGCCATTTTTCTGACAATCCACCTGAAATTCCAGCAGCAAACACATCTACAGGCTGGCCAGACCAATACTCTAACAGCACTGAGTATGAAACCACATCACAGCCATACTGGTGGTCTAACGAAGCTGAGTCATCAGAGGGTGAAGAGGAGTTTGTCAATGCAGTTTCTATTGATTATGAGGCCAATGATGCCAACAAGTCTGGAAGACCCACACCAGAGGCCCCTCCCTTCCTTCCTGTACAAATGGTGCTGACCTGGTTACCCCCAAAGCCACCTACTGCTTTCGATGGTTTCCATATTAATATTGAAAGGGAAGGTAAAGCAGAGCCTTACACCCTTCTCATACCACTTGTCTCTAATTCCATTGGTGGATTATTTCTACAAATTATTAATTAACTAGTACTATACTTCAGAGGGTGTTGTTAGATCCCCTGTATTTCTTGAGAGGTTTCTTGCATTGAATAGCATCTAGTTCTGGCTAGACATCATAAAAGTAAGGGAGGAGAGGAGAGAAGTTTGCACTTCTCTTTTGTTAAACATTTATACTGTGGTACATGCTGTCCACTGTTTACACTGTAGTTATTGTAAATCCATTTTGGTATCAAAGGAAGGAAAAATAAGCTGATAGAAATTTGACACAAAGAAGGTATGTTATACCATAGACTGCCACTGGAAAGGTTCTCAGGGAGAGCTGGACTGGAGTGACACACAGAAAAGGCAGTCTCGATTCAAATCTGCAGTTGTCACAGATTACAGCTACCAAATACATTCCTTAGGCTACAAGGTAGCTGTGGTAGAGAATGGGGAGACTTTTCAAGAGATAGAGATACAAGAAAATTGCCATGTTGCTTTAAGATTTTCTGATTTAAAATCTATTCTATCCAAACTAATTTTCTTTTCTGACAGTTTTCATAAGACTTTCCATGCTGAGGGAAAATATTTTCTGTTTCAGAATATAATGTGATAGGTGGAAGAAGCTCCTTTTCTCCCATGATGTGATGTTTTTCACTTGCACGATCATGGCAACCCTATTTTATCATCCCTTCCACAGAACGAAAATTTGGCCTATACTGTTATACTTCAAAATTTGTCATTACTTACACTTGTGCTGATGGCAAGAAATACCCCCATAAATCCAGTCCTTTTGAGTATCTTTTAATCTTATGGCAGAAAAAACATTAACATTTCTGATGTGAATAAATTTCTTAGTGGCTGGAGCCTTTCAAATTTCAATTAATCTACACATTTTTCCCCTCCCTGCTTTAGAGAACTCAACGGAATTTTTGACAGTAAGTGAGGACACTCACAAATTTGTTGCTGAACTGAAAGAACCAGGAAAATATAAGCTCTCTGTAACAACATTTAGCTCTTCTGGCTCTTGTGAAGTTCGTGGAAGTCAATCAGCAAAAACACTTAGCTTTTATATCAGTAAGTATTTCAACAAACCCACCTTTTTCTCCCAGAACAGCATAACTGTCATGTAGAGAGTTTGACCACTGTGGCATCTTTAGCATCTGCTGAAGGATCAGAAGAGTTTGGTCTTCTGGAATTCCCTGTGTCAGAGAAGGAAATACAGTGCAAATATATTATGTGTTATAACCTGTCTGGATGGGTGTTTATCGTGTCATCTGGGCAGACTTAAGAACTGAAAGCAAGTGATGTGATGGAGTCATTAGCCAGGGTTCAGAAGTGGCTTGCTGAAACAAGTTGTCCTTTTGCATCTTCCAAAATGAGGATTTAATTCCAAGAATGAATTGGTGGTTATAAAGACTCTTGGAAATATTTAACTTCCTTACTCTTGGAGTATGTTGTATGTACTGGGTTAGGGATGAAGGGCAGCTCAGGCTGAGGGTATGGGAATTGCACACACTGAACTCTGAAATTGCATGGTCTCCTAGAGAACATGGAGCAAATTACAGTGGATGAAGTAGTTCAGCCTGCTAAATTTAAAGGAGTAAAAGTAATTTACTATTTCCCTGTAGAATCCTGGAGTTTCTTAACTGGAAATTTAGTAAAAGACAAAGTAATAATACACTACTGTGTAAGCTAATACCATGACTGACAATTAGATCAGCAAGTGAGACAGGTGTTGGTGAATTCAGATCATTATCCGCCTGATGGCTGTGGTCACCTTCGCATATTTTTCTATGAAAGCAAATAGTTATACCCTACTGCATGTCCATACAATGAGAAAGGGGAATTCTTGCAGCGCTATACAATTTTCCATATGGGAAAACATTGTCTCCCCAAATCATGAATGCTGCAACAAGACACAGTAGCTAAAGCTGAGAGAAAAATTTGTATTAAAAGGAAATGTACTCAAGTACTTAAGTATATTACAAATAAAGATTGCATCTTTAGTAACTCATAACGTTTACAAGTGCTAACTATTTAGACTTAGATTCATAATGCTTGACTGCATCTAACAATTCCACTATCACTACTATTTTTTAAAAAACTTTATAGTTGAAAGAAACAGTAACTGAAAAACAAAGGAAAAAGAGAAAACAGCACATGAAAGAAAGTGTCTCTGTTGTTATATTTTCATGGTCTTCTGGCTTTCTTTAGGAATAATTATTAGCTTCATTATATGAAAAGTATTGTTGAAGTATGCGTATAGTTAACATTGCTGTTAGTACCAGAAATTATTCCATTTTACAAAGTGTGGCTTAACCAATATTAAAATTAGTGTCCTCCATAAAGTGTACTCCCTGCAGACAGAGCCCTGGGATAAATGAGGACATATTGATCCAAAATATTGGGGTGGGGGTGGCTAGGTTAAGGAAGACCTTGAATCTCATTGGGTATAAAGTTTTAAGATATTACAGGAATGTAAGGGTATTTCAATTTTACATATAACGCATGAGAACGTTTGGGGTTTGGGGGGTTTGTCTGTTAGTTTTGCAGGCTTTTAGAATGAGATGAGAATTCCTGACAGTTTTCTTATTTATTCTGTTAAATGCAAGATCTTTAGTATTTTAGATAGGGTTTTTTTATGTATGCCAAATTGGAGATGTGCACAAATGTTCTTATTTTGAAATTGCTCTTCCATTCCTCTTTATAAGTTTGAGAATGTAGACTTTTTTCTGTGGGGGCTACAGCTTTGAGTTGTGACATGAAGTATCTCCATTCCCTTAATGCAAATGCTGAAGCAGTTTCTGAATAGTAAAAACTACCTATACATCCACTGGCTGCAGAGACTAATGATCAAATTACTCTTTTTTACCTGCATGGGTATGGGTCTGCTGCCCATGAATCAATTTTGCCCATAACTTCAGTCTTATCTTATCTTGGTAGCATTCAGTCAGTGAACCATTCCATCAAATTACTGGCTTGTGGTATTACACAATGGTTTTGTTGTACCCATATAGCAGTATGGGTTGTCAAATCTTGTAGGCTGATCTTACACCACATTCTTGCTCTGGTATTTGTTTTATTTTATCAATAAATGTAAATTGCTGTTAGAATTGCATGGAAGAAGGAATGTCAAGGAGAGAGCTGTCAGAAGCATTACTTTGAAGTGACAAGCCAAACTGGCTATATTCATGAAATCTGAAATTTTGACCAAGTCTAGCTGAAGTTATTTTCCAAACTGTTATTTTATCTATAAAGCTGTGTTGTCTAGCAAGTGCTTCAAAAAGTCTGATGGAGAATGAGATTCTTCACTTTGGTGACCTCTGCGAACTTGGTCTTCATGCTTCAAGGCTTGATAGTATGCTTGGAGGGTATGCTAGTATGTGGAGAGGCAAAAAATTTTGTGTGCTTATCCTTTAAGATTGGTCAATGGTCTGTACATTATTGATTATCACTGCTTTTAAACATTACCTTGAAGCAAATCTGATATTTCTGGGTGGTTTCTGGTAAGCAGTAGAAAATACTGTAATCGGAATTTTCAGTCAGTCACATTTCTTTTGTCATATGCTCTGCTACAGGTGAAATGACTTGAGCCACAGACTGTTTCCCAAGGGCTTTCACCTTGACTGCCTGAGGGCTGTGGAGATGGACAACTGTCAGTCCAGCCTTGCTCACTAGCCATAAATAATTCCATGAAAGAAGGGGTCATTTAACATATGTGCCTCAAATGGATAGAGTAGCTTGCTCACATGTGCTTTTGGGGCATGTCCCAGGTCCCACAGGTGAATGGATAGAGGAGCTCACTGAAAAGCCCCAGCATGTGACTGTGACAGTGCTAAGCTCCACCACTGCCCTGACGTCCTGGACAGCATCACATGAGAGTGGCGGCAACAACACCATTGTGTCTGTGCTCTCCCTGACCTGTCAGAAGCAAAAAGAAAGTCAAAGACTTGAAAAACACTACTGCACTGAGGTAAGGAGCAGAAGATGGAGCCTTTTCAAATCCAGGAAAAATTTCCCACCATCCTGAAGTTTGGAATCATTGTGCCTCAGGGCTCTGTCAGGCTCAGAACTGCAGAGTACCAGAGGGCGCAGCATTTAGGAAGGGAAGTGTGGAATACACCACAGTATTGTGAAAATTGAGTTTCTATTGTACTGGCTGTGATGAATTCTTTGTTCAAGCTTGTGAGTTATTTTGTACCCTTTGAGACATTTTTGTGGCAGTAGGCAAGATGGTGCCTTACCATAAGAACACTTGGGTTTGTGCTGTAATCCATTTGTATTAAATGGAGTGTTCACATGCATCATTAGCATCAAATTAGTATAAATAATTTCTTAGCTACCCTACATATTAATACAGAGCCCAACTGTAAACTTTCTGGAAGTTTAGACATGATGAGATGTCAGCTGCTCTTTTCATGCATAGGAAAAGGTGTCAGCACTGGGAAGTAAATAGCAAATCAAACCATCTGTGATTTTGTATGGACAACAGTTCTTTACTGCTGCTGTATGGGCTGTGTTTATAACCATCAGGAATCCTGAACCCCAAAACATGATGGTTTTCTGTTACTTGAAACCATTAGTGAGGGCAACCTCCCTAAATATGTGTGATGGAGGTGTCTGCAAAGGACTGGAGTGCTGCCCTGCTGCACCCTCTGCTCACCCATGAGAATGGAAGGAGACCACTAACACTCCCTGTAAATCTTTATCTCCTTCAACTTTGTGATTATAGCCCTGCAAGTTAATTGAGAGTGGGTGTCCCTTAAAAATGTCTTTTAAAATGAATTTTTATCAAAAAATTGAGTTTCATTTCAAGAATGGCTGTGAACTTAAAGGTGTGGAAGTATCTTTTCATGACAATTTGAGAATTGTTTTTCAGAATCAGTTTGTAATCTCATTAAATTCTTTGTATTTATTAAAAGTGCAGTCATTTAAATGGGAAACAAAACAGTACAGTAGGTGATTAGAAACCACAGATCAAAAGATTATGAATTAAGTAAATGCTACAGGATTCATCTGCAAACTCAAAAACAAGTACATAAAGCTAATCTGTGAATAAAGAAAATATCTGTAAATGTGTGTTTATAGCCAGTAGGTAGAAAGGTCTAAATACAGTTATTTGTTTCTCTCTGCCATTACAATTTTTTTATTGAATTCTATAAGCTCATTATACCTGCTTAATATAGCTGCTGGTTTGAATTCTTCTTGATAAGCTGAAAAGGGCAAAATTCAGTGCAGATTTCTATCCATTCTAACGTGGTACATGACTTAAAAGTGATTCAGCTTTCCAAAGCAGCTGGTAAAGACAAATTCTGTTCCTCACTAAATCTGTACTGGCACTGATACATTCATGTACATTGCAGTAAACCACTAGTGCAGACGTGGCTGCGATACAGACTTTGGAAAGGTTGTGAAGAAAATATTAGTAGGAAATAACAGCCTGCAGTTCTAGAAGGGATGTGTGAAGGTTCTTCCTCAAACTGCACTGTGCAACTGCTGTTATCAGAGTTTTCAGGAGATAAGACTTTTCATATTGTGTCAGATGAGGAATCACTTGGTCAGGCATTCTGCCTCCATCTCTGACTGAAACCTGGTGTGGCACAGCAGAAATTTTGATGGTGATAAATGCCCCTTAGTCACATTTTTTAATGTTGTGGAGGGGAGATCTCTGATTTCACTGGAGTCATTTAGTTCATGCATTCAGAAGACAGCTTTCCCATAATGCTGCATTCAGTTCACATAGCTGCATCAGATGACGGATGAAAAGCCTCAGGCTTTAATTGAAAACCCAGGGTATAAATACTCCAGCCTGAATAATATCACCTGAAAATGAATAATGTAGCCTGAATATTTTAATAAACTTTAACAGCGGGAGAGAGTTGGTCTGCAGTGTGACAGCTGACCTTACACAGCCAGTCAAGTGTGTTCTGAGTCAGATCTTTTGTCAAGTAAGTCCTGATGACTTTCACAGTTTTGCCATTTTGGGCTTAATGAGTGGAGTTTTTGCTGTCAATGCCAGTGTGTTCAGATTTATGCCTCTTGTAACTAGAGTCATTCAAGTACAGTCTCAATATTCTTCTAATTAACCAAGTAAATACTTCATATCTGACATGTTCCCTTCCTATTAGGTGAATTCAAGCAGCAGCCTCATTGAAAATCTTGTTCCTGGTGCCCAGTACCAAGTTGTGGTCTACTTACGGAAAGGACCGTTGGTTGGGCCGCCTTCTGACCCCGTTACATTTTCCATTGGTAATCCCTGCACTTACTGTTTGAAATGTATTTGTTTGAGTTTGTTTTTAAATATGTGTAGTATGTTAAAAAAATTGTCATGTTGGTTATTTCAAGTCTAATGAACATCAGTGAGATTATTTCTCTTGTATTGCCTAGCCCATTACTGAGGTGATGAAAATACTCTTTCAGTGGAAGGAAGACATTTTCCATTTAAATGTTGTTATCAAACTTAAATAGAGAGCAGTTATGGCCAGGAATTATACACAGAGAGCCCTGTGTAAAGAACCGTCTTCACCCTTGGACACTTGAATATGTGTTTGTCTCTATTGGTGCTCATCATTGATGCCATTTAGGGTGGGAATCACCTCACTTAGGTCTAGCCAGCTGTAGGTTGTGATGGAGAGATGTGGGCATTTCCTATAGGTGCCTCATTCTCACTGTCTCATGAAGGGTGTGGGACTGCTGTTAATAGATTGGTTGTGAATGTGCTTTGTGAAGGTTATAAAGTGATCTAGTCTGAAGACCACAATGCTGAGTTGGGGGAACTGGCTTATCTCCTATAGTACTATATGACCATAACCAACTTCCGTTGTGTATGCCTTGATTTTCTTGAATATAACAGTGGATCTTGATGTTCTCTGCTTTGGGTTTTGAAGATGGGAAGAACCCTCTGAGACTGAGAGCAACATTTTCAAAAATGTGGGTTTATGTCCAACAGGCAGAGCTGCTGCCCTTATGCCTGTAATTCAGGATTCCACCAAGCTCCTGAATAAAGGGTCATTTAGGACAGAATTCAGAATCTAATAGTTTCAGTATAATTTATTTTGTTAAGATTATCACTTAAACAAAATGTATTAAGAAGAGGGCAAAGAGAAAGAGATTCAGTGTACAGAGTTACTTTTGCAGAGAAATATTCAACCTGAGTCACCCAGCTTCTCCTTTTGACAATTAGTCTGCCCAGTGGGAGAGCAGGTGGCTGAAAGTTACAGATATTTTGTGTTTTTAATTCTGCTTCCTCTCTGTGATGTAGTGAAGAAAGTGAAACTGAAAAATAAGTTAACCTTTTAACAATTAAATCCTTATATAAAAGCAAATATGTGGGCTAGTAAATATGATAAAGGCCTTTTCATTTTAGGCAAACTTCCTATATATTTTCATAAATTGTGTCTGAATAAAAATTTTAGAAGTATGGTATATTTCAGTAAAGTAAAAAGATAGTAAGTGAATATATATATATGGTTTATTATTAAAGTTTCTCTCTTTGAACAAGTTTTACAAATGCTTTTGATTTTCTTTCTCACTGTAGTTCAAAAAACTGCAAAATTATGTTTTTATTTGAGAAAGTAAAATCGTGTATTCCCAAAATAAGTTCCTTCATTTTCTCTGCTTTTGTGTAGGCTGACATCCATAGAAGTTTCTTGCTAAACTCAAAATGGCAATCAGTTTCTAAACAGAACATCTCATAGGTTTATTATTATAAAGTGGATGTTTTTATGCACTAACACAACAGTTGTATGAGTTTTCATTTCATAAAAGGATATTGAATTTGATATTAAAATACTAGAACTGCAAAAAAAATGGTTCCGTGAAATTATCAGTGGGGGTTAATGATGAATGAAATTCAAATAAAATAAAATCCAGTATAAAAGGGGTTTCCATTCTCCCCATGTTTAGCCTAAGGCTCACTTTCACTGTGTGAGTATTAGCACTTTGGAAAGCAAAGTAAAGGCATTGTAAATGATTCAAAAAGGTAAAAGTGATCATGTGCTAAGATAGGCTGAAGTAATCTGGGTGCTGGTCTCTGTTCTGACCTGGTGTGCAATAGTCAGGGCTCTGCAACTGTTGCAAATGTTAGCAATGTACTTACTTAAGTAGCCTCAGTTAAGTCATGAAGAATAATTGCTTTCCCGACAAGTATAGGTTGCAGAAGTTGACCCTTATGTGACATTTTTCAAATCACTTGACTCCTCTTTCTCAGTGTCACCATCTGTGAGGCAAGAATAGCAATACATGATAGAACCTTTAGGTCCCCCAGGGAAGGAGGGTTAAAGATAAAAAATGTTCTTTCTTATGGTGTTACAGCTTTTGGTGGTTTTGGTTTTGAACATCTTGAAATATCTCCTAAGCATCCTGATTTTCAAAGTAAAATGGAACTCTCATTTGAGAAAAAGCAAGCCTTGTACTTTATCTCAAGCTGAACAGCCAACACCAAGTGGTCTGTAGTCATTTCTGCAAAAGCAGTTTTAGACTGGAGTACAAATGCTAAAAAAATGGTATTCAATTGCTTGTGACAAGGAAGCTCTTGGGAATTAAAGTAAGGAACAAACCAGAATATGTAGAACTTGATTAAGGGGAGGTATTGTTTTAAAATAAAGTGGAACTGGTAACACATACACATTACTAACCATGATTTCTGGTTTATAGTGCCCACTGGAATAAAGGATCTGACGCTTTACCCTTTGGGACCTACTGCTGTGGTTTTGAGCTGGAACAGGCCTTTCCTTGGGGTGTTCAGGAAATACGTTGTAGAAATGTTTTACTTCAACCCATCCACAATGACCTCTGAGTGGACAACCTACTATGAAATAGCAGCAACCATCTCCTTAACTGCCTCTGTGGTAAACTGATTATTACTGACTGTTACTTTTCCATACCTGTGTGGTCCTGGCACCTTGTGACACTTCTTTGCCCACCTTTTTCTCCATGAATATGTATATATGTCTTTAAGCCTGGCACATTTTTTCCAAGCGAAACAGAGCTAAGGGCTAGTATGCTAGAGGCATTTTGTGTTCTAAAGTAAGGAAATGCCAGCCGAACCATGCTAAATTTCAGAGTGATGAGACAGGAGATAAGCCTCTTTTTTTGTTGTTCAGCAAATCCAGAGGCAGGTTCAGTTTGTGGGTCAGTTTATCAGTCAAGGCTTTAAAAGTTCCATCATCTCCTCAGGGGGTGTAGTCCAAAGCCTTATCTACATAATTAATATTGATAATATGGATTTGGGGCTTGTGGACTAGTCTTGCAGTGTGCCATCCGGAAGGCATAGATGCAGAAATGATTTTGTGAAAATAGCATTCATGTTTCTGAGGCTAAAAAGATTTATGCCAGGGTTTTAACTAGGTGTACACTGGTCTCTTTGAGAACATACATACACATACACTCACAGGCATCTTTGCAGGTACAAAGTGAAATTTTCTTCCTCTTTTCCATTATTTCCTAGAGAAAGTGAACAGATTTTATTCAGATTTCACAGTAGTGCAAGACAGAAAGCAATTTTAGCTGAAATTGGCTCATTAGAAAGTTCTGAGTATGCAAAAAGGACAGCAATAACTTTTGCTGCTGGTGAGAGCCACAGTAATTGATTTGCATAATACCATTTGTGGAGTCATTTTGGCTACAGCGGCTTAACTGTAATTGGGTACGTGACTATAAATCTCCAGGGAAATTAAAAACAAAAATAACTTAGTAAACAAGTAATTAATATCTTGTAATCATGACTCAGCACAAATAGATTACTAGCGAAGTGATCTGGGTCATCTAAGAAGTAAAACTATCACACAGAATTAATGTGGTTCATAAGAAAATGAGATGATGTTGTCACTTACTGTTGCAAGTCCTGCTCAAGGAAGCCAACAAAGTTCCTTTGTCTGAATTTCAATCTGAAACTTGACAGTGCTGTATCACAGCTTAAGTCAGCATTTCTTAAAGAATAATTTTATAGAGCAAGACTCATTTAGGAAGAGAATGTCTACCTGTTCTTCTGTTATGGCATTTAACAAACAGGTAGGTACTGGGGAACTCTTGTTTGGGTTCTCTAGTGGTCTCCAGAATCTCACTATGGCCTACAACTTTCCCAATAATCTATGGACATTTGTGAGTGATGTATTCTGAAGCAACAGTGAGAAGGCAGGGGAATCAAAAATCAAGTTATCCAACAACTTGAATCATCAGATATTATTTCCTAAAGGCTTAAGAGTTGTGAAAACGTTTGGAAGTGAATTTGCCTTTTCACTTGGTTTAGTTGCTTCATTCATTTTGTGCTCTGCAACTTATTTTAAAGTTGTCAAAGTGATGTTGTTATTTTCAGTATTTCACCAGGGGCATGTCAGAAAAAGTCCAAGCATCTTCAAGATCTTTCAATTTGAATACAACTTTTTTCAAAAATCATAAAGATAGATCACAAACCCTATGTTTGCATTGTCTTATAGTATATGTTATTTCCAATTTGCTTTTATTTTGAATTTTAGGAATATCACAAGGCTTTTAATTTAAACATAAAAATTAAATATTGGAAGTGTTTTGTGCTGTCAAGGGAAGTATTTGAATTTTAACTGAAATATTACATGTGATATTATAACATATCTTGAATTTTATACTTCATTTACGTCTCATTTGTATTTACATACACCATGGTTTCTAATGTATCCTCAAAACCTGTTTAATCAGAATAGACAAGTGTGCACTTTTCAGTTAAATATTTTGCCTTCATCACATCAGAATTTTGTGATGGCCAAATTTCAGAGGTTTCAACTGAAGTAAGAAATGAGAGCTCAGTAAAATGAATGTGGGAACTAGATATATAAACATTGTTGTATTTCATAAGTCATACCTCATGCTGGTGGATTTTGTCCCTTTACAGAGAATAGCCAACTTGCTGCCTGCTTGGTATTACAATTTCCGGGTCACCATGGTGACCTGGGGGGACCCAGAGTTGAGCTGCTGTGATAGTTCCACCATCAGCTTCATAACAGGTAAGCAACCAGCTGAAAAACTTTGGGAATGCTCCTCGGAGGAGAAGCACCAAGAAAGTCTGACTTAGGTATCATGTTTCACCTACAGATAGTTGCAATTTAGGGTATTTATTAACTAAGTGTTTTTTGGTTTGGTTTAGGGCTTTTTTTGGTTTATAATTTTATTTTTAAGGAAGGCTCTGAGGACTGTTTTAATAAATATATATAAAATTTTCCTATGCCATGCACAGTGCTTGATTACACTGTTCCAGTCCTCCAATCAGCTGAATGCATGGCTACAGTGAGGGCCAGTGGTCCTGCTCATCTTTTACCACATCATATGCTTGACACATGAAGAAGCTATTAAATAAATAGGTAAACCTGAATTCTTAGATTCCCTAATATTATGAAACAGGCTTCCATGTATTTTCTGGCAAATAATTTGTAGTCTGGATTCGTAGCTGCAGTAAATTGGTCTAACCACATGGTTTGCCCTCTTCCAGCTGGGAACAGCCATGTACTTAACAAACTCTGGCATCTCTTGTCAGAGTCTTCAGGTTTGAATCTTCAATATGTCCAACATATCAGCCATAGAGGGACTGGCATAAAAGAGATCCTGTTAGCACCTTGTCACATGTTCTTAGCAACCAGGCTGGTTAGGAAAGTTCCCCATTGAATCATTTTGCTTTTATGTGCCACTGTTTTGTTCACCTTGCAGAAGTATAGGTGATTGAAAGCAGTAAATAATTGAGATGCACCATGAGAGGAAATGAAGTATGACTCACTCTGAATATGAGCAAGTGACTGAATGACTGAAAATGAGTGAATGACTCTGAAAATCCTACAGATTTTCAATTTCTAGTGATCAAGTTGTGAGAAAAATCAGGCTATAATGTCCCAGCCATTCACTCTAAAGTAGACATTAGCCTAGTCCCAGATTTTCTGTTTGTGAGAGGCTAAAAGAATGTACCTGAGGAAGTAACTGAGTAAGACCCATTTGCAAGGATGTTTAATATAGTGCCTGTTCATGACAGAGCCACAACAGAAAAGTTATCAGTCATAGCTCCACTGAAGTCAACAGAAACCCTCCCATGCTCGAACATCTGATCGTAAGCTACACTGGCACTTTTCCAGTGTATCAGAAACTCATAACACCCACCATAGCATTGTAAAGGGTCTCCAGGGGTATTCATTGTCCCTTGGCATTAATCAACTTTTCTGTAGCACTGTAAGGAAGCAATTTTACAGCTGATTGGTTGCTGTATGAGGGAAGAAGTGTCTTTTCCAACTGATTTGGGTACCAGGCTCAGCATTTTAGAGTGGAAATGTTCCAGTGGGACACTCACTTCAGTATTGTGTCTCTGGAAAGCAGCAGCAGAAATGAGGGAGATTAAGGGTCTTCTAAAATATAAGCTGTCAACAGTATCAGTCTGAATATCTGTATGATGACAGTAAAGACTGCTACTGCTGTTAAATGAAAAATGGATCAATTTCTTAACTAGCAGATGTAGACAAAATCAGAAATGGATGAATCTCTTAATGTCATCCATTTATGATTGACAAAACTTCTCTTAATAAAGGGCACCTGGTCGTTAGTGAAAATATCTGACTTGAAAGTTGTATCAATAGTTAATTCATTATCAAAAGTTTACACTCTATATTTCTGATCTGAATTTTTCTAGTTTCAGTATCCAGTCTAAAATTCTTGTTGCACTTTTACCTTATTGACTGAAGAGACATGAAGATTTTTTTTCTCCTCACTATACAGAGTTTAGTTTTCACTTTTTTATGTTAATAAATTACTTCCATTGAATTCTTCAGGTGCTCTCACTACAAGGTGTTTTCCCATGTTACTTCTTCTCCCTACTCTGCCTTTCTAATTCTTACTGTCTTTATACTAAAGTACATAAAAATTGAAAGTGTAATACCAGCCTGCTGAATACTCCCCTAGAGGCAAAATCAGCTCCCTATTCAAAGCTCTCCTATTTGTGCATCTAGATGTTTGCATTTGCTGTAACATCACACTGGAGGTCTGTGTTGGTTTGCTTCCACTCTGTGGCTTCTAACAGAATTTATCATTTGGGAAGTATTGTCTACATGCCATTTTTCAGAAGACTCAACTTTGCACCTGGCACTTTTTAATACATTTTGTCTGAGCCTGACCAGCATAGAGGGAAATAATTTGAAACACAGCCCTGTCCAAATCCTCCACTCCTCTGCCAGTTGCCATGTTACTTGCATGGTTCATCAACACTGCTTTTTCAGAGTATTGATGAAAATGTTGAATAGCAATGAGCTAATAAAATCCCACTGTCCTAACAAAGAAAGCTGATTAGGTTAAATTACAAGTGCTTATCAATAGAAGGTAACCACTGAATGTGAGCATTAAATACACTCCCATCCCCTAATTGCCTTATTACTTAAAATCTCTTCAACTTTGCCCAGGGACTGCTGTCAGGCTAACTTGTGAGAAAGCGGCATGCTGATTTATCATGTCTGCAGGTTTGAAATCTTTGTCCCCAGTAGGTGCTGCCTTTTCACTCTTTCAAGTTATCAAGGGACTACAGAGTTCTTATCACCCTCAGCCTCTTTCTTTCCAGAGAGGGAACAGATGGTTTGATGGAGCATTTGGTCTCTTTCTGCATCATTCTGAACAATACTACCTCCACTCCACAGGTCACCAGGAATTAAAACAGATAACAAACTGCACCAAAAAGCCCTGAATTTTAAAATACTGGAGTGGGGGTTTCATAGTCATGACAGTACACCATCTGTCAGTTCTTTTGTTTATAACTGGAGAGCTAACCTTGGTACCTGGTCCATAAGCTTGAGTTTTAAAAATGAAGTAGAAGGATCACCTTGGAGTTTGAGAAAGCACCTTGCAGAAACCTCGGAGCAGACAAACCATGTCCCTAAAGCAGGATCCCACTGCTTGTGTGAAGTCTATAGTGAAGCTGGGACTTTACAGAACTGCAGTACTTGGAATGAAAAGGGTGTTACAAGAGACCAGATTATACACATAGCTCTCTCCCACAACAACTGGTCAGATGTCGCCGGCAGCATGGGGGAGATTTGGGGGATCCAAGAGACTTGGATCTCCTGCAGCAGCAGTTGAATGATGTTTTAAATCAGGGAGAGATTGTGGTGCTGCCAGTGCTGCTGTGGTGACTGATGGATTTAAAGCAATCATAAGCAAGGGCTCTTTAGACCCTCAGCATTTTCTTTTTACAATGAGAATGCTTTTATCTTTGGAGAAGCAAAAGGAGTGAGAAAGACAGACTGTTGGTGTTGGGGACTACCACCACATCTGCTGCCTGTAGGTGCTTTCAGCTGTCAGTTTGGACCAGATCAGCAGTGGGATGTAATTTCCTACAGCCTCTCTGTGCCACTCAGCTCCCAGTGCAACATGGTGCTAGGGGAGTTGTTCACACAAGCCCTGGCCCTTGGTCTCATTTGACATGTGTTGGACATTCACTGTAAGACACCTAAAGCAAACATTTGTTTGAACTTACAAAGGAAAGCATGTTATCAATAATAAGGTACAGAAGGATGTTAAAAGTTAAAAAAAGTTAAAAGAAACATTGCTTTAAATAAATCGAGCTGTTTCCTCTCAACAGCATAAAAGGACATCTTCATTATGAAACTGGGAGAATGGCCTTACTAAACATTTCAAAATGGCTCTAAATTGTCTGTGCATTGTATTGGCTGTCTTCCTCAGTGATTACTTCAGTAAATCTGTTCACTAATGAATATCTCAATGCCAAAGTCATAGGAGCCTTCGTGAAAGCAGCAGTGACATCTTGTGGCCCCTTCAAACAGACCTGAGCTCCGATGCCCTCTGGCACCTGCATCTGTGCTGGCACCCAGGGCCCTGGGGGTGGGGAGGCAGCTGCATCTGACCTGCCTTTGCACAAACACACTGGACTCAATGGGGCTTGTGCAGGGGAAGACCAATCAGTCCATACTATTTTCCCTATGTTGCTCCCTAAGAATCTGCCAAGCACAGAGGTTCATACGTTTCCCTGTTTTATCCAGGTTATCCCACTGCTATCACTTTGAGAGGGGGTTGAGATCTTTACCCATCGCTGACTTTCACTTCTGGGTTTCCACTCAGTATTAACTTCACTCCTCACTGAAGACCTACAATTTCTAATTAGGCTATTAAGGTGAGCTGACCAGCTATGCTCCCTCTGCAATTAATGGAGACACACCTCCAGGAGGTAATTCTCATCTTAAATACCTATGTTAGGAGTAGATGAGTTGTTCTGGAGCTTGCTATCTTTCTTCTACCATCCCCCATATGGGTAATGCCGGTGACCAGCAGTGCCTCAAACAGGGCAAGCAAACAGCACAGCAGCTGGCATGGCAGTTTGCACAGAAGGGCATGCAGGGAGGGTGCTGAAGTCCTGCCAACTCAATCAGGGAGCAATGGTATCCACCTGCCAGAAAGTCACAGCCTCTCTAAAGCTCTGCACCCACCATGGCTGGTGCAGCTGCCCAGACAGAGCTCTGGTGGGAACACTGTCACCCAGGTGCCAGCTGCAGGAAGTGTCCTGCTTTTGGGCCAGTACTAATGCCGGAAGTGAGCAACCCCATTGGAGGTGTGCCCAGGTGGAGAACTCCTCTGCTTAGTGACAGAGCTCCGTGGGAAGAATTCTGTAAGCTGCTGGGAGGAGTCTCTCAGTTACTAGCCCTTGTTCTTATGGGGGACTTCAACTATTCAGATGTCAGCTGGAAATACAGCAAAGCATGGAAGTATGGGGAGTGTCTTCCATCCTAACACAGCTGGTGAGAGACCTAACTAGGGGAGGCAGTTGAGTCACAATCCTTGTAGGTATTTGAAAGACATATGGGTGTGTTGCTTAGGGACTTGGTTTAGTGATGGACATGGCACTGCTGGGTTAATGATTGGACTCAAAGTTCTTTTCCACCCTAAATCGTTGTATGGTTCTTGGGCTGCATGGGGAGTCAAGGACTTGCTGTTAGCTCCAGCACAAAACAAGCCATCAAATAGCCTGTGGTGGGGCAGTCTGAGCTGTGCAGCACAGAGGACAGTACTGGGCAGGAGCTGAGTGTGTGGAGAAAGAGGATGGACAAGAGCTGTTTCACTTTATACCTAATAATGTATGTAGCTACTACATGCCTGTAGATTGGACATTTGGTGCTTAGATGGCTGTCGGCTGTGGCTGCCCTCTGTGATGGTGGGACTTTCACCTTGGGAACAAAGGTGGTCATAACTTTCATGAAAGAAGCTGTTCTTTGTAAAACTGCAGGGTTTTGACTTTTCCTCCTAGAAAGATGTGAGCTCAGTGAAGAGATGTTGGGGTTTTTTTCCCCTGTGGAAAAGCTATCACAATTATTCAGTGTAACAATTCATTATTTCTTTTCAGTGCAATAACACAGTGAAGTAACATGTGAGGCTTTTGACTTGATTTTGAATTCCATTTATAAATGTTGACTCAAAAAATTATTTGTATCAGTCAGTAGCTTCATGATATTTTTTATAGACTGAAAGATTGCAAAAAGAAGTGTATTTTAGTCTGATTATCCCCCAAGTTAAATGGTGGTTTTCATATCTTTCAGGTAGAGCTCAGATGCATTAGCTTTTACTAATACTTTTCTGCTAACTTTGTGATACTCTCTTCACAACAGTACCATTTGAAGAAGGATTCAGAGTTTATTACTATATTTGGTAATCAACTGTGTTAGACTCTGTCTGTAACACACTTGCCTCCTTCCTTCAGCACCAGTGGCACCTGAGATTACCTCAACAGAATATTACAACCACCTTTTGTATGTCACCTGGACCTATGGAGGAGATGGTACTGACCTTTCTCACTCCAGGATGCTCCATTGGATGGTCATTGCTGAAGGAAAGAAAAAAATCAAGAAGAGTGTGAGTGGCGATGATGTTACTCATTTCTCTGGGCTTGCTGCTTTTGTTGTTCTTGTTGTGGGGTTTTGTTTCCTTGGTTAGACTTGTTTTCCTGAGTTGATAACTTTGTATTACAAAGTTTCAGCAAGTTTCAAGTTCCACAGCATTACCATGCACTTCCAAAGACTTGAGACCTTGAAATAGCCAGTGGACAAAATGTTTCTATGGTGATCCAGTGCTAGTGTTGGTGATCTAGATAAATTCAAAATAGCTTACAAACTTCTGAGCTGCAGACAGGAAAACAGAGTAATTTTTTTAGCAAACAGATATGATCTTTTCAATTTTTATGTATTAATAACCAGAGTAAATTACTGGCTGAGTTTTTTAAGTTCATTCAAGCCAGGTACTATCACTTCCCATTTTCTGACTTTAGTAAAAAGCAATCAGTATAAATTATGTTTTCATTGTACATGTTTGAATACAAGTTTCACTAACTGATGGAATGAGAACTTCACCCAGTATGTGTGCACTGCTTAGAAAACTTGTGAGATGTTTTGATGTGTTCTTGATGTATTCTCCTTAACACTTTGGAAAATCACTTAGAAAAAGAAATCTGGGGGCTCCAGTTATGGATTAAAGTCATGGTGCTGCAGGGTAGTGAGATGCAGGTTTATGCTAAAGTGAAAGAGCAGCCACTAGACATACCGTGAGAAGTGTTTGCTGTAGTGGTGGAGCACAGCCCAGCAGGAATGTGTACAGCCAGCAGTGAAGCTTCAAAGAGCCTGTGGCCTGTGACTGTCTTCTACACCACTATTGACCTTTCAATAGCTGGCAGGAAGAAAGTGTCTGGTCTTTTTCAAAGGAAAGTTTTCCCATCTACTGAAGACTGAGCAGATGCTGAATTGAAAGTGTGTTTTCAGCAGAAGTGCAAATCCATCAGCAACTTTTGTTTTGATTTATATGGAGTAACCTAGCTTTCACTGGATTCCTTATGGCTGCAAGAGTATATCCATCTGGAGCTTCTTCCAGCATGAATCTAATTACATGATTAGTAGAAATGATGATGTTTCTTAACAGCAAGAACTTGTACTGTTTGGATCTTTGTTTCAAACAAGAAAGAAAACTCTATATTTAAATCTTTTTCCTACAAATAAAATATTCTAGCAATTGAATTCTAAAACATTTGTGCAATGATATCCCTCTCTACTCTTCGTTCTAAAAGTCATGATCTCTGTAAGGTTATTATTCTTCCAGTAAAAATCTGATTTCTCTACCATTTAGCTGTAGGGGTAGAGGTGAATTAGTTAGTTATGGTGGTCAGAAGAGACCAACACAGGTTCAGGCAGCAGCAGGAACAGAAGGCTTTGAACTTAGAACAAAGAGCTTAGAGCTTTATTTTTAGTTACAGCTTCACTTTTTATCTGCTCTTGTGTACAGCGTGTCATCACACTATTGGCTAGTCAGTTCTCTAAGTATACATGGAAACATTTTACTCACTACAAGGTCTGTCACATTCTTCAGGTGATTCCTTCCTCCTTAAGGGTGCGCTCCAAACTGCTTTTCTTTCAAGGATACACCTTGAACTCATTAAGATAAATTCCCTCATCAATTACTTCAGACATCAGAGGATCCACAGACTCACTGTCACTTAGCTTTATTGACTAGGAAAATTGTATATTAAATTAATATAAAATAAACATCTAATATGAAATCAAATTAAAAATAAAATTGAATGTGTAATTTTACATTTAACAAAAATATTACCAATAGAGGGTATCTACAATACATGCCCTTTGTAGATTGTCTACAAGTGCTCAAAAACCAGTCTGTTATGAGTTCTGCATCCTTCTCCATGACCCTGGAGAAATGAGGAGCCTACCCCTAAAACAACAGGAAGAAGTTCCTCACAATCTTTTGAAGCTTAGCCCAATTTTGGGTTATACCTTATTTCAAACATGCAGATGAATAAAGTCAAGCTCAGAGATCTATTGTCAAGTCAACAGGTCTCCAAGCAGGTGTTAGACATGCCCAGCTGGATTTAATTTTCAGGTTTGTAGGACATATAAAGGCTTTGCCTGCATGTTGGTTGTATGCTCTTCTTAGAGGTATCTGACCTGATTTAAATTGCTCTAAAATTGCAAGGTACCCAAGTCCCTGGCTTTTGAGCATTTTAGCATTTTGCAGAACTTGAAAAATCTATATGCAAGAGTACTCTCAGTGGTGTGAGGAAGATTTTCTTTCTTCCTAAAACTTTCATACAGAAAATGTTGTCTAAGATTGTCGTGTTTTTGCATTGTGCTATTTGGCCAAGCATTGATGTTTTCATAGTTGTTGTCAGTGGTAACTGGTTCATGTAGCAACTCTAGAGTATGCAGAAGACATGTGCTGTAATGCGCAGAACTTTCTTTGTGGTGTATTAAGTGCCCAGATTAATTTTACAAGGAAGGTGTATAGTTTGCATCATATTTAAGTTGGTGTGTCTTAATTATTTAGGTAACACGCAATGTGATGACTGCAGTGTTGAGCTTGCCCCCGGGGGACATTTACAACCTTTCAGTGATTGCTTGTACTGAAAGAGGGAGCAATACTTCCCTGCCCCAGCTTGTGAAATTAGGTAAGAAATGCTTGTTTGTAAATTAGAAACTCATTCTTTCTCTTGTTTGATTGTAAAAGTAACTCTGTCAGCAGATGCAGCATCTTCCTTATTTCAGTTATGTACCTGTGACCCAATTTTTTTTGCTAAGCTTCAATTTTCACCTCACCTTGCTGTGAATGTTATCTCATTCCTATATGTGAAACTGCTCTCCTAAAATAGTTTTGCTCAAGAGGAGCAAGAGTGTCCAAATTTGACTGTAAGTGGAAGTAGGAGAGTGGAAATCATTTAGTGCCTCTCTTAAGAGAACAACTCAACTTCATAGTTGCTTCCCTAAGGTCTTGAACACATGTAGGTTTTGAGAATGGCAACTCAGGATTCACATATCAATTTTTCACTAAAAACCAGAACCTTCCTGGTTTCTGGGAATTCTGTTTCTGGGTCTGCACTCCTGGCAGATACCACCTGGTCTGTTTTCCTGTCTCCCCTTCTCTCTCCCTGGTCATCTGCATAGTCTTCCAACACAAAAAACATACCCTTAAATACAAATCAATGACAATACTCTCGATAAAAACAGTCAGATTTGTGGTTGTGGAACCCACCTTCGTTCTAAACCAAATATACATAATGTGTTCAAAGAAACAAAAGAAGACTTGAGAACTTGATCCTTAAGGTAAGACTTTAAAGTATAACTTTCTGCCTAATATCTTCCTTTACCTGGGAGGAAGGCTGGACACTGCACCATTGTACCTTAAGAAATTTCACTTCTCTTGTGAATGTCCAAAGAATTGAGCCCTAGGTACCTAAAATCGTGAAATTTCCAAATGTGCCAAACTGCTTTGACAGGCCTTAACTCCACTGTGAATGTGGGTAAAGACAAGTTTGTAATTTCAAACTGGATTGTCTTCTCTACATGAATAATAAACCTTTTGTGAGTCACAGTGAAGGAAGTTAATTTAAAGGACTCTATAAATTCTAACTGCATTAGAGGTCTTGAAGCAAACATTGTCCGTTCATGTTTCTCAAAACACATAGTCAAATCTCTTAAACAGTGCTGGGGCAAGCAGTACAGTCACAACAATCCATGTCTTTTTACCAAAGGCAATATTTGACAGATGTAGACAAATTCCATGAATCTTCTCTTCCCTGTGCAGGTCCTGTCCCGTTTTCCCCATGCCTCATTTCTGTGTGCAGTTACACGTGTGTATTTGTTCCTATGGCTGAGTGGGTGGGTGTGTGACAGTGTGTACCCTGCTACCATTGTCCAAATATTCTAGGGGGATATTTCAAAATGCCAGCTAGCTGTATCCTTCAGGTAGATCCACAAGTATTATTTATGTTGTGTTATTCAAGGTGAATGTTCATTATTCACCTTGTAGCATAGTTATATCTTCCTTTCCTTATGGAGAGGCATTGTTATTGAACTGGGATGGGTATTTTCCCTTTCATACACAAGAAAGAGAAGATGGAATTAATTCTTTTTTGATAAATGGCTTCTAGACTTCTGGCTGTGGGGTTTTTTGTTGGCTTGAGTTTTGGGTTTTTTCCTTTATGATGTTTGAACTTTGAATAGACAATACTAAAGGTGTTATACCAGAGGTTTTCCTTCTCTCTGTTTCTGAGGGGAGCAGTGGGAATTGTAAATAGCTGTAGTGGAAACTGACTCTAAGTGATAGACGACTCGGCACTTGGCAGTCACTTAAGCGTTCCTGCCAAATGTTCTCCCCTCCATGATGTTTGCTTCATCCTGGCAACTTTCCACTTGCAGAAAAATCAAGCCATTTGCTGGAGGCAAAAGGAGGATTTGCTTGGGATAATGCCCAAATGCAAACCTCATATTTTAACTGAGGCCAGTTTTTTACCTGGAGTGAGGGATGGAATGTGTTTCCGAATCCAAGAGCAGATATATGGATTATATATAATTATGGGAGAGGGGTGCTTTCCTATGTAGTCCTGGGTCAATATATACACTGCAATCCCTGTGACACATGTGAATGTGCCTCAGTTCCTGCCCAACTCTCTCCATAATGCCAATATAATTTTGGCAGCCTCCAACACAGATCTGATTGTTTCAGGACCAAATACATCTCCAAAATGTCTCTAACTATTTGAACAAGTCCTTTGTGCCTTTGTGCGTGGTGGATCTTACACATCACATCCAGGTTCTTTTGACACCATGTCACAGAATGAGAATAACAAATTGTTTGTGAAGGGTGAAAATAAAACCAAAATGTTCTTGTGCATCGCTCTTTGTACGCAGTTGATTAGAATCCTGGCATCAGTTCATTGATTGAGAATTACAGCGTTAATTAAACATCCATAGATTAGGAAACCTGAAAACTGGGGAGAACAGCTCAGAAATGTACAACCAAACTTTGCAGTCTCTGAAGGCAAGCTAGAAGAGCCCAGGATGCCCAAGGTCCTTAAATGTTACCTGGGGCAAAAGAAGAAGAAAAAAACAAGACTGCAAGTGGTTTTTTAAACTGGTAATTGACTAAATATTTCCTTTGCAACAATTAAATGAACCTATACAGTCTTTGCTTGTGGAAAGCGGCTTCTTTATCATCTCCTGGGGCAGGGTTTGAGAAGAAAAGCTTTCTCAGGCCAAATGTGTTGCTAACAGGTGGACAATCATCTTCGCTGAGAGAGTTTCTGCTAACATTGTTCTATTAATGGAATCCACTGATCATCTTCAAACAAGGACTTTGCTGAAAAGGGAAGTGAAGTAATTATCCATCTGTCCAAATAGAGAACAGTTTAAATAGAGAAGAAAAACCAACACACATCATCTTCCCATTTTACAGTGGTAGTCTGTCATTGTGAGAGGTTTTACATTGCCAGACTTTATCTGAAGGAAATGAAAGATAGAAGGGCATCAGGCATTGCTTTCATTTCTTTCATTTTTCTCAGTTGTCTAGAAACTTACAGATAAGCTTAGTGAAAGATTTTTTTTCCCTTCTAATCAGAGCCAGCCCCTCCAAAATCACTATTTGCTGTCAACAAGACTCAGACCTCCGTGACGCTGCTGTGGGTGGAAGAAGGAGTGGCTGATTTTTTTGAAGTCTACTGCCAGCAGGCCGGACATGGTCAGGGAACTAAAGTCCAGGTATGTAAGTGTCTCTTCTTTGGTTTCTGCTCTTCATCTCTGAAACTGAGACTGAGACAGTGCAACCAACAGTGTCAAACTCATGAAAGTGGTTCTAAAATACGACTATGCAAAACCTAAAGGGCCAAAAAACTAAGGGAATGTCAATTAGCAAGAAGGGCAAAATGGTCAGGTAGCTTGATAAGGAATGGGGAAAACAGACATATTTAGATGCCATGACATCTTTCATGCAGCATCTACTTATTTTTTTCATACTATATTTCTGGTTTTGAGATCTGTTAAGTAGTCCCAGTTTTTAGTAGTAGCTTTATTGCTATTCAGGGAGTACCTTTATGCTGCAAATGTGGCTGCTCCTCATTCAGGAGGATGTATTTTCTCCAAGGAGGGTATTTTCAAGATCCACTTTTTCAGAAAAATGAAATGAAACTCCTTTTCTCTCTGTCCAGTTAGATACCTATGCTCAGAGGCCACCTGAATATAGGAATGTTTAAGATGAAAATGCTGTTCTGTGAAAAATAGAGAACAGCAGTAGTTGTAATTGCTTGTCATTCAGTGCAATATATGAGGTTTACTTTGTTGTTTAGCTGATGGTATAGTGGATTGCTGTGATTACATGCCATGAAACATCATTGTCTCATGTGGACTGTCACACATGATGGAGAATCATTCAGAAAAATAAGCTACTTAAACCACTGATTATCACACAAGAGACTTGCACACTCTTTAATCCTATGGAATACCAATCTGAATTATATAACACTCTTTTTTAAATAAAAAAAGACAATTACTAAAGGGGAAAAATATTTAAATGTAATTTAATTTTTTGCATAGTTTAGATTCCACATCTAGATTCCTGCTTTTTTACTTTTTATAGCTAAAGATCATGAAGTCATCATCACTTATCACTTAGCAGAGACTCAAAGTAGCAATGAGGTAAGGAAGGTACCACAAGACTTGCAACTTTAGTACAGAGCAAATCTGGATTAAGAACATCAGGAAAAGTGCTCCATTTGACAGATGCTTCAGTGGGCGTCACATTTGTTGACGTGAACATCTGACACTGGATAATGCACAGGGATTATCAGATTACTTCTCATTAGATTCATCAGTCTCTTTTCTGTCTCTATGAAGAAAACAGGAAGGGCTCCTTTTTGAGTTGTAAAAAGGGATGCTTTCCAATTAGACTGGTGAAAATTCTTTGTGATTTTCTGTGCTATTTACATGGACATTTTTGTCCCTTTCCTCCATCTTTAAATCAGCAAAATGAAAAGCAACAGATTTCTGGGTCTGAATGTCTTGGATTTTGGTTGACTAATTTAAATTTCCCAGAGGGGAAAATGGAAAACATCCAACCAAGTCCAATTGCCAAAGTGTCACACCTCCCTCCAGCTCAGTCTCCTCCCTTACACTCATGTATATGTGATTTCATCTGCATAATATACCTCAGAATTTTACTACAGCAGGAATCCTTGCAAGCCTAGAATTAGGCCAGGACTGAAAACAGGCTATTGCAAATAACTGGTGTTTAGGACTTGTTACAGCATCTTTCACTCTCCATATGGAGGAGTTAATTCATAAAACTTCTCCTTCTTCCCTTTCTAAACTACTGGTTCAGTGTCTATTTTCGCAACTGCAACCCATCCTTGGTTTTGTTGGACAGTACAGAAAATTAAGGACTCTCAGGAGCTTTAAGTCAATGCACGTGTAGTTCTTGTTTGTTTTCTTTTGCTGTATTGGCATTTAAAACCACAAAAGTGTTTACCAGGGTCATAGTAATTAAAACATTTTTTACATATGCTACATAAAGAGTTTCTACTAGCTAGAAGAACTGAGGAGTAGAATCTCTGATCACTTTTACTACCAAAAGGCTTTTCTTTAGCTTTGTTTTTCACTTTAGCCACTCAAAGAGCTCACAGGTCTTCACATCTGGAGGAACTGCCTCAGAGGCAGAGATGACATGCATTCATGTGAGAGTGGAGAGGTTGTGACTGTCTTGGCTGTGTTTTGAATAAAAATAACTTTGTTTTCCTTGTGCTTGTATAGCTTAGTAACCAGAGCTCATAAGCTCTACCCACCTCCAGGGTTGTACTGGAGGTCACAGGACTTTCCCCCACCGGGCATATGCACCGACCAACCTGCTGTGAGGCACCTGTCCTCCTCTCCCCAAAATGCTCTGGGGTCCCTGGGGTGCTCTGGGCTGTTCTTGCTGCTGTTTTCAGCCTATTCCTTTCCCCTTTTCTGCCAGACTACCTGCCTATTTTCAAGGGCAGGTCCTGATTACCTTCCCTGGGTTTCAAGATGCTGAGTTGTTTCACCAGGTCTGACTTTACATGGTCAAATATATGGAACACGGACTTGTGCTCTCAAATTTATGGGAGAGACAAACTTCTGTGTATTCGTCCCCATGTCTGCAGGAACCTGTCACTGTCTCTTCACACGTTGTGACCATTTCCAGCCTAACCCCTGCCACTTCCTACAACTGCAGCGTGACCACCTTCAGCCACAATAGCCCCAGCATCCCCACTTTCATTGTGGTTTCCACCATGGGTAAGCAGCACTTCCCTGCTTTCTTCTTCCTCATCCAGCTACATCTGTTTTCCATTGCTTGCTACAGCTGCATTTTGTAATGTTGGTCCCAGGGGCTGTTTGTATCATGGAAAGGCTGCCAGATGTGGATGGGATGGGGAAGCAGCTTTAAAAAGTCCTTAGAAAAGTCTCCACTTGGGAGTTTGACTTGGAAAAATATAAACTTGAGGCTAAATTATGTACTGGGTTTTAGAAATCAGGGACCTGAACATCAGGTAATGCTTGATGACATTTATGGAGAAAAATGTTTTCTCAGACAAGCCCAAACAAGACCAAAATCACATTCATAACCCGTTAAGGCTTGCTGAATTCAGCAAAGAAGTGAGAGAGAAGAGGAGCTACTGCAGGATCTTGATCAGTCTCAGCCAAAAGGCTCCTGATGGAGGATCTGTGGGCATGTCATGAAGATTGGCTCTATACTGACTCTGAAATAAAAATAATGATGTTGAACTGCTCAGAACACTGGATCTTTCTGTAAAATCTCCCCTTCACAATGATCAGTGTCATCTCTGCTCAGTTAGGGAGTTGCATAGCTTTAGTCACTTGTCCCATACATCATACACCACTCCATGTTGAAGTTCAGTGTCTGATACTTAGCTTAAAATTCTCCATGCTTTTTAATCTAAAAAACACTTCTTTAGAAACTGTGAATGTAAAGTTTTTCTGCACACATAAAGTAGAGAGAGTGTAAAATATAATGAGTGGAACAGGCTATCTGGTCTCATAGTAGTACAGTTGATAACCATGTAATACAGAACAAAAATAAATCAAGGTTTCGTTATTGAAAGCTGATTTCAGTTCTTATTTAAACTGAATATTTTCTTTAAATTTATCTTTCAGAATAATTAATGAATTTCAACCCAGTATATGACAGAGCCTCAACCTATTATTTTACTTCTGAGTCAGAAAAAGTATTGATTATTGCTGAAGAAAAACTGAGTTGAAATGTGCTTTGGAGACACAGATGATGATGGATATCTGTATTTTATGTAACTGTCACCATTTTCTCTTGCGTTATAAATGTCTGTTAAGAAGGGAAGAAAAAAATAAATCAGAACATTCCAAAGTTTAACAAAAATGCCAGAGTGAAGTCATTTGCCCAAAGAAATTTTCTGAGTTTATCTCTTATAGTAGATTTTTCTCTCTGCAACACTCCAGACTGAGATCAGTTAAAAAAAAAGTAGCACTATCAAAATACAGCGGAAAACAAAACAAAGCTGTCAATGCTTCTGAATTAAATAACTGAAAGTCATTTTTTGCATGTACAGTCACTGAGATGAATCCCAATATAGTGGTAATCTCCGTGTTAGCCATCCTGAGTATCCTTCTGATTGGACTGCTGCTGGTAACTCTTGTTGTACTCAGAAGAAAACATCTACAAATGGCCAGGTAAGTCCAGATTTAGGTTAATTACAAAAAAAAATCAGACAACAACAAACACATCATGGCAATAGTTTCAATTAAGAATCTGCTACTCAAGATGCTTGTCAACAGGATACCTTAAAAATAGTTGTCTTATTGCTGTTTAGGAGTAGCATGTCTTCTCCCTCTATCTGCTTTCTTTCTTGACCTCTCAGTTGTAAGTCTCAATCTTTGTCTCATTTTGAGCTTTGCAAGATTGAGTCTATAAGAAGTGCAGTAACTTATTACATAAGGGTTGTGTCAGAAACATAAATGATAATTAGGATTTGAGGCAACTGGACATGAGTGGGACATCAAGATGCTTCGCAAGTCTTTGGTATGGTTTGGAACATGAGATTTTCCATATCAACAGATAACATGGTTTGTTCATCTGGTCCAGGGTGCTGCATTGTGGAGGTCATGTAAGGCCTGAGCTGTGGCAGCCAAACCCCTGGGACAAGGGAGGATGAGCCCAGGGTCCTGAGAGTCTCTCTCTAGAGCATTTGCTGATCTGCCCCAAAATGAGAAGCGGAGCATGGGAAAGGCCATGTAGGCTCACCTATACCTTGTGTTTCTATGCAGTCAGGATGCAGCCAACTATACACTGAGAGACATTAGCCCAGGAGGATCTCATGTTCTGCTGTTCAGCTATATCATTAATGATACCATTTTGTTCTGTCACACAGGCTAAGGGAAAAATTATCTTATCAGAGTAACTCTTTTTTGACAGAATTTTCAGTTATCTGCAGCAATCACTTTACCTGACTATTGAAATTCAATTTCCTTTTTTTAGATGACCTTATCTGTAACAGTTCACTTTAGTGTGGGTTATGTTATGGACTATGTGAACTGTGGCAATTTCTCCAAACCCTACATATGTGTTTTAGCTCCTGATTTTGGAAGTGTCATGAAGTCTTCATCCTTTTATATTCTAAGTAATATATTTTACTTAACTATGTCAAGAAAGGAAATTATTCCATGTAAAAAAACTTAAGTGAAAAATCTTGCACTTAACTACCTAGTAGATACTGCATTTTATGTGTCTTATCTATTTATTCCATGCAACAGATAACCATATCACACCTGTTTTGCAGGTTATCTCTTTCAGAAGAAAAACATTACGTGATTCGTTCCTATTACATGCAACTGGCTCTGTAAAAATCTGAGCTAAATTAATTCTCTTTCCTATTTAATTACTGCGCAGGCAACCCACAGCTTTTTCTTCTTCTCTTCGTCACTGCTTCTAGCCACAGAAGATAAACACCCCAGAAGGAAATTTTAAAACAAAACCAAATCAAATAAGAAGCTGCAAGAAATTGTTTCCTTAAATCAAGGAATCAAAAATAGTCAAGTTAGTTTATAATTCATAGCTGAAAAAGTGGATGTATGATAAATTCCCTGAAATGTTATTCAGGAATTGTTTTTTCATTTTCTCCCGGTTATTTTCTGAATTACCATGATCCTATTGAAAGGACATAATTAAACATCTTCTCCTTAGAGTAGGGACAGTAAATATTTGGTATAGAAAGGTAAAAATTTAGCATCTATACTGAGGCCAGAAACTAGTGCTAGTGCCAGACTATGGAAAGCACAAATCTGGACAGAAGATGAGGTTTATTTGAGAAATTTGTTAACAATTTCTCCCTTGTTTCACTTCACTCTTTTAAAACATTTTTAGATAATTTCATCTCAGGTGGTGCTGAACATTTATTGATTTCAGACCACTATGTTAAGGGATTTCAGTCCTGTTTATTACAGATTATCTTAGACCTAGCCACAGATGTGAGTGTTTAGCACTTTTCTGCAACTTCAAGAGTTCTCTGTTAAATCAACGTAATTGCAAGCATTGTAAATCCAAAAATGGTAACTTTTTTACCTAATGGTCTTCCTGAAACAGGGAATGTGGGGCTGGAACCTTTGTGAATTTTGCATCTTTAGAGAGAGATGGAAAGCTTCCCTATAACTGGTGAGTATTTGAAGCAAAACTTATATTTTCCCTTATCATTGATTTTTGGCAAATATTATCTACAATTTTAAAGTGCTTATTTTTTAAGTCATTTATGTCCCTCTTTAGGATTAAATCACTATATCTGCTAATTTAGTAATTTATTCCTTGAATGTATTTTATATCTTGAATGATGACTGAAGACATGCATTCTGTCACCTGCTATTTTTAGTAGAGAATTATGTGTATACATGTCAGCTAAGTTGCATAGACGTATTTTGGGAGGATATATTTTTTCTTTCTCTTACAGACACATTTCCTAAAATAACAGAACCATAGAAACGTGATCTATAAATCCATTAGCACTTCCATATATTTAAATTGAGGAGTAAGCTTGCCCGTAGATGACTAATTAGCAACTGTCTTCATACAGTGACATTAATGTTTTCTTACATTGCAAGACAAGGACAAGCCAAATCAAAGATATACTGTAACTTAATGTTCAGTGCAGTTGGGGAAAAAAAAAATCCTAAATATACTCTTGCTAGTCTAGAAAAACACCTGCAAGGGTTGCAGGCACTGAGTATGGACCCCAAACCATCACTGACACCATCAGCTGATGAGAAGTATTTAAACAAAGGAAGTCTGTAGGATTAGTTTTTATAGCAGTAAAAGGCTTTGAGAACTACCTGACTGGCACCAGCATTGCCATTTCCATTTCTATTTTGCGAATCAAATGAGTGGGGATGATGGACTCAAGGTTGACTGTTTTGTTACTAGAATCTCTGCAAAAGCCTCTTCTCTTTCAAGGCAAGTCCAAACACAGGTATTTAAAAGCATACCCTCAGCTCCATTCCAATATGTAAGAAGAAGAAAATACATGCCTTGGTTTTACAACCATGGTCAGCTTTGTTTACAGCTAAAAAGCTGGAAAGAAGACTTGGTGTGCAGGGAACTGCATTCATGATCTCATAGGACACAGCCTGCCAGCAAGGACGGGATTAAATGGATTGACACTGCACTACAACAAGCCTTTTGCTAATAAGCGTGCAAACTGAACTAACAAGCCCTGCAAATCTTTTCAATATCTCACTGTGCTGTTAATTAACTGGATGTTAAACAAGCTTCCCTTGCTTGGTTTAGTTTTAATAGCAGCCAGCTGTATGCCATACAAATGAGGCCATCTTTCAGCTTCTCTTGCTTGGACTGTATTAATGGCAAAGAAGGCAGAAGATCAAACACTCACGGTAATTAAATAGCCAAGCCTGAAAGAAATTATTAAACTGGCAACAGATGTTATTAAAACCATAAAAGGTTGGGGTTTTTTTTCTATGGGAAATTAATTAATTAATAGGTTTTGATGTGAAAATGAAGGTTCTTGTTGCTTGATTTGGTATATGTGTATGTATGTGGGTGTATATATGTATGTGTATATATGCATATATGTACACACAAATAGATTATGTTATAAAAATATAAATTGGGGAAAAAATTCCTGCTTAATATCTCCACAATTTTTTGTAACTGATGGCAGTGTGCCCTAATGTTATGCTCCTTATTTCTCTGAGAGTTGTTTTGGGTGCGTCTGTTGTCTAATGTCAAGACCAGATTCACCATCCATCCAGGCAACCAAATGGAAATTATGGCACCAAAGACAGGTAGAAGGATTAAGAAACCTATTTTTCTTGGGATCATTCCAGAAAATCTAGTAAGGGAGGTATGGCCATATCCACTGGTTCCTAAGGGAAGCTCAGGTCAGCAGAGTTTTCAGGATTTAAGCAATCTCTGCATCTCTTTCTTTTACTTAAGTATCATTGTTCAATACCCCTGAGCAGTATGTGAGATACTACATAATTGCATGAAAACAATTTTGTATTTATTGGGCAGTTACACATTTTTATATGTTGAATGAAATCAATTGATTTAGATACCGGAGCTCCTCATCTGTGAACAATATTAAGTAGGTTTGCAAGAACATTAGCCTGTGATTTGATAAAGTGTGGAAAATTCTCCTGATGATTTGATGATGAAAGAAGCCCAGGCCTAAATAATTCCTTTTGCCTCTGTAATCAAGAGGAAGTAAAAAGTTTTCCAAAGGGAAGAGGAGTATTCCAGCAAAATCATCACATCTCTCTTCTGAGCCTAATGGAAACCTCATCGTGGCACCAGAGATCTGTTTATGGAAAGCCATATTTCATCCTTAGTTCAGTCCCATAGAAACTCAAACAACTGATGAGCCCTAAGGCCTGATGATGCAGCTGCTATGGCATATGATTAACAAGAAAGGGCTCTTGCTTCTGGCTGACCCATACAATTCCTACCAATGCCTGGGGAAACTGCTGCCCATTTTCTTTACAGCAGCAAAACCCCCTAAAGCATAACTTGGCGTTTTCAATGTGTGGGCAAAAGTTTCCTTCACTGGTTGGAAGATTAAGATTAGAGATGATTACATTTGACAAGACTTGTTTGTCAGGGTAAAACAGTATCTACTAACTTTTTTAAGAGCCAAGAGTACTGAACAAGGAAATTTTACTTTGTGGTTCCTCTTTAGAACTGCTGCAGGAGGATGAAATTGCGTTTTAAGACGGGAGATTTTCTGAAGGGGAAAAAACACACTGAGAGTGTATTTGGAAAAAAACCCCAAAACCAAAAAACCAAACCAAACCAAAAACCAAAACAAAATATCCTTCCACTAGAGCAATGTTTGTTTACTGGATTAATGCATAGCAGAATCTGGTAAACAGTTCACAAATACAGAAGTTTAGTGTGGTCATATTTCCTTTAGCCACAATTAAATATGATGATAAGAAGAGTTATTAATAGAAACCAGAGTTAGAAGAACTCTTCAAACATTGTCTAGCTGAAAACCTAAGAGATAATTTAAAGTACTGCAAAATGTTAAATGGATGCTTTCAGAAATCTGACTCAATAGAAGGTATTAAGAAATATTGGAAGCATCTGAATTTATCTCTGTTATAGATCTTCCGATATCCACAGAATCACTTGCAGGAAAAAAACATGGGAGATTATCAAAGCTGTGTATGGTAAAAACAAGCCATGTCAGTCCTGAAGTATCTCAAAACATCAGAAAATAGACTTAGTACTACCTATGTAATAGCTATAAACCTGTCAAGGATATTTTCATACCCATTTTACTCTCTTAAAATTTGGACTAACAGGTCTGAATCAATACTATAAAACACATTTATTTTGATCATATAGAATTTTGTGCTGTATAGCTGAAAATCCTGCAGAAGGTGTCAGGATGAGGAGTAAAAATTCTAGGGATGCTAATGATATTCTTATGAAGTAAGTAAGAAGAAGGATTTATGGGATTAGCTGATTTTTAAAATAGAATTTGCTGATCTCCTAATCTCTGTTTGTCTTACTAACTCTACTCACTTTTTCATCTTTATGTATGTTATTTATTAATGCTCACAGGCGTAGAAGTGTATTTGCTTTCCTAACTCTGCTACCCTCATGCCTTTGGACTGATTATCTTTTGGCATTTTATATTAATCCTTGGTAAGTGATTTACTTGTTTTTCCATATGCAATGTGTAAACAATGTTAATTTCTATTACGTGAAAAATGTGGGATACCTTTGTTTCAAATGGGTTGAAGTTTTTGAAAATATAATTTTCTTGTACTAGAACATGGATTGGAGAGGATGTGGGTATCAAAGTATTTGCTACCCTGCTTCATCTGGTTTGTCCGTTTATGCTCCAACCCATTTTGGTATTAAAAAGCTAATCTTATGGTGGTCATCATATTCATCTCATTGCTGTCTTTGCAATTTTTGCCACTTCATTGTAAGTTCTGGCTTCTTCTGTCCCAGTTATTCCCCTGTTCATTGCCTGGCACTGACTTCTGCTGCTGCTGTTCTTTTACTAAAATGGCTTGATCATGCTCCACCTGTTTTGGTGTGTGATGTTAAATATCTTTAGTTTTTTAAAGGTGCGGTTACATTCTCATGACATAGTAAAAGTTTTGCTTTTGAAAAAACCAGTTCACTGAGAACTGATACAGCTAGAAGGTCCAAACTGAAAAGCCTGGGTCACTGTGTGCACATTTCATTGTGTATGTGTGTATGTTTAATACTTTAGTCTGTAAATAATTTATAAACACTTAGTAAACAACGTATTATTTTTTTGAAAATACATAACAAAGCCGTGGGTGTATTTAAAACCAGAACTGTTTTACAAAGTGTTTAACAAATAACTATAATTCACTATGATCCAAAACTGCTTAATTTATATAAAGAAACATAATTTCCTGATGGTCTTGAGTCCAAGCTATAGTGATTTACAAAAAATGTGGTACTGAAGTTAAGATTTTTTTTCCCCAAATATTTTCCCTGGTCTTACCATAAGGCACCAAAGCACTGGCAAGCAGACATCAACATCTTCAGCACAGGAATTTCTGAGGCTGAGTTTCCTTGAGTCACAGTGGGTTTGAAGAAAAACCCCTCCAAATTTTGAATAGGCGCAGAAATGAGAGTGTTTATGTAACTAAAGAAAGGTCCATTTCTTCTTTCATGAAAATAAAAGCATGTTCTACACACACACACCCAACTAAAGAGCATATGGAAGTCTTCCACAGCTCTCCAAAGTTAATATTATATTGACTTGTAACTTGACTGATGCAAACTCAGCTAACTCTTGAGCTATACAGTGGTGGAGCTGCTGCTGCAAAAAAGAATTTTCATCTTCTTTTGCCTCTTTGCCTTTTTTCTTTTAATATGCATTAATATGCATTAACTCACTTTTCCAGATGTTTTCAGAGGTTTTCTCTTCAGCCAATCTACCTAGTTTAGTCTAGATTATTAAATTCACAGGAGCAGAATTCGAATGAGATTAATCCCTCTCTTTGTATTTTAATCTGTAGAGTAAATGGAATAACAGATGAAACACCACCTAATGTTTCAGATGTCTTTGTTTTGTGCACAAGTTGGCTTAAAATATTTATGAACATTCAGAAAACAATTGCAATGCCAAGAAAGAAAGGCCTCTTGAGACTATCAAAGCACATGAAATTCTTGCTGAGAATTGTATGTCGATCATTTGTTTTATTGCCTCTTGAAGTGTTCCTTGGAGAAGCATTCTTAGAAGCATCCCCATCATAAAGAACATTTAGGTTTGTTTTTTTCTTTTCAAATTAATTCCAACATGCCCGACATTAAAAGGTTTACCATAGTCACAGGGGATAGAGATGTGTTGAATAATTTAGTGAAATTAATTTTAAGAACTCATTTGAAAAATTCTTCGAATATGGAGAATAGATGCTTGGAATGAATTAGTTTATGTGTACAGTACACACGAATGTACAGATGCTATAAGAGTTTTATAGTATTTGCAAAGTAAAGCTTTGCAAAGTAAAGCTTTACAAATTAAATCTCCACATTAATGTAGAGATGGTATTGCTATAGGTCTTGTTAATCCTGCAGGCAAAGCTCCCCATCTAAATGGAATTGTACTTTGACAAAATACCAAAATTGCTACAGGATATGGCTGTTCCAGAAACTGAACATTTTGTAAAACTTAATTTTGGAAATTAGTATTTTATTGTTTTTTAATTTAACTTCTAAACTTAGTAGGATAGAAAAATAAAATTACTCCACTTCTTAATATTTCTTTCTATATATTTTCAATGTCTTGAATTTAAAAGCCTTCTCTTTTAATTTACTAATTGGAGCTGTGAACCAAGTTATCTAGAAATCATTTTCATATCATCATGAAATTAAAAATTGCATTATTATAATGTAAAAAATGAACAGATATTGTTCAATGCCCAGGAAGAAAAACATTACACTACTTAAATTCCTTCTGAGTAAGCAAGAATCTATTTGGGCTCTGTGGCTGATTTAACAAAGGCTATCAATGTTTTCAGTCCTCTAGCCAAATTATCCCAGGATGGTCACTTGTGTATTTAATCTGATCAATTGCTTAACTTTTGGTGGCAACAATGAAATGAACAAACACCTCCCTCCAAAAAACCACGTTGTTAGTTGTGTCGTGCAGTTCTTAAGTCCAGATCTTTGGGTTGTACTGCTTAACACATTAAAAAATTTGCTCACAACTGTCATCAGTGAATTGTATCACTTATAAATCATGTGCAGGCTATACTACATGACTGGCATAATTGCCTCTAGCTGTTAAAATCAATTAAAATTATCTAAGTTTTAAGCTTGAGCCCCACTGAGGTCAGTAGGATATTGGCCATTGTCTTCATTGATCATCATAGGCAAGTCATAAAAAGGGCCCTTTCCTTTTTCCTTCACCATTTCTTGAGTCTACAAATGGTTTCCCAGTTGCTCTCTAGTGTTGACATCCAGTTTCCCAGCCCAGGCGACACTGGTGCCATGTTCCCTGAAGCAGCACAGCCCCCTGCCGAGCTCAACCGGGCTCAGGCCCCTGGGACTCAGCCCCAGCCCACCCTAAACCAACAATGCCATTGAGTCAAGATTTATAGAGGACCCATTGCTTGTGTTGTGCACAGATTTTCCTTTTCTGAAGGATATTTCTTTTTACATGCATCCCATTGGAGTCAAAAGAAATTTTGCTATCACCTTAAAATTGTCCAAGTTATTATCACCAATCTCCTCCTGAGTGTGATGGTGACCAGGAGGCATACATTCTTAAATCAGTATTATCTTTGAATAAAGATGACAGTTTGATGAATGGAAAAGACTTCTTTTTGGTTTTGTTTTTTTTTTTACAGGAGTAAAAATGGATTAAAGAAGAGAAAGCTGACCAAGTATGTAACTTCTTTGATATTTAAAGGAATAAGACTTAGACTAAATATGCATCATGGAGTATGTGGCATAGTGGTATTGCAGTTACAGATAGAGAAAACTTCTTGAGAAACATATCCTGAGAGAAATATCTGAAGGCAGAAAAACAAACAATAATTGGACTAAAACAGTTCTTCTCAACAGATTGTAGTAAAAGAGCTCCTTACAGATAGAAAGTTAGTCATCAGGGAAAAGATCAATTATCCAATTTAGTGATTTCAACAGAGCGTATTCTTAGTTAAAAATGACAAAGGGTGGAAAACTGGGATGCATTTATTTCTACTGATATTTCCCTCTTGACATCAGGCTCTCATTACAGTTGTTGCTAGAACATTAGATCATTAATGCTAATGGGTAAACAGGAGTAATTAAGTGGTGGTAAGACAGGTTCCTTTGGGCATATTGCCTCAAAGTAAATGAGAAGATTACTGTGTACGTGCTTCAGTAGCTTGTAAATTGGTGCATGATAATTAGATGAGAGAAGCTGTTTACCTGTGTTTTGTTATTCAGATCGTCAGCCTAACTATTTCTACATTATATTCAGAGGCTGTACCTGTACGAACATATAGATCCTCACCTGGTGAAAAAGTGAATGATGAGAATTACTAAATCTAGGCTGGTTTAATACCTGCTGAACCTCTCCATGGTTTTCTGTAGTTATATACCACTTTTTTTAACCATCATCTCTCTGGGAGAAATTGACCTCTAACGATAAATGTGTATAGTTCTCAAAGCCAGCAAAGAAAGAAGTCAGGGCAGTGGCATCCAAAATGATGGTTTAGGGGAATTTTTTTGGTGGACCTTCTAAGACAATGAAAGCCTAAATATTAAATCCATTTCTCTGCATGAGCAATGCTCAGATGAATTTTAAAAGTGTCTCTTCCAGAAGTGAAATTTTCTGAAAGCAACACTTCTCATGGCACAAGAGACAACTTAAATGAAGCAGCAGCTGCTCTGGTGCCAGAAGCACATTGGTGGGATGGTACTGAGAGTGGCTCTGTGATGGAGTGCTGGATCATGACTTCTCACTGTGCCACCTGTGTGTTGGGGATATACCCACCTGCAAGAGCAGTTCAGGGGCCAATGAATAATCATAGGAAGGGTGCATGAGCCATTCAGACTAGTGGTTTCCTGAAGGTAGAGGAAGTCCAACCCCTCAAACCAGTGTGCTTACCATTATCAGCACTGGCAGCTGCAGCATTGAGCACACCTAGAGGGGTCAGTACTCCCCTCTCAGCCTCTCTTTATGGTGCTGTTGAGTTATGATGCAGGTAATGAACAATACATCCACCATTTGGCAGCCCTGAACCACAAGGTTCCTCTTTATTGTTGCTTTCTAGCATTAACATTTGCAAATGTGTATTTATGACTTGAGAGTCACAGAATCACAGAACATGCTGAGTTGGAAGGGACTCAAGGACCATCGAGTCCAACTCTTAGCCCTGCATAGGACCATCCCCAAGGGTCACACTATTTTGGGGGAAACAGAATTTAAAGATACTACAAAAGCTGGATTTTTTTAACTTAATTTCTGTGTGTTTTTCCTTTAAAGCCCTGTCCAGCTGGATGATTTTGATGGATACGTCAAGGATATGGCCAAAGATTCAGATTACAAATTTTCTCTGCAATTTGAGGTACATCTCTGAGGATTCTGCTCTCTGTTACTTGCCATGGCCCGAACAGTTTTCAAGATGTTAAGTTTGTGTAGTGTGTTTCTGTGCTCTGTGTTGGTCCATGTGAGCTACTGCTGGGTAGGTCAGCTTCACTTCCACTTCTGCAGAATTTAAAAATGGACCTTGTTGTTGCTAAAGCCTGCATTTTTAGTAAACTTATTTGACTGGCTCATCATTTATCAAATTCAAGAAAATCATCAGAATAACACACTTGTTTTAAGTTTAGAACATTCGGGTAGCCTGAATTGAATTTGGGATTTTAATGTCTTTATTTTGTATCTTAAATCCCCTTAATCTGAGAGGTATAATTGGGATGAGAAAGTAGCATCAAAAATCTCTGTAAGAGCAAGGAGATCTCTCTAAGACAAATTCAGGTGCATTCCCTTAATAACCCAGAATTTAAAGTCAATTTAGTAGTATAAAACTAAAAAAATCCCTATCCTCAGGCTATCTCCCAAAGCTTTAAACATGGGAAGGGTGTGGGGAGGACTCTCAAGGTGTTACCAGCATGCAGGATGGCTGCCATGATCCCTTGCTGGCAGTGAAAATTCCTTTGATGCATCATATACTAGATGTAACTACTGAAGGTAATGACTAGAAAGATCTTCCAAGCGTTCCCCCAAGTTTAGAAGTTGAGGAACTGAAGAAAGCCCTTTAAGTGGGACAGACAACCACCACAGAAGGAACTTTGCAACCCTCTTTTTTGACACTACTTTGGCTAATTAAGTGTAGGTAGAGAAGAATCTGCAGTCACAGCCTGGATGGCAGCAGCATGTTGGCAGCATTCAGAATTGCTCCCAACATTGCTCTCCAGCTGCTTGGAGCCCAGCGCAGAGGCATCAGATAAGGAAAATCAGTGTACTCCAGCTGTCAGTTTATAAAGTGGTTTATGAACATTTTCTGTCAGGTACTTGCCACAAGTAATTCTTCTCAAAGAACTATTTTTTGAGTGTTTGTGAGTTTGACCTTGGCATTTTTCTTTCTGTTACCTCAGGAGCTAAAACTCATTGGGCTTGACATACCCCACTTTGCTGCTGATCTTCCCATGAATCGCTGTAAAAATCGCTACACAAATATCCTGCCATGTAAGTACAATTCATACTAAATCCTGCTGAAGTCCCTAGCAAGGGAAAGAAGAGTTTTAATAAGAAAACTGGAAAATCAGGACAGATTTTCTGACTGGTAAAAGCCTGTTGTAAAAATCTGCTCTTAGAGAGAACTAGGCAAGAGATGGTTTTTGTTAGCTTTGAATAGACATACCTTCAGGGGGATGTTTATCACAAGAGTTTGGAGGTGAGAAACACAAGGTCATTTCTGCTACTGAGTGGTGTTACTATATTTCTCTTAAAAATTTAATGAAACCTCAAGGAGCCCAAAGGGACATCACTTGGAGGGTGTGTTTTCCAGAACAGTAATGAGGATGTGTCCATGAATCAAACGTTGTTTTCTTGGTAAATATGAGCATTTTCTATTTTAATAGGGTTTTTTGAAGTTTCTATAGGACTGATTTTAATTTTGCCTGATTGGGGATGAGTGCCACCTTTGAGAGACAAACTGTTTAATTTTTTTTTTCCTTTTACAGATGATTTTAGTCGTGTCCGGTTAGTCTCAATGAATGAAGAAGAGGGATCTGACTACATTAATGCCAACTACATTCCTGTAAGTACAGAGATTTGGTCAGTGTAAAGTTAAATGTCCTGCATAGCAGTTAGAATGTGTCCCCTGCAAATAGCCCAGTAACTCCTGGAAGCTCAGTCATGTTCTCAGCACCAGCTTCCAATATTTTGCCTACAGGGAATTGTGTTTTATGCCAACTGCCAATAAAAGGAAAAAAAAGATGGCAGAGGGGAAGACTTTAGCAAATTTTGCCACAGTAGCACTGTGCAATCTGTGAATCTTTTTGACACCTAGATTGCACTGATAGGGAAATGGGGAGGAAATGTTAAGTGATTCAGTGGCCTTTTAAGACAGCTAGGAAAAACATAAATTTTTAAATGAGAAATTTTCCTAGATTTCTACAGCACATGAAAAAAGGGTTAAGCCAGATACTCCACAACTGACAAAATGCACAAAGCCCAGATGGTGTGTGAAGAGAATTTCTTCATTCTCCCTTGTCTGTGGTGCTCCCAACAGGCCTTCCTCTGCCTGGCAGGGAACAGCCACTTACCAGGGAGTAGCACCCACAGTTTTAGGATAATTAAAGTGTACACAGAGCTGTAGCCAAACATTTTGACACTGGGGGTGGGCTGAAACCTCATCAGCTTTTCCCACTCTCACCTGTGTAGTCACTTAGGCTTATACCTGCCACTGCCACAAAGGTTTGCCCCTCTGTTATCCCTGCCACTGCCACAAAAGTTTGCCCCTCTGTTATCCCTGCATGCTGTGGCTCAGTGTAAGCTGGAGAGCAATATCCACTGTGTTTCTCAGCATGGACAGGAGGTAGAGCACAACAGCATCCATTTAGAAAAAGGTCTTATACTTGGGAACCACAGACAGATGAGCATTTCTGCCCTCTGGTCATGAACAGAAGATAGAGCTAGCTGTCGAGAGAGCTCAGTCATCATTATGGAAAAGGGAAGAGCCCTCGGATGAGTCAGTGAAACCCCTTCTCTGTCACTGTGGCATTGCCCATATATGGATTAATAAGGAAATTCCTTGTACTTGGCTTCTGGGTGCCAAGAGCATGACCTTGAGCACTCAGGCTGCAAGTGCCTGGGCTCGCAGAGAATCAGGAAAGAAAAATGTTCCAGCATTTAAAAGCATCATGAAGAACTCAGGAAACTTCTATGACATGGGATTATGGATAATAGAATTTTACGCAGAGGTCTCTTTTGGTTGTTCCACTCTGCTTTACATCTCTTTAGTACTACTTATAGCACAATGCTAATGATAGAAACTGGGACAAACATGTCATCTGAATGCTTGGCATTTCCTGAGGATCGCTTCTCCACTGAGTCCCTGCCTCCAAACACAGAAACTAGGGGGGATCTGTGTCCCTGTGCTAACAGAGATTTGACACTTAGGTCAGACATAGCCCATGCAGACAAACAGAGAGCAAATTCTGTGTAGTGCAAAAGCTCAGACTGAGCTGACTTGCAGAGACGTCTGGAGGAAGCCCTTTGTGGAAAGTGCTCCCACATCACAAATAGTTTTACTATCCACATACTGGGGTGGCACAATTTGCCTAGTTTGCATAGGATCATGGTGTATGTTGTATGTATTTTTCACTCTTCCTAGGAATATAAAATAATTTTCAAAATGCAGTTTTGATAATACAGTCTCAGCAAATGTGGTTATAGCCGATGTGAAAATAGTAATTCTGTGGATCTTTTATTATGGTCTTAAAAACAGTCTTTTGATTTTGGAGTATGGCAGGAATCTTTCCAACTAAAAAGCATGTTGATAGGGATAGGAAAAAGGAATATGTGGATATAAAGCATCTGAGCATTTGTTAAGTGCATTGACTCAGCATGTTCTCTATTATTTTAAGCAGAATTCTAATTAATATTTTATTAATTGAAGTCCTTATGACATAAGCAAGTGCATATAATCCTGTTCACTGCTACCTTCCATTTACACCAGGGACTGAAAATCAACACAGGCACTGCTTGGGATGAGCAAGCTGAGCATCTATAACTAGTTTTATGCCTGTAACTAAACAAACCCTAAAGTTACATAATCTGGAAGAACCTGAAACTTTACTTTAGGGTTCTTATTACTTGCTTTTTTGATGTTGCCTTTTCTGCTCTCTGGGAAAATTATTTATATAGTAACCATTTCATCTTCTGTTCTTCATTTTAGATTGCTTACATTTCAGGAGCATCAAAATCTGGCAAAAGTTTTCACCACAAAATAAATACAAAAAAATCATAAAATAGTTTCTTCGTATTAGAAATCACTTGTAGAAGTTCAAATTGAACATGAACAAACTAAAAATAATATGAATCACAAAGAAAAATACATGTTCTGAAGCAGTAATCATATTGGTAAACAGCACCTATCTCTTTGTTTCTTAGGGTTATAATGCACCCCAGGAATACATTGCAACCCAAGGACCACTGCCAGAAACTAGGAATGATTTTTGGAAGATGGTTCTCCAGCAAAAATCTCAAATTATTGTTATGCTCACTCAGTGCAATGAGAAAAGACGGGTATGTAATAAAATCTTGTATGAAGTGTAAAAGAAACTACTCTGAAAACACTGTTATTTTCTTGAGAGTGAATGTCTTTGCACTGTTTTCTAGTTATGAGGCAGTATCTCAACCTGACCTGGAATGGCACTTCCCTTATGGCAGGCATTCCAGGACTTTCTTTGACCTTCTTTGAATTTCTCAGACCTTCCCTGAGCTTCTTTAACTTTTCTAGCCTTCTTTGATCTTTTTTGACTTTCCCTGAACTTCATTGACCTCCCCTGCACTTCCTGAACTTTGACTTCCTTTGTCCTTCCTTGACCTTCTTTGACCTTCTCTTTCTTTGACTATTCTGACCTTCTTCAACCCTCTTTGACCTTCCCTGACCTTCTTTGACCATCTTCAATCTTTTTACCTTTCATGACCTTTTTTTAACTTTCTTTGAATTCTCCTGACCTTCCCTGACCCTTCCCATATTCTTTGATGTTCTCTGACTGTCCCTGACCTTATTCATTCTTTCCCTATTTGACTTTCCTTGACCTTATTTGACCTTCTTATGACCTTCCCTAACCTTATTTGACCTTCTTATGACCTTCCCTGACCTTCTTGGGAAGCCTCTTCTCTTACATGAGGAGAAGCTGAGAGAACTGGGACTCTGTCCCAGAAGAGAGAAGGATCAAGGGATCTTGTTGCTGTGTATGAATACCTGATGGAAGGGAATGGAGACAAGGGATTCCTTTAGTGGTGCCTCGTGACAAGTCAAAAGGTGATGTGCACAAATCAGAAAAACGCATTAAATTCTATATGAAATCAGGGAACACTTATTTACTGTGAGGTTGACTGGGCACTGACACAGGTTGCCCAGAGCATGTGGATTCTCCATTTTTGGAGATATTCCAAAGCCATCTGGACATCGTCTTGAGCAGCTGGCTCTAGGTGGCCCTGCTTGAGCAGGGAGGGGGTTGGACAAGATGACCTCCAGGGGACCCTTCTAACCTCAGATTCTGTGATTCTGCTCTTCTAAGTTTAAATAATAATAAAATACAAGTATGATGCTTTATATTTTTCCTTGATGTTATACGGGAAATACTTGGAATATAATCTGGGGAGTTTATATGTACATGTTCATTCCCCCATGTTTTGTTCCATTTAGACCTATTGTATTAGAAAAAGTAACAATCTACAAATACACTGGTTTTCCTTTCTTTGCTATTCTAATTCTACCCTTCCAATGTACAGCTGATGGCCAGTTACACAAATAGGAGTGGTCATTGCAGGATAAATTACCTCTTATTGAAGCATCAAGGGAACAGCACTGTAGGCATTTCTAAACCCGAGGTTCTGTGTACTTTCTACTGTGCTTCTTTATGTGTGTGTATATTTATATAAATACATCTATGTATGGATTTATGTCCCTTTCAGGTGAAATGTGACCATTACTGGCCTTTTACAGAAGACCCTGTTGCATATGGGGATATCACAGTGGAGATGCTGAGCGAGGAAGAGCACACAGACTGGGTTTATAGAAGTTTCCGAATTAGCTATGTAAGTGAAAAACTTTGCATAGTCCTGCCAAAGGAGAGGGAGTAAATTCAGTCCAACCTTTTCCTTAACTTTTGTCCGTTTCCCATTCAGTGGGATACACCTAAGAGAGACTGATGTCCTTACTCACTCCACACAGGCTAATAACTAAATCGCAAAACTTTCCTATAAAATGGTTGTCTGAATTTCTCAGTGAAGTGCAAAACTGAAACAAAAGTAGTACCAAAGCAATGGACGCTTCTGTGGTGCCAATAATTAGTGACAACAAATGTGCAAATTTCTTCTGTGCCTTGGGCACACCTTCTTGATATAAATTATTCTTGAAAACTTGAACATACCAATGTAGAAATTGAAAATATTTTTCTAGAAGGTAAGTCTGCAATAATCATGTCTTCCTATTAACTATTAAAACACACGTGAGAGCATATGATTTCCAAATTAAAGCTCTTCAGACTTTCAAGCATTTCTTACCACCCTTGTTTCCTACATCAGCTCATTGCCAGCACCAGCTCATGAAGGGAAGGTTAGTGATATAGAGGGAACATGGGAAAAGCTGTGCACTGGCAATTCCACACTGGCCCAGGACCTTAGTCCTGCCCAGCTTTGCCTCACTGTGTTCCAAATTGTGTGCAGGGGGCAGGCTTTGAGTGCAAATATGTAAATCACGATGTGTGGGGCTGTTGGGGGTTGATTGAAAAGAAAAGACTGTGGTTTGCAGTTCAGGTAAACTGTCCTTTACCAAACCCAGGGTGCCTTCTCATCTCCTTTTTTGATATCCTGCGCCTAAGCATCAGCTGTTATCTGTTAGGTTAGGGAGTAGGGAAATGTAGCCCAGAATGGAAAAACCAAAGGCATTGCTTGCTATGGGTTTTAGTGAGGACAGCCCTCCATCCCTCATCATGTGTTGAGTTCCTTAAAGTCTCAAAACCAAAATGTGTTGTGTTGAGGATCTTATTTCATATAAAGCTAGCTAGAATTTTTAGCATTATAGTAGTTTTTTATTACAATGAGTAGTTTCATACATGTTTCCTTTCACCCTATAATGATTTTCTCTTCCCTTTTGTTTTTTGTTTTTCTTTAAAACTTGAAAAGAAAAACTCTAGAGTCCAGTCTTGATTGTTTGCCAAGAGCATTGTTCTTTATCTCTGGCAAAATGAGAAAAGGAGAGGGAATGGAATAGGAAAAGTCCAAACTTGAAAAATGCAAGTTCTTCATTTAAAAGCAACATAAAATGGAACCACCACAGGGACAAAACCAAAAACTAAATCCAAAACCCACAAACAAGAAGTTCACACCCCTTTGATTATAATGACCTGATATCCCTTCCCCTTTTGAATCAAATAGCATGTACATTCTTTGCCACTTTTTGGTCTGACTTGACTTTCTTAGGCTGTGTTTGGGGAAGAAAACCACCACAAAATGACAAGAAATGCTCAGTGTGACAGTACTGTTAAAACTCCTATGAACCTGCTGTTATTCTGCTTCTCCCACTAGGCTGATGAGGTGCAAGATGTGATGCATTTTAACTACACTGCCTGGCCAGATCACGGTGTCCCCACAACCAATGCTGCCGAAAGCATCCTCCAGTTTGTACAGATGGTCAGGCAGAAATCAGCAAAGACTAAAGGCCCCATGATCATACACTGCAGGTAAATGCTCCAAGGAAATGAAGAACTCTAAGTTGTGACATTAAATAGGTTGGGAAAGGATTAGAAGGAGAGATTTTTGGATTCCACTCACATATTAGCTGAAGATGGTTCTCTGTGGTGTTACAGGCATAGAACTAGTCCCCTGCTTTGTTTGCATAGTAGCTGGAATTTCAGTCTGCAGCCATAGACACCAAGCATTTCTTTCTAAGGAGTCATCATTTTGGGTGTTAATCCACAAATGGCTTCAAAGAGGCCCAGCAGATGATCCTGCTTTACACCAGCTCAGAGCCTGCCCGTGCTCTCTCATTTCCACCCCTTTGTGATATGGATGGTGCAGTACAACCAGCCGTTGCTGCAGCGTGCTGCTCCCCTGCAGATGTGTGTCTGTCCAGATCATCCTCCTCTGGCTATTTGGCTTTTGGAACATCCAGTGTGCCAGCAGTAATACTAATATCCCATGCTAGCAGTTATATGGGCTTTTTTCTGATTTTTTTTTTAAGGCATATTATTTTATATACTGCCAGATTTCTCTCTTTCATGTCATCTGGCCTTTTTTATTAAGATGTTCATTTATTTGTCTTCTCTGGGGGCAGTTGCCATGTTAGTGGTGATTGGTTCCTGATGCAAATTTCCCGACTGCCTCAAACCTCTTTGTAGCCCCTTGTGGGGGAGCTACTCACAAGTTTCTTAGAAATAGATAAATAGATGTTTATACTGGATGAATACATGTACATTATGGTTACCTACTCCTAAAGGAAGTCCAGGCTTGCATCGCCCACCCCAGAGGCAAGAGTTACATTGGTGCACAATGAGTCAGGACCTATCAGCATTGTCTTTCCTGGTGGTGATGTGATGGTCTTCACTGACTGACTGTTCCCAGCACTTTGCACGCTTTCCTTCTCAGAAAATAGTCTTGTATAGCAATATCAGCTCTAGTTTCCAGATATGGTACTTAATATTCTACTGGAGGGTAAACAACTACAGCATTTAGAAGTGCAGGAAATCATGTAGCTCTCCCCTGTAACTTCATGGAGAACTTCATGGGGGATATTGTTCTGGGAGTCTTAGTATCACAAATGGTGCCTGTAAGCCAGGGGATATATATATATGTATGTAGTATGGGCAACAAACAAGTGGAGCTGGAAGCCGTCGTGCAACAGGAAAGCTTTGACGTAGTTGCCATCACAGAAATGTGGTGCGATGACTTGCATGACTGGAGTGCTTCTATGAGTGGCTACAAGCTCTTCAGAAAGAACAGGCAGGGTAGGAGAGTTGGAGGAGTGGCTTTATATATTAGAGAGTCTCTTGACTCTGTTGAACTTGAGGTCAGCAGTGACAAGGTTGAGTGCGTGTGGACCAGAATCAGGGGGAAGGCCAACAAGGCTGACATCCTCGTGGGTGTCTGTTACAGACCACCTAACCAGGATGATGAAGGAGATGAATTATTCTACAAGCAGCTGGCAGATGTCTCAAAATCTCCAGCCCTTGTTCTTGT
>JAOXXN010000265.1:70822993-70835218 GCA_026770055.1 Myrmophylax atrothorax | reverse complement strand
CTTGGCCACCTGGGCACACTGTTGGCTCATGTTGCGCTGTGGTTTTGGACTACTTTTATATATGCGTCATGTTGAGCAGGTCACAGCAGCACGGGCACACTCCCAGGGCAGTGCCAGGAGCAGGGCTGTTATCGGGGGGGGTGTCCCTGTGCTTTTTGGGAATGTCAGATCACAGATATGGCATAGTGTGTCATGATGTGCTGTGGAGGGGAAATAACATTATTTGGATTTGTGGAAGGGTAGAGCTGAGCAGAAAGGAGGGTAGTACAGAGGCTCATGAGATTGTAGGTTTCACCCCTAATTATTTTGTTGTTTAATTGCCACTGTTAAGAGTCTGTGCTACTTGCGGAAATAAAAAATTTGTTATGATTCTAGGTGTGTGCTAGCAGCTTGTATTCCAGTGAGAGTATTTGCTACTTAATGAACATTCAGAGCAAATCCTGATGGTCAAAGGAGTGAGTGCAATCTCAGAGTGGGCAGCAGGTGCCTCTCCATCCTCAGCAGTGGTGGGAGCTGCCCACAGTGACAGTCCCTGCTGGGCCACTCTCCAGTGTCTGCTGGAACAGGACAGGTCAGTGCTGTGTGGAGTCCTGTCCTCCCACGCTGTGCAGCACCTCTGGCCCACATGGCTCAGCACTTGATCTCTTTGGATCCAGTAACCTCTGCCTTAAGTTGCCTGGCTCTTCATTTCCATTGCCCTTCCTTTGCTATGCTGGTTGCTTCCCCCTGGGTGTAGAGCTCCATTTTGTTTTAATGGCCTGAGCATTTAAAAAAACATCAGTTCTTCTAGTGAAACATGACTTTCAAGAGGATAAAGGAGTCTTTAATTGTCAGTCACTGCTTGCGGAGCAGAACTTGCTTTGGGTTTATTGGCATGAGTGGTGTCTGTACATTTTCACAAACAGAATGGTTTACTGATTTTTATTTCATTCTGAACTAAGACTTTGTGGTGATCCTTAAGCAGTCAGTGAGCAGCTTAATCACTTCTAACTCTTTCCCTGAGGAACTTTGTGCTTCATTTCTCTGTAGAGTTTCTAAACATGGAACCAAGCTGGATAACGTTTCCCACATCCAACCAATTTAAAGGCATTTATGAAAAGTTCCTTTCCAAAGTGTTCTCCAGTATTCCTTTGCTCATGTCCAAATATATTCCGAAAGTCCATGGACTGAGGAGATTTCCACCCCACCCCTGCTTCATTTGTTCTCACCACAGCTGCCAGCAGTGACCAGTGTTTGTGGTGCCTCTCCTGTGCCTGCCAACTTGCTTTTTGGGCGTTTGGTGGAGTCTTTTGTCTGTGTGTCACTGGGAATGGAGTGATAATTGGGAGCTACCAAAGCTGAAACACATTGGCCTCAGCTGGGCACTGGTGTTTCCTCGGCTCCTTCGGCATCAGTGTGAGCAGGTGCAGCTGCTGGCCCTGTTCTGGCCTTGCTGGGGTATCTCAGTGGGCCAGACTGAACACTGATCAGGGTTAAAGACATGCCAGTGAAACAAAAATGTGTTTGTTTTCAGTTTGGATCAGTTCCTGATGCACATCACTGCGTGAATCTGTAAAACTAGAGCAGAGTCAACCCCCAAATGCACAGGTGGTGGGAAGGGTTTGAAAAAGGGACAACTGCTTGGAATGCTTTAGAACTATTGCACATAGAAGGAAGCAAAAAGAGAACAAGTGGAATTATTTTTTTCATGGAAAGATGGACTGTACAGGAAAGCTTGATAATTGAACAGGGAATTTGCACTGAGATGGCTCCCAGCACTGCAGTACTTGGTAGAGTGTTAAAGTATTTTTGTTACAAGCAAGTTATTGAATCTTTGTTAATGGTTTCACCGACTTCCATTATATGGCTTAGCAAACTCGGGCTTCCTCTCTGCCCCTATCTCTTTGTCCTGGTTTCAGCTGGAATAGAGTTAATTTTCTTTCTGGTAGCTCCTACAGAGTTGTGTTTTGGATTTGGTATGAGAGGAATGTTGATAATGTGCTGATGCTTTGGCTGTGGCTGAGCAGTGCTTGCCCTAAGCCAAAGCCTTTTCAGTTTCTCATGCGCTGTTTTAGCAGGGAGGGGCACAAGAGGCTGAGAGGGACTGTGGCCAGGGCAGCTGACCCAAACTATCCAAAGGGATATTCCATACCATAGAACATCATGCTCCATATATAAAATGGGGGGCAGTTGGCTGGGAGCTGCTGATCACTGCTGGGGAGTGGGCTGGGCCTGGTAAGTGGGTGGTGAGCAACTGATTGTGTGTCTTGGGGTTAATTCCTCTCTCTCATTTTCATTACTATTACTACTAATTATTATTATCATCATCATTACCACTATTATTATATTTTGCTTTGTTTCAGTTATTAAATTGTTCTTATCTCAACCCGCAAGTTTTATTTTTTTCCCTCATTCTCTTCCCCGCTCCACTGGGAGTGTAAGTGAGCGAGCAGCCACATGGTACTTACTTAAACCAGGACTCTCTTGTATTTACATTCTTGGTATCACACCCATCTTGGGTTCTTCTGCGGTTAATTATCTTTTCTCTTTCCCCTTGAAGCCAGTCTCTTCAGTGTTATGTACTCAGCAGGCCATGCATGACCAGATCTTTAAGGCAGGAATCAGTCAGTATTTTACACTTGCAATTTCTCCAACCAAAGCCCACTGTCAAAGAGTTTTTAGGTTGCCCACAGATTTTTTCCTAGTTGAATACAAGCAACCAGACTGTGCCAGCATCTCTGGATGTCTGTGCTTAGTTGTTTGTTTCAGCCTAAGCTGTGTAGCCAAAGTTATGATGACAGTCTTGGAAAAGTGAATAGCTAAAATTGTAGTAAAATACTATAATTACTGTAGATTCCAGTTTGGTGGTACAAAGTAGAAATACAGGCTTCAGGAAACACTGGAAATGGGATAAAATTAATGTTAGGGAAACACTGTTAGGTGAAGACAGACAAGTAATAGCACTTGTGCAGAGAGCAGAAGGGAGCTGTATTCAGCTGGGCACATGTACCTGCGTTTGCTTTCTCTGTTTTGTTGCAGTTTGATTTCAGATTTTAGTGTCTTGTCTGGTTAATAATGCCCATGGGGTGTGTTTTGGTGATGTACTCAGCGATGCAGTAACGTCAGGGAAAGGAGGAGCTCCCAGCAAGGCTCATGTAAGGGGTTCCATTCTCTGGAAATGCCAGCTGGACCAGCTGGGTTCTGTAATCCCCACTGAAATGTAGGTCAGGCAGCTGCAGAGGCCCTCTCATCTTTCTTCAGCTCACTGAGTTTCCAGGTGTCCTGTTCCTTCCCACGCAGGGCAGGTAATGCTGAAGCCATGGCTCATGTGTTGTGTCCTCCTTTTTGTTTGTAGGGGACAGTATTTACTTTGGAATCGGAAGAGGAAGAGTACCCCGGGCTCATTGCAGAGGACAGTAATGACATCTACATCCTGACCAGTGACAACTCAGGACAGGTGAGCCCCCCAGAGTCCCCCACGGTGACCACGTCGTGGCAGTCGGAGAGTCTGCCCGTCTCCCTGTCAGCAAGTCAGAGCTGGCACACGGAGAGCCTGCCAGTCTCCCTGGGACCCGAGTCCTGGCAGCAGGTGGCTATGGATCCTGAAGAGGTCAAAAGCCTGGACAGCAACGGAGGGGGTGAAGAGAGGAGTGAGAACAACTCTTCCAACTCCGACATCGTTCACGTGGAGAAGGAAGAGATACCGGAGGGGATTGAGGAAGCAGTGGTATCAGCTGGCGCTGCAGAGACCATGCAGGCAGCGTTTCCAGAAACCTCTGCTTCTCTACAGGAAGTAAAACCTCCAGCTGAAGTTGCTGCTGTTGAAAAAGCACATCCCTCCGCACTTCTGCGTACAAAACAGGAGGAAAAGGGAAAAGCAGCTGAAGAGCTTGTTGAACCTGAAATCCCCGTATTAAGTAAACCTGTCCCAAAGTTAGCCCCACCAGAAGAAAAGGCTGCACTGGAACCTGAGAAAATACTTCCAGGGGAAAAAAAGGTGGGGAAAGAGGGCCATTTGGAAGAAATGGAAGAGAAATCCCCCACTGCAGAGGAGAAGCCTATCCTGTTGCCGGAGGGGAAATCGATACTGCTGTACGGCGGCGCTGCTGCCGTGGCGATATTGGCTGTAGCGGTCGGAGTAGCGCTGGCGCTTAGGAAAAAGTAACGGAGCTCTCTGGAGGAGGAGCAGGGGGGAGAGACAAGAGAGCACGATCCAATTTTTTGTAGTTGTGTTACCTAAAGGTTGAGCTGCCTGCTGTTTAACTGGACGTTTGAGTAACTTCATGGTGATGGGGTGAGGCTGGTCAATAAGCCTCCAGCTACGGACAATCATGTTTTTAGTAGAATTGGGGCGGGGACTGGTTTTCCTGATTAAAGTACTGGGGTATTTTTAAAAGAAAAAACCCAACATTCTGCAAATTTAAGAACATAAGTGCAGGTGCTGAAGAAAGGGGTGCTTATACTCTAGGAACTGGAACAGAGAATCCCCAGGGGAAGGGGAGAGCCAGCTGCTGCCAACCCCTGGAGTTTTTGGCTTCTCAGACTGACCGCTATTGCAGCTGTGCTGTCTTGTCACTTCCCGTCGCGCCCCAGAGCCCTTCCTAACAAACATTAGCCAACCTGGGTCCTGTAGCGAGAGGCTGGTCTCCCTTTTGTCTCAGCTTCCTCTCAGGTACAGCACTGCTCCTCATAACCTTCCAGGTTCCTCCTAAGCCCCGGTGGGACAGTGCTTTTTTTTACCTCTTGGCTCACACTGGTTTTGGCCCCTAACGTTTACTGGAGCCCCATCCTGTGAAGATGCTGCCTCTCTATTGCTGTATTATCTCTGAGCATCCTGGTGTTCCTGGGGTAGAGGTGCTGGCCAGGAGGGTGGGAGGGACACTGCTATTTGCTGGTTTGAGAATCCATTCGCTTTCCTCCTGCCCAGCCCACTTTACTGTGACCCTTCAGTTACCAGGGGTGCAAAATCCATGCTGGACACAGTGCCGTTGGGATCAGTGCTCTGATATCCAGGGTATATTCAGCAGTTAAACACTCTGCTGTCCTGTGTCACGCTGCAGTCTGCATTGTCTTCCCCAGGTTAAGCACAGAGTGTATTTAGTCCTAACTTGTGACAGAATCCCAGGTATATAAAGCAGTGGATTCCAGTAACTGAGCAAAGGAGCATTAAACATCTCCTCTATCTGCTTGTTCCTGACTTGACCCCGAGCAATGTTCAGCATGGTTTCTTTTGCAGCTGTGAATCTGTAATTAGCTAAACTTACAGGTTCACAAATGCTGAGAAAGTTACTTTGGCAAAAGAAATTCCTTCTTCCTGCAGTCACAGCACTTCAGTTGTGTGTGGAGAGAAATGTTTTCAGTATTGCCATACTCGTCAGTCAGATCCAGCAACAAGCATTCCTCTTTCAGCGCGTGTTTGTGTGTCTGTCCATGTCTGTACTGCAGCTCTGTGGGCAAGACCTTGGGCTTTCCAGGCAGAAGTCTGGATGCACCTCCAAGGGCTGATGCTGGCACTGTGGCTGAGACCAGAGGGAGGGAGATGAAAGGGAACTCGTGATAATGTAAAAACCAAAACATGGTCTTATGGGAATCTTACTCTTCACAAAGCACAAAGACAAGGTACTTTATTTCTAAATAACCTTATCTAGGGGTACATCTCCTGATGAGCCTGTTTCTTAAGGGATCTCAGAATGAAGAGCCTATTCTCTATTTTAGGATATTTTTGCTGCATTTTCCTATCCCAGGATGCTGGAAAGCAAGTCAGAATGTGTCAGATTCTGAGGAATTATTTTTGTTTAAGCTTTTCTGAGAATGGATTTTCTAGAAAACGTAGTGGATTTTGATCTCTGTGTGTGTGAAGTTGAATCAAATATGTACTGCTGCTGTGGACTGAACTGGGGAGCTCTGGAGTTCTGGACTTTACTGTCGATCACTGACTGCTCTTTTTCCATATACAAAATGTAGTAGGTTGGCCTTAAGAGAGGAAAACAAAGCCCTTTATCATATTGTGAAGTGGAATTGACTTTCTTTGCCATTTCCTGGTAGTGTCATTGCTGTGCTTCCCTGCCCGGTCAGGTGGGTGGGGCTGCCCCTCTCCTGGGGCTTTGCTGATGGCTTTGGGTTCTTCTCTCGGAATGTTCTCCATGGCACAAGGGATGTTCTGAACCTGACCTACATCCTCTCCCTACTGACAATGCTGAGCCTCCATCTGAGACATCCTCAGCTGTTGCCACACAGGGGGTTATTCTAAAGCAGAAATGGATTCTGTGGACACTCTGCATAATTTGTGTATCAAGAGGAAGTGTAGGCAGGGCTGCTGTTACTTTAACTCTTCTCTGGATGTGGTTGTTTCTGTAGTAGTGTGGGAGATGGGCAGAGGACAGACAAGAATAAATCCAGGCTGGCTAAGAAGGAAGTCCATAACTAGTTGGTTCAAGGAGCCCAGCAGGGCACTAAAAAAGGATCTTCTTCCACACATCAGTGAGAAGATGGCAGCAGTAGTAAGGAAAATAAATGACCGTGTTAAGTATTTTGTGTTTCTGCATTAATGGAGCATCAGCTGCACTGTATGTTTTGGTTGCTTGGTCTTTCCTTTAGAATATTCGTTGCCTCTGAGGGTCTTTTAGATTTGACAAGTCAGCAAGAATTTGTACCCTGTTCTCCCCCACGTCCCTGACACATGTTCAGAACATCTACTGTGTATTTCTTTCCTCTGGGAACACTCCATTAATTAAAAAGGTCAGTTGTGGGCTTGAATTCTGCTGAATTGAAGTTCTGTGGTCAGAGCTGGGACAGGCCCTGTGGAAGTCACCCAAGGGGTGGGCAAGCTCAGATGGCAGACCTGAGGGGCAGGCTGCTCTGTTAGAGGTGTGAATTAGGAAATGGAAGGGTTCCCCCCCCATCCTGGAAGTATATTCCAGTAATCCTAAACTGCAGGGTCTAACTCCCCCAAAAGGTGTGATGCAGCCTCTCCTCAGTGGATCTCTTGTAGCTGGCAGAGGGAAGGCAGTAGCTATAGACTTAAAAAAGGGCACACAGAATTGCTTCCACTTGCATTGCTAATCCCCTTCCCAAAAGTGCCTCAATATCTGTCCTCGAGTGGCCTGTACCTTAACAAAGTATCTACCTTAGACCCAATCTGTCTTCACTTTATCCTTAGCACACCCTAAAGCAGAGATGTTAAAACAGCAGAAGCCGAGATAGACAAAGAAGTGGTAAATACGTAAGGAACTGCAGTGGGGAACATGCTCAGTAAGGAGCTGCCAAGGAAAAGGCTTTCAAGATAAGGTGCAACTTAAACACAGCTGAAATTTAGTTCTAAGCTATGCTCAGATGGGCATTTTGGCAGAGAGCTGGGTAAAGGCTTTCTTCAGCTGGCACTGCAGGGAACAAGAGCCTGGGAGCAAAGTCCAAAACCCAGAGTCCCACTGTTGCCCAAAAGCCCGAAGTGCAGACACAGAGCCACGTCCCTGCCTGTTGCAGCTGCCGTGCCTTGATGGACTCCTGCTCCTCCAGAGCCCCTTAAACTTGACAAGATCCCGGCTGTGGGGCTGCAGTACTGAGCTGCTCAGCTGGGCAAAACCGGAATATTCCTGGGCACAGACAGAGGAGCAGCTTGAAAACTTAGGGGTTTGGTTTTCATGAGGCTGGGTGGATGCTGAATTCGAGTTCTCGGGATGGTAATTTGGCTGCTGAAAACTATGGAAAATAACTATCTAAAATACCAGGGCTGGCTCAACAAAACAAGCTAGAGGCAGGAAAGCAGCACTTCTGCAGCCTTCTGTCCATAACATGTGAATGTTCAAGCAGCTGCTGCTCCAGGCACTCCCCAATCCAAACGGCAGCTCCCAGCACAGAGCTGGACGATGCACCGGGATCGTGGTCTCTGTTCAGTATTGCACCTGCTTTTGAACCCAGTTTAAACTCTGGCTGAAGGTGAAGTGCCTGTTGTGGTGGTGTTTGCAGGTGGTTGGTTGTTTCCTAACTTGCCTTGTGGAGAGCAAGTCAGTACTACAGAATCCATCCTGGCTGCCTGTGAGGGCTTGTTTCCATCCTGGCTGGAAGCTGCTGAGGCGCCTGCAGCTCAAGGGCCAGCTGAGAGCTGTAGTGCTGAGGGCTCTCACACGGGACAAGCTCTGCTGCCAGAATCTCGCTTCCTTCCTCTGCAGTGAGCACTGAGCACAGCTAGCCTAACACACTGGACTGGATTCTTAAACTAATCAATGCTTTCTAATGGTCACAAATGAAAAGCAAGGTTCTAAAGTTTGGTCTTTTTTTCATTTTAATGACTGTAGTAGATAAAATAATCTGAGGTTATAAACCTTCCCTGTATTTAATTCCAGCTACAGTGGTATGGCAGTACTACCAAAACCCTAGGAAGGTAGATCTTGCTGTTTTGGTAAAAAAGCTAGAAGTGCTTCTGGCAGCATAGTCTGTCACTCACTAAGTCAGAGCGAGCTCATGTTACAGAGTGAGAGAGTGTAATTACCAGGTTCTTTTGCTGTGAAAGAGCAGGGGTGGGGGGTGGAGAGGTGAACGCAGCCAGCCCAGCTGCAGTGCTTGAGGGGCTTCGGTAGAATATCTTGTTCCAGGCTGTTTGTGTCTGCTCATGTTGGAGCACAACAGGAGAAAGTGCTTCCCAGTGAAACATGGAGAGGTGAGGCACAATACCTCCTGTACCCAGTGAGGCAGAAGCTGTGCATACTTTGATTTGGCTTGATTTCAACTCTAGGAAGGTTACGAGAATAGTATTGCTTTGACTCCACCTATAGACTTGTGCTTCGAAGTGCAAGCTCTGTCTTGCCGTAACAGAAAAGGGGGGGAGGGGGTGTTTATAAAATTTAAGCCACCACTACTTGACTCCAGTAGAAGGAGCTCTCAGGCCCCGAGGAGCAGGGACTGCAGGGCAGCTCCAGGCAGTGGCACTCAGTTTGTGTCCAACAAAGTGACCACTCCTGGACCAGTCCTTTGCTGGGGAATGACACCAGCTCAGAAGGGTCAGCTGCAGTGTTAAGTCCAGGGGAACCACAACACAACATTGCTCAGATCCATCTCCTTAAGTTAAAAAAACTTTTATCACTTTTTTTTCCTACTTAGAGCTGACCCTCTCTTGGTCTCTTGGGTGGGTGATGTGCTTCCTCCCAGCCAGAGGTCTGTGGTCATGCTGTAGAAGTGGGGGAGCTCCTGTTGGCTTCCAGTGGAAGCTCCTTTTGATCTCCCTGCAGTATCTGCAGGGGAGAGAGGGAACACTATCAGTGTGGACAGAACAAGCTGCAGAGGATGCATCTTCCTGTTACACCTTTAGGGGGTCTGTCCCCATTTTTAACTTGCAGTATAAGCTTTGATTCAAGTGTCAACCTAAAATCCCATTCAGACCAAAAGGATGCCACTTGATTTGTTAAGTAGCAAAGACTAATGGGACTGACTAAAGCTGTGTGTTAGGGGATACCTTCTACTGGGCTTCTGCTGGGTGTAAGCAAATAGTGACCGACTTGCAGGGATTTTGGATTCTGTTCTCAAAAGGCCTGCCTGGGGGAAGAGACCCTGACCGGTCCTCAAGTCACCCATTATCCCAGGAACTCGTCATGCTGTTCCTTCTAATATGCAAGTGCAGCCCTCTTGGGGAAAAATGTCTAAAGCTTCTTGTGCCATTTGGTTAATAAAAGTGTTTCCACCTTTAAAAGAAAGTTCTTCCCAGCTTCATTGTTCTAGTCAGTTAAGTGAAGGGGTATGTACATTTTCTCCCTCTGCTGTAATGGGACACTGCTGTAAGACCATGCCCCAGGTTGCACTTTAATAAATGGTACAGTTTTCAAAAACAATGTGTAGACCTCTGTGCTTCCCCCCTCCCCACCCTGTTTTAATGCACACACCAAAAGCAAAGATGCTTTTACTTACACCAAATTTTCTCATGATTTGCCCAAGGACCAGACCAGTGTTTCTGTTGCTGCCAGCTGCATCACAAGCCTTGGTAAATTGGAGGAATGCCGTGAGTACTTGCACAAAGAATTGACAACTCCCAAAAGTCCAGGTGGAAATTGAAATTCTTACGAGCTGTAGTTTCACGAGAAGTGACATTTTTATTTAAGAAAGGCCACAAAATATTTACATACGTTGAAAACTCCTGAGGCAGCTGGATCACAGGTAACACATTTGCCACCTTGTGTGATTATAGGTATCAAACAACCTGAGTCCAAATTTGTTGAACCTGAGATGTGATTACAGGACATGTCACTTTGTCTCAAGCATATCCAGGTTGCATTCCCAAAAAAACTTGTCCTGTGCCCACCCCTGCCTTCTTTACAGTTTTTCTGTCAGTTTTATTTTTCAAGCAAACACAGGTGTACAGTGATTGATACTAAAGTATCTTCACCTGGCTAAACACCCCTCCATTCTTTGAGGCTCTGTTCCTTCTTGCTGCCAGCTCCCCATCAAGACAGACCTGATTCTCACCCACCCTCCCTTGATGATCTGTGCTGATCAACCACCCCTTTCACAGCCTGAGGCCTTCCTGGGAACAACACTCATCATGGCTCATCTGCAAGGGCAGGGAAAGCAAATAACTAAAGCAAAATGCTACAGCTGATGAGAAAGACCAGAGTGCCAGCCCTGCCTTTGGAGGTACAAGCCAAGGTCTGCACAAAGTCTGCTACTGCCAAAAAAAATCCCAAATGAAAATATTGTAAAATGAGAGAGGGCAAGCATTTCTCCCTACAGGCACTGGCAGAGCTGGCAGGGGCCTCAACTACCATTACTGCTGTCCTAGTCTACAAAAGCCTATCTACGAAGCTCTGCTATCCCTTTCACAGCTGTGGGAGATCCTGGGACACTTTCACAGTATCTCAGAAGTTAAAAGCAAATAAAAAAGTGATCTTCAAACACCAAGAACAGGTAAGTCTTCGGGAATCTGCATGCTCCACACAGAGGCCTGGAGAGCTCACTCACCCACCTGGAGGGAGAGAAACAGAACAGACATGAACAGCAGCAGAGCCACCCCCATCGTCCCACCTGCCCTGGCAGCTCCCGGGGTCCTCTGCACATCCCCATGTCCCCAAACCCAGCACTGCCACCTGCCACACCCCAACACTGCCCCCTCTGTGCCCCAGCACTGCCACCTGCTGCGCTCTGTGGCTGCACCTGCCCCTGTCCTGTGCCAGTGGCAGGGAGGAGTTCAGGGAACAGCGTGGGGCACTCCTGGTGCCCGGCTCCAGCCCCCTCCTAATGCCACCCCCAGGGTACAGGGGATCACCAGCAGCCCTCTGACTGCCCTCCATGCTCAGTGCTCAGAGCCTGCTGGGGTGGCACTAAGGGCCTGTCCCACACACATGACCCGTTTCTGGGATAACTTGGCAGCCTGGAGCTAAACTGAGTGAAGGGAAGGGCGGTGCCAAGTGACAGTGCACAGCAGCACCGTGCCCTGCTGCCTGGCAGGGACAGGGTACTGTGTGAGGCAATGCCAGTCCCGGGACAGAGTGAGGTGGGTCCCTCTGCAGGTTGCTGCCAATGCTGCCCGTGGCGAGGCTGCAGTGCAGGGGGCCCCACAGACCTGCAGCACCCCACAACTGTGTGGCCACCACTGAACAGAAGGGCAGGATCACAGCCCTGACCACTCTCAAATCTCATTCTCAAGTGCTGTCACATCTCAGTACCATGTGTGTCCTCTCCCCTTCCCAGACCAATTAGTTCCCAAAGCCCCAGCTTCTACCCTGGCTTGCATAGTCTCCCCACCTATGCTGAAGCCCCAACAAGAACAAGAATGGATTTGACCATTTCTCATTGTTCCTCTGCTAGGGTTGTTTTTCAGGGGCAATTCCTTTCCTCTTCCAGTTCTATCAAGCTCTGAGGAGCCAAGGAAGATGAGAGGAGAGACCTCATGATCAAGATGTTCATGAAATACAGACATCAGATCTAAGGTCAGGCTCTTCTTCCCTGAGGCCATGATTAACCTGTGTCTTACTGGCACAGCTCCCTGAAGAGACTGCAGGGAGGAGAGGAGCAGACACAGCACTCTGTTCACTGGCTGCTGTGAGGGGGGGGACAAGCAGGAGCTGTGTCACCCCCTCAAGCACACACATCTTTAGAGACTGATGTTCCCTTCTGGGCCAACCTCCAGAGCACTCCAGGAAAAGCAGCAGCTCAGAGCTAGGCCACCCCTCTGGGAATAGCCCAGGACAATGACAGGAAGCTGAATAACCCCCCTAAATTCCAGGAGGATACAGTTAGTGATTTACTAAAACACTTGGATCC
>JAOXXN010000265.1:70811563-70822893 GCA_026770055.1 Myrmophylax atrothorax | reverse complement strand
TGGAATGGCCTGCCCAGGGAGGTGGTGGATTCTCCGACCCTGGAGGTTTTTAAGGTGAGACTGGACATGGCACTGAGTGCCATGATCTGATAATCAAAGTGGGGTTGGATTAAGGGTTGGACTTGATGATCTCGGAGGTCTCTTTCAACCCAGCTGATTCTATGATTATGACAGCTAAGAGGCAGGGCTGTGACGCACACTGAGCTGTTTGACAGCACTCACCATTTCAACAACGTAGTTGTGGAACTGTCTCATGACGTCCACAGCAGTGCTGAAGACACAGCGTAGGAGGGAGGGCACTGTATTCACAATTTTCTTAGTCAAGACCATTGTTAGCACCAACATGACCTTCTCCTGTTCCATGTCTGCGGGCATGGCCTGGGCAAGCTCTCTCACTACTCTTGACATGTGCCGTGTTATCTCCTGTACAGAAGCAAGAGAGGGATCTCAGCGTAACAGCTGGGGGAGAAAGATGTCTCAGCACAGCCTGCCGGGACTGCTCGTGACTGATGTGCTTGTTTTAACATCCACAGGATGTCCCTCCCCTTCCTCCCAGGCATGGCAGCCTACCTGTTACCCTGAGTGACAGGAAGGATCACAATCTCTGAGCTCAGCTGCTCACCCAAGACAAAACAAAAGGGAGACAACACACCACCACTGGAAAACAGCACCTTACATGTTCAGGGTGCAACAGCCCCATCCTCCCCAGGGTTTGCACCAAGCCTGTCAAGTCCTGAAATCAAAAAGGAATTCTGGGGCTCCCAGGAAAGGACAACCCACTACAGTGTATATGTGGGGTGAAAGCTTAGGTGGGGACTGGAAGAAGGCAGAGGAAGTTTCACAGAAAAGCCTTCACGTAAGAAAAGCTAACGAAGGAGTCCAAGCCCTGCTCCCAAGATCAGTGGAAAATTCATTTTCCCAAGAGAGACAATATGCACACACAAAGCTATATTTGTGAAAAAGCAAGTCAGAAATTAGGTTTATATCTCAGCCTTATCAAAGACTACAAGGTTAGGCAATAATTTTGAAGGTCTGAAACTTAACTGGGTGGAGAGCAAGACAGCAGGAGTGGGGAATGGTCAGACTTTGCTGGAATCTGTGTAGGTGATAAACCCTAGTAGAAAAAACACAAAAAGCCCCAAACAAACAAAGAGATTTGATGAAGTCAGTAAATCCTGCCTTTCTGGCAAGAAGGTGGTTCTTCAGTTCAAAGAGAGCACTAGCTTGTAGCACATAGAAAACTTCATCATAGACAGAGAGAGCCAAACAAGCCAGAAAGCCACAGGCACCTTGAAGGTGCCAAGAAGGCTCTGTGGAAGCAAACTATGGTCCTTGATCCAGGTGTGGATCTAATCCTTAGACATCCTTCTTTTTAATGTTTAACACAAGATCTCAAAATCTGCTTCCCTTGCAGAGCAGCAAAGGCATCTTAGATGCTGGGCCCACTGCATCAGAGGAAGGGGCCACCTCAACAGGTCACCCACTCAGGCCAAAACCCACTGCTACTCACAACACTGAGCCTGTGAATACAATTATGGCACTAAAAATGGTCTCATGACTTGCTGTCTCTTCAGTGACAAGCACAAGTCAAGCTTTTAGCACTAACCTGGCTCCAGTTTTACCCACATGATGATCAGCAGACACACAGGACTTGGTACCAAAGTCGAAAGACCTCAAGGACAAATACTAAGCCTTAACCAGACCATTTTCAAAGATAAGTCATTGGGCCAACAAAACAATGGCAAAAAAGGCAGTCCTTTTCCACACCTACCCAAAACTGTAAATTACACCATCTGCAGAAAGGAAATGGTCTGTCTCTGCAGAATTGAGTTCTCTAGAGTGATTTGTAGTTAGAATGGTGAGATTTGTGTTCGGTGGAGAGTGGGGAATTATTCCTTGTTATTTCTAACTTGTGTATTATATTTTAGTTTTATTTTAATTTTCTCCTTTCTGTATAAATATATATAGTTAGTTTAAGTTTAAATGAGTTTCTAGGGCTTTTTTTTTCCTTTCTCCCTTTTCTCAGTTGGAGGGAGGGAGGCTTTGACTCTGTATTGGGCAGTTGGCATTTTGCCAGCTCAACCCAAAACAGATGAGCCCAAAGAACTAAATTTACACAGTAACTTCTGCCACAGGCTACAGAATCCCCTCTAATAAACCTCCAAAGGTGTTTCAGTTGAATTTTAAGATGGCAATCATTAAATCAGCAAACTAGCAAAGATACAGAAGTTGCAAGGTTGCTGTTTTCAAAGTCACAGCAGGAAGGATGCACAACATTTAAAAGGGGCATAGTCAGGTTGCTTTTCACTCACCTCTTCAGAGAGATTCTCATTCAGAAAGTGCTGCACTAGATCATTCACTACTCTTGCTTGGACATCTTTATCAAGCTTGTCTCCAATCTCAGCGAGGTGAGCAGCAATGAGCCGGATAACATCTTCATTTACTGCAGCAACAAACTCTGCCAACACAGAGCAGCATTTAGTTTCACAGGCTGTAGTCAGACCATGTTCAGAGCAGGTGAGCTGACCCACAGCTCATCTCCATGAGCAACCTCCTCCTCACCCCAATCAGTGTATTCATGACAGCTCTAAGGTACAGCTCCTTTTCATGAACCCGAGTTGCTTAGCAGAGACACTGCATGAACAGGTGTTTTATCTGTATTTGAAGTAAAATGGAGCCTCATCCACTCTTAAAAAATCACTACAGGGGATGTTAGAAGATACCAAGCCAAAATTTGAACAGGACAGCTACAGCAAACATCCTGCCCAGAAAGGGCAGTTGAGAAACTGTGCATGACCTTAAAAGTCTTTTCTAACCTAAATGGTTCTAGGATTTATTTAAGTGACTATAGTCATGACTTGTCTCTTAAGCACCATCTAAAATACAGCATCTCATAGAAGAGTTCAAGTTGGAAGGGAGCTGTAAAGGCCATCTAGTCCCAACCCCCTGAAATAACAGAGGTATCTTCCATGAGATAAGGTTGGTCAGAGCCCCAGCCAACCTTCAATGTTTCCAGGGATGGGGCATTCACCACCTCACTGGGCAACCTGTGCCAGTGTTTCACCACCCTCACTGTAAAAATCTTCCTTACATCTAGTCTGAATCTGCCCTCTTTCAGTTTAAAACCATTACACCTTGCCTGATCTCCTTTAGGCAGAGCTTCCCACAGTCACCTTTGCATGAGCCCCATGCAAATCTGTATGAGGGAGGGCTATTTACTGTAGCACTTCCTCCTCACCCTGCTTTGGTTGAGGTCAGTGTGCTGACACACCCTGGGCAAGGGGCAACAGCCACCCTGCAGATGGCTAGTAAAGCAGGAACAGGACCAGAAACCTTTTGAGGAACAGTTTCTACCACACTGTGGTGGAGCAGAAAGGGATTCACCCAGTACCAGAACATGACTTGTTCAAGATCCAGCCCAAGTACTGATACTGCCTGAGGAGCAGCACAAGGCCTAACTTAACTGCTTTAACATCACACTCCTTGAGGGCAACTATCCTCAGTACCAGCTTTGTGCCCTTTTCCCATGTGCTGCTCGGGTTATGGGTGCTCTAGAAATTCACAGACAGATAAAGTGCTAAGCACTGGCTCTCTTATCCCAAGTGGTAAACTCCCAACCAACAGCCACACTGTGAAGTTTCTCAATGGAGAAAACATTGCTCCTGCAACAGTCGACAGCAAAGATAGGGAAGGGGAAAGAAAAACACCACATTCAGAGACATGTAGGACAGACAAAGCCCACTAACCTGGCTCGCCGTTCTGCAAGTGGCCGCTCCGGTTGCCGTCACACTGAAGCTCAGACTCATCATCATAGCCTTGTAATTGGGCCGCACACCGGCTACGGGGTCCTTGGAAAAAGCAAGTGCCCAGGCTTCTCAGGGAATGTAGCTGCTCTTTGAACTTGCAGTCAGAAGATGCCTCCAGGAAGGTGTACAGCAGTGCATGCTCCACCTGGAGAGATCCATTGATTGTAAAAGTAAGAAAATCACTGTCAAGCCCATGTCCCACTCAAAAGGTCCACACATACACTGTTTTCCAACCCTAAACACATCTCTGCAGCCTCCTTTGGGCATCCTGAATAGCATTAGCCAGGGGTCCCTAAGCCTGCAGTAAATGCCTGCTAACTCCTGGATATGTACCCACACTGAACTGTCCGGTGGGGAGTGACAAATGGCTCTGCTCTTACAAACTGGTGGCAGAGGAGCCAACTCACCTTCCCTCACACTTCAGCTGCAGCAGCGACAGCAACCCTGATCAGAGCTCCTCTTTGGAAACACGTGTGCTCACCAAAACCATCTAGCTCCCCCACTTAGAGAGCTGTGTTTGGAAGGTTTTTACCCCTGTATTTGGGAACTGGGCATTCTACTTCCTGTGCATAAGGAAGCCAGCAGCTCCCCATTTAAATGTAATCAGAGCAGAGCAGTAACAAGGTGGGCTACAGAGATAACAGATAGCATATGCCTGCAAAAAAACCCCAAGGTTCACATTTCTTCTCCCTCTTCAAAGGAACCTCAACTAGCTCCCTAATAACCCTGTTCAGCTCCTCATGCAGAGCCAAACAGCTGCTCACAAGCGTGCAGACTGCCTGCCTCTAAGAAAATACTTAGAACAATGGCTTACTATGCCAACTGCATACAGTGATCAATATGCAACTTGACAATTGAAAGGAAATTTTGGGGAGTGGAACTTTGCAAGGCCATCTACATAACCATATCAGTAATACCATGCAGGACCAATATTGCTGAGGCAACAGCAGCACAACTGGGACAAATGCAAAAAAGGTAATTAAGGATAGGTTGTTTACTTGGGAGGAGACTGGGCAGAGGAAAGAAGGAACAAGGTCAACAAAAAGCAGAGTTCAGAAATGGAAACAAATGGAAAATAAGGTGTATGATCAGTAAAAGATGAGCAGAAGGCACATCTTTCATGATCTGAGCATGGATGATTACAGACAGTACTGAAGTTCACCTGGTAACAGAAGCTCACTGGGGCACAGTGGCAATCCCCTTCAACAGCCCACTGGACTAGTCATGGGGTTCATCTCAGATAAATTTTTTATCACATAAGGTTTAGAAGGCTTGTGGGAGGGCAGGGCAGAGGGTTAGAATTGTATCCTAACACAATAGGATGGGATGGGGTGGGGGAGGATGACAGACATTTCAGTAACAGTTCAGTGTAGTTAATCAGATTTAAGAGTGAAAAATAGCAGCCTCATAATTGTGTTTAACATTGCACAAAACACTGCAATAACCTGATCACTGTGCTGTGCCTGTTAATTTATTAGTATTAGCAGTTTGTAGCTTTATCAATAAACATTGTAGTCCCCTAAATAGCTCCAGCTCCAGCCTGCAGTATCAAGGGGAGTGCCACAGAGAGGTAAAAGGAAGCAGCTTGCAAACTACATGTTCCATCCACTCCTCTGTACTCAGGGCAGTGTCAGGGTCCCTGCAGGAACTCTGGGCAACACAAGAAGGACATGAGCCAACACTAGTGCACAAGAGAACCCCTGGTCACTGTGAACAGCTGACTTGAGGCTTTGACTCTAACCTGTTCCATGATGGATTCAGAGACAGAGCAGCTCTTGTCACCCTCTGCTTCGGACCAGAACTCCTTGCCCTACAAGAGTAAGAAAGAAAAGTGTGAGAGGAAAAAAATTTCCATAAATCCACATCTTGCAGCAGTGCTCCTGTACCTGGCCATGTCTCATAGAAAATTACCTTTTTAGGGATGCATACCCATACTTCTGGAGAGAGCTGCCCATCACACACTGGCAGTCATGAAAAAGGGCTGAGAAAACCACAGCTGTCTCAGTGAGAAGGGCCCAGTTCACATGAATGAGGGGAATAAACTCCTTCCTGCCATAGATGCGTGCCCGACAGAGGAGTGACACAACCTACAAGTGGGGCTTTAAAGCCAGAGTGGTGTTGGGGAAGAACCCTCCATAGGGCCAGAGGCTGAATGGAGAGCAGTGTTATCAGAGAGGATTTGAGCATCTCCTGAGAGCAGCTGAGCTGCCTGGGTCTGCCTGCACAGCAGCACAGTCTGAAGTGAAACACTCCAGCAGGGAGGGCAGAGCAGGGTGCACAGGCACCAAAAGTGGGAGGAAAGCACTAAGGACCCCCAACAGAAGGCCTGATAACCATTAAGGACCTGGGCTAGTGATGAATGATTCTGTTTTCACAGTAACAACCCCTCATAACAGTGTTTTAAATAACTTAAGTGGGCTGGTGGAAAAAAGGGAAAAAGTGAAAGCAGAAATTAATTCCAACTCTGAAGCAGATCACAGTAATATTTCAAGAAACCATGATTTTCCCAACATGTTAAAGGCTCTTAAAAGTCCAAGGGCAAAACACAATCTCAAATATGTTTAAAACACAAATATACCACATGCAGCCTCTTAACCATGAACCCTTCTTTTCACAGAGTTGTTATGTCAGACTAATGGCTAAAATACAGGCTTAAGGCTTTGCTGCTTTGTGTTTCCCTCTGCTCCACTCAAATTCCCCATTGATGCTACTCACCTCTACCCTAAGGAGTGTGCTGGCTGGGGAAGTGTAGTCCCCTCTGTCCTCTTCTCAGGGACCTGACAGGGCTCTGAAACAGGTCAGAAGTGACCCTTCTCCAGGGCCTGGCTTTGCTGGAAGAGAGACAGATGTTAATTCAGGTTAGAGAACTTGAAACAGAACCCTGAGATTAAGAGGAAAGTGAGGATTTAGCATTAAGTCTGTGGCAGAACTTTGGCTTTGTGCAAACTCCCCAGGAATTGTCCACACCAGCAATAGTTCTGTAGGTTAAGTAAAGCCTCAGCTGGCACATATTCTGGTTTTCCAGGTAACAACATTTATTTTCTATTCAAAGTAACTGAGATTGAAACAAAGGTGTTCATGTTACAACTCCTGTTGAGTTAAATGTTACTTCCTGAAACATCATGGCTTAGACCACAGGAAGCCTGAAGCAGTACCAAGCCTCCTCAGCCCACATCCCATTTGCTTGGAAAACCACGTTCATCACGGCAATCCTCTCGGGCTCTATCAGTACTGCCACCCCTACCCAGCTCTAACCTATGCCAAAAGCTTCCTGTGGGCCTGCACAGCTGGTCAGACAAACCCACCCTGGTGAATTTGGGCTGTAACAGCCAGCGGACTGTAACACAAGCACAGGCTGAACAGATCTGCCTGTCTTTCCAGCTGCAAGAAGCTGCACCGCCCTCTGTTCACACCACAGGACATCAGAGAGGGGCACACATTCTCCCAGGCTTCTGGCAGAGGTGACGAAACACAAGCCACTCCAGCTGCAAGCTGCACACAAGTGGCCAGATGTGCTGGGGGAACTGCCTGACTGATGAGCACCAGAGAGATTTCTTACTCAGCAACACTTTACAGTCAAAGCTCTTTCCCCCAAACCCAGCCCAGCTGTGCTGGGATGACCTACTTTTTCTCACTGTTGAGAATTCCTGTAAATTGCTGGAGGGGGAGCTGAGCACAGATGGTGACAAATAGACCAAATAAAATACCATCCTATAGAGGGACCAATGTAATCTTTCTTACAGCAAGAGGATGGAATAGAAATTGAAGTCAAGACACTTCCTTGGGGGGGAGGGGTCTGTACATGTGTCTGCGCGTGTGTCTTTACCACCTGACACATCTTTACAAGGAAAGCTCAGAATTTGACTTTAAAACTCAGATCCTCTACATCTTTTTAATCACACTATTTCATACTGCCAGGAAACTCATTTGGTTCAATCTGAACACTCATGTAAGAGGCTACCAAAAGGAGATACACTACTGTCTTTTCCCATTCCCTGCTTTAGAAGGGGCACAGACCACTCCAGTCTGGGAAGGAAAAGCAGCACGCTGCTCCATCCCCAGAGCAGAAAAGTCAAACAAAGCAGCCCAGGTTTACCCTGGGCATGCCCACACAGCCAGCCCCAGCAAGGCAGAGAGCAGCAGCGTGGCACAAGGCCCTGCAAGCACAGCATCCACACCAGCTTACTCTGCTGACTGGAAGCTCAAGCCTGTGCATGTTCCACACATCAGTTCCTGTAAGTGTGCAGGAAAGGTGCCTGTGTCTCTGGAGACACAAACACTGCTCTGAAAGCACTTAGGATTCCAAGAAAGAGGCAGATGCTCTCACACTGGTCAGAGCAGAAAAGTCCTCCCTGGGTGCTGGGAGCCCCACACAGGTAGAAACACCTTGACAAGACCTCAGTGCGGGGAGAAGAGACCTACAACACATGCAGGTTCTCCCCTCCCCTCAGGGGTCATCTCAGCACTGTGTAAAGTTTGACACTCCTCAGGCAAACTCCACAGAAGTTGAGTCTTTAAAATAAGCCACCCGAGGTAGTTGCAAATTGGAGTTTTGCACGTGAGCAGAGCTAAACCAAGAAACAAACAATGAAAATCTCCACCACACTCCAACGTACTTATATGGCAAAAAATTGAGACAAGGAAGCTTGAATATAATAATTTCATGAACTGAATTTCCTAAATCAAAGACTGACCACCTAGACAGTCAAAGCCCCTGAAGGGTTCCTGCCCTCAGCTAATAAAGTTCTGCTTGGGTGGCCAGAGAAGAGGAAAAAGGATTTCTCCCACACCACAAAATGGCTTCCTACTACTACAATCCAGGGCCATTTTTTTTTTTTTATTTTAGTTAACTAGTAATTCCACAAACCTCAAGTTTTACATAGTTACTTTGAATCAGTGCAAAGCAGACCAGTTCCTCTTGAGAAGACAAATTCTTTAATGGAATCTCAAAAAACCCCATGGACCCCTGAAGAGCAAACCCCAGTCAAATCCAATCATGCTGATGCCACCTGAAGATTTCAATCATTAAGACTTTGAAATCCTGGTAGTTTTAGATGCAGACAAAACATTTCTGATGGATGGAAAAGAGTTACCTTATACTGAGTAAAATGAATCTTTACTTGGAGAAAGACGAGATGGATAAAGACTACAAACCCCATCTGCATTTAGATTCAGATTTGCTAAGGCTGCTTTAGGGCTTCTCAAAATCTTGGAATGAATTTTTACAAAATATGGTATTTTAATTGAAATACCAATTAATTTTAATATATTGTTCATTTTCACACTTTCAATTCACTCATTAGACAAAAGAGCTTTGTGTTAAGAGCTGCCTCTGAGAAACCACTAGATGCCTTGAAGTGTTCAACAGAGATAAGACAACCAGTTTTTTCAACTAGTTCTTTCTCCCTTCCTTAGGAAAAAAAATGAAGGGAGCATAGGACAGACCTCCTTCCACCCACACATGCCAGTTTTCATAAGTGAATCCTGTAGATGCTTCCCACAGCTCAAGTCTCCAAGGCTTCTCCCAAGGCAATCATGACTCTTTAGATGGGGCTGAGTACACCCTGAGGGATGGCACATACTGCCCTCCAACAGCTCAGGTCGTTCAGGTCTGGTGCTCCTGTCTGGTGTTCCATCTTCTGTTTCTCCCTCTCATCCCAAAGTTGTGTTAACCTTTAAATCTCAGAGGGAACTCACCAGAGCAGCTGTTCCCACCTGCAGCCCACCAGTGAGGGGTGGCAACACCAGAGGCAACAGCAGGCAGGGCCAGAGCCCCCTGACTCCAGGCTTTAAGGACAGAGAGCACTGCAAGCTTGCAGGGCAGAGAAGAGGGAGAGGCAGGACTGGAAGACAGTGTTCTCTCTTCCACACCTGCACATTCTCCTACACCACGTAGTGAGGGGTAAGCCAAGAGAAAAGCCTCACATGCTGTACAGCACTTGTCCCTCAGCCCTTGCTGATGGTGCCATGGCTGCAGCAATCAGACAAGAGCACGTGGAGGGGACCCTGAACAGCTCTCCGGGCTGCCACAACAGAAGTAGGTCCCAGAATCCCTACAGCAACACTACTAAGCCACCTCACAGATCAGCTTTCATCTCTTCACACTTTAGCTACACCTTCCAGACAACTCAAAAAAGAATCCATGCCACAAATACTGTCTCTGATTACCATCACTGCCCCTCAGACCCTTCGCCTCTCCTCACAGCTCAGCCTGTGAGTTACTATTCTCAGCTGTATCAGACACTGTCTGGTTATGAAAACATACTCCTTACAGCAGGAAAGCCACGTGCCTGTAGGACTGACTCCTTTAACAACTCGTCTGGATTCCGAGACGCCTCCCATACAAACACCTGGACAGTCCCACTATCAGTCAATGGGCCTACTGTGTGGGTTGTCAAGATACTTATCTTTGTGTCTCACATTTGAGTGAATTAAGGTCTTTGAAGCGGAATCAGTCACTGAGGAGTCAAAACACTTCCAACCTGTGCACTGCTTTCCCTGCTTGGCAGCTGAAAGATGAGAACTGTGGTTTTGGTGGTCAAGATGACATCATTACTGGAACAAATGGAACAGGGCCTATTTGTCCCCTCCTAGACATGGTGGTTCTTACCTGTCTTGTAGGCAAACATTTAATTGTTGAGCTTCAGAGCAAGGCATTTTACAGGCAGGGAAACTGAGTACTTGATGTCCTGACATTTTAAACCCACATACCAAGCCACAACCACTGTCTTCAAGAAAACTTGCCATAGGCACAACTACTTAACCAGGCATTACTGGAAAATAAGGAAGAGAAACAGCACCACAGACTCATGAAGTTCCTTATTTGAGGATATTCCAAGCTGTGCCACTGTTGTCCGTAGAACTTCAAATTATGACAGTGTAAGCATCATACAGCCCAAAGTCCCCAAAGGAAATCCTATCACCCTGCAATGCTCCATTTCTAGCCCATAAACCCACTAAGAACTAAACAGTCCAGCTACCAGCAGATAACCAGAGCTTTCCCTCGTATTTCTCTAGCTATGGTAGAGGCCTGACTACTCCCACAGCAGCTGCACACATACTTCAGACTTTTCAAAGAGAGGGAGAGGGAAGATATCTTCTTGGTATGCAAAACAGCTCTGAGATGAATAGGACGTTATGATCACCACAGAAAACCTGTCCCCATCAGTATTTACCCTGCAGGAAAGGCCAGCCTGTAACAGTGGTTGCCTCATCTGAGACCCACTGCACTCCTGAAGTAGAATCTGCTTCGGGGCTTTGGAAATAGAAGCGGGGGGGAGGAACAGACATTGCAATATATTAGCCAGGTGAAGGATGGGCTCAACAAGACCCTCTTGGCACCTGTGGGTGCACATACACACGCTACTGTGAAACCAAAGTGATGGTTTGGTACCACCTGGTTAATATGAAAGCTCTTGACTTGGAGAGTCTCGAGACTTTCTTCACCATGGAATCATAGAACCGATTGGGTTGGAAAAGACCTCCGAGATCATCAAGTCCAACCCTTGGTCCAACTCCAGTCCA
>JAOXXN010000265.1:70768301-70804096 GCA_026770055.1 Myrmophylax atrothorax | reverse complement strand
GCCCCAACGGCCCTGGCACAGCCACTGGCACAGCTCCGGCATAGCCCCTCGGCCCCGCCATGGCCTTCCTGGCCCCGCAGGTGGATCCGCCCGGCGGGGTCAGCCCCGCTCCTCTGCGGCTCTGACGCCCCCGGGATCGTCCTGGAGTTCTGCTGGGTCCCCACCTTGTGCTGCTTGGCCAGAGCCTCCTCGGCTGTGCCCCGGCTACAGCCACTTCCCTTAACAGCACGGAATCAGCTGGGCTGGGAGGTCATCGAGTCCATCCCGTGGCCGGACACCACCACGGTGCCACATCCAGCCTGTCCTTAAACTCTCCAGGGATAGTGACTCCACCGCCTCCCTGCGCAGCCCGTTCCAGTGTCTAATCAGCCTTTACATGAAAAAAATTCTTCCTGATGTCCAACCCAAAGCTCCCCAGAGACTGTGTGCTCTCATTCAGGCACCAGCTGCCTGGGAGAAAAGCGGTAAAAAACTGTGGAAACTAATTAGCCCTTAACTATTCTCTTAAAGTTCCTTTAGCTTCAGCAAAACCTTATTTCTAACAGTAATATAGTCCTACTTAAATAATACAGCCCTACTTAAACTAATTTCTATTTACTCTTGAACACAGTTCTGTTTAAAGCAATACTTACCTGGTATTCGGTGCAGATTTCCTTCCCCGAACACTTTTCTTCTGCACACCTGGAGTCTCGGTGCCACACTAAGGGTGTCTGACCAGGGAGGGGCTGATCATACACTGCTTTTTTACATTTCTGGCTCTCCACAAAACAGACTGAACCGATTCTGATTCAGGTTTGAGTCATATCGGCCGCCCCATCAGGTGGTTTCCTGCTGGGAGTGATGGAGGGGGAAAGAAGTGCCATCTGCCAACTTTTCTAAGCTCCAAGGAACTGAAGAACAATTTGTTCCTTCAAACTGTTCAGCTTGGTCTCAAAGTCAGCACTGCTGGCCCAAAGTAGGCAAGACACACTCTCTCCCTTCTGCCCAAAGTGTATTTTTTCTTTTGAGATAAGCATGTGGGTTTTTTTTTTTTTGATTCTGGTATTTAAGTAATACAGATCATATATTTGTATAGGAAATGTTAATAATAAACAAGAGATGTTATCTTTTGCTTACAGAAACCCTCGTGATTCCTGGTCCTGAGACATGCAGAAAAGCACCACCCACAGAACAGATTTCAAAATACTAATGTATCCACTTTCCTGCTATCCGCAGGCATTTACACTGTTCCAAGGTGCCATGGGAAAATGCTCTCTTTTTGAGCTTGGTTAGGACAGGGGTATTTTTTCTTTCCTTATTTTGAGTGCTGTACAAGAGGATACAAGCTAAGGAAGGAAGAAACTTCACTGCTTCCCTGGAGTAATACCTATAAAATGTAGCAGGAGGACCCCTCCCTCCCTCTGGTTCTCCAGGAGGACAACACCAGCAGAGATGCAGCCACATGCCAGCACAGTTGCTTTCACCCATTACCACCTGCAGGATCCTTTTCACTGGTAATTGCTCTGTTGCTGCTGATCCTTAGGATTGAAAGGAGGAAAACACACTCAGACTCTGCTTGAATTCTTAGAGATGGTGGGCCAAGTAACATCCTTACAGGATTAAGTTTGTATTCTCTTATATGCAGGACTTAAAAATGCAATTGCTAATGTAAGCAACAATTGCTAGTTGCTGGCAGAGCACTCGTGGTGAGGAATTTTCAAAAATGTAAAACATGAGGGAAGCCATTGCTTAGGCATGACTTCGCCTTAGTTATTTTTCCTGACAAGTTGCATTCATTGTCTTTATCCAGGCTGAGTACAGGCATGAGGACGGTGTAAGATAATATGTATCTGCTGCTGCCAGAAAGAGCCTCTGCACGTTACTTAATGAGCACACTGACATCCTTCCTGTGCTCCTCAGAGCCGAGGGCACACTTGCCCTCGCACCTCGGTAACTTCCGTGATGTCCTTCCCTCCTCCCGGCGAGCTGGAGGAGGGTTGTGGTTCTCTGCCAAGGGGAAGGAGGTCAGGTGAATGAGGCAGCCTCGAGGGCACGGACACCACCTGTGGAAAGGGCCAGCTATTTTCGTTATCAATGAAAACGCAGAGCAGCAGCTGACACCACGCTGGGCTCCTGGGGTGGGGTTTATTTGTTAGAGGGCCTTTTTCGGGTGTTTTTTCATAGACACACGTGGCTAATCCGTGCAGGATGTGCTCTTTGCTCAAGCAAGCAATAGATGTTCTACCTAAGAGACCAGCTGTTCCATGTATAGTTTATAAAAGAGCAGAACCTCTGGGTCCCTAATTGAGACTGGGACTAACGTTTACAGTGCAATTAAATAGTGTCACAAGGCTGCTCTCCTAAGCTATGGATGGGAGCCGACCTCCTGTGTCCCAGAGTTCAGCGATTGCTTTACATACATTCATTTTCCTTTTGGCATCAGGGGAAAAATCCTTGTGGACTGGCCCTTTGACACCAGGGAGATCCCCCTCCTGAGCTTTCTAACGCTACTATTTTTTTCCCCACTGCTATTTAAAAGCAAGAGACCAAAAGGACAGGAAGAATCACAGGGTTAGAAAGGTCCTCAAAGAGCTGCCACCCTACTGAGGCGCACAAAGGCAGGCGCGAGCTGTGCACCTGCAAGCACAGCCTGCAAGCCCAGCCTCCAGGCAAGGGGAAATCCGAAGCCCATCATCCCCCTCCTGCTGCCTAATAGGTCTGCTTTAATCACACCACCTTAGGAACACCAGGGTTTATCCTTTGTTTGGAGAATGGTTGAGTGGGCAGAAAGATTGGGGATTCTTTGGGATTTCCCCGGCTGGGATTTCCCCACAGCATCCTGTGTGAAATTTCTGCTTGTTAAAAAAAAAAAAGGCACAAAGTCTTTTCTCTCAAGTGTCCTTACTGACAGCAGAGCTGCTAGCTGGATGTCACTATGCCAGGCTCCAAGCTCCAGCTGTTTACTGGACCCAGCACCCACCACTGAGGCTGAACACCAGCCCTTTCCAAACAGGAGATACCCAGATGCCTTTTCTTGCCTCTAAAGCTGTTGAGGTTGAACCCTTGAATACTTCCAGTCTGTTCAAGGGGCACAGCTCCGGAGCTGCACCTTGCTTAGCTCATCTACCACAGCTGGCACAGTGCAGGTGAGAGACAGGCATGGAGTGGTGGAAGCTTAAAGGCACACAGAGTCAGACAGAGGCATTTGTGTAATTCTCCTTGTTTTGCTGAATGCTGCTACACCAGCAGCAGATGTCCAGGCTAGGGTGAGGAAGTGAGCTACAGCTACACAGATTAAATCCTAGTTTCTACACCTCAGTTTATATTACCTTCATCCCCCTTCTTGGTTATTTACTGTAACTTGTCTTTGCAGAGAATCGGAAGAAATAATGTAAAATATGGAGAAGGGAGGAACATATATTTGGGCTGTATCAAGATTGATTTGTTTGTCTCTCATAATTCAGAGGGGCTCAGAATGTTCCAGCAAAAGAGAAATTGAAGCCAGGCTTTTTAACATCTAGGTTTTTATCTCTAGATCAACTTCCCTCAGCTCCCAGCTTCCTCTTCAATCATCAGCCAGGGGAGTGAATACAAGGGAAACAAATGGTAACTCCACCAACAAAAAAGAAAAAATAATTAATGATTTTATTTTTGTTTTTTTTTTTAGTTCAGTTGGCCATCTGAGGTGCTAAAATCTCAACACCAACGAAGCAAGTGTGCATAAAAACAAACAATAAAACACAACCCAACAGAAGAAAACAGGCTGAAACAGAGTTGGTTTTGTACAGGTAGGGTATACGCTTTTCTGCTAACACTCTATACATGCCAACCGTAAATGCCTCGAACAATCTGAATATCAGAGTTCACTTTCATACAAAAGGGAAGATGCCAAAGCAGATCCCTTCACCTGGATTAGACTTCACACACACACGCATGCACGCACAGATACAGAGTATTTAAGTTACTGCAACGCCATCAGAACATGGCATCCTCCCCTTCACATCTGCTTTCAGTGACACCCTATCTGCCAGCTACCCTGCCTATTGTGGTACTCTGAGCAATCCAAAACCAGGAACTTTTGGAAAGCTTCTAACCTCTGTTATTGTACAACAGTTGAGAGCCAGCGATCTCTTTCTCTGTGAACTATATACAGGCTGGTTTTTAGTACACTTTAGAGTTCTCTTTCTTGCAGACAGTGATGACTGAAATTCCCATAAAGCCATATTGTGGCTTTTCAGTTTGTACACAGGAGATTTTATAATGCAACACCTTTCTCATCCACTGGTGTCTGGTGTAAACACTTAATTGAAAACTCATTTTAAAAGAATGTTAACCAAACAAGGTGTAGCTGTGAACATTTTAGGAACAGCTGCTCACAAAACGGAACTGCTGGCTGCTCTAGATCATGCAGTCTAGACCACTTATAATACTTCATAACGTTCAGGATTAGGATGTATAAAAATATTAAAAACCACCAGAGTGCACACAAATGTGGTGACTAGGTCTATGCAAGCACCGTGTTCTAAGAGAGGCCTAGGCATTGCACAAAACTCAGATTCTTGACTGTGGGGGTACCCCAGGATCCACTGGTGTCTTTACATACAAACAAATATTTACATAAAATGCAGAGACGGAGAGAGAGAAGGACAGACTTTTAAAACTTGCGGTTTGCTCTAAAATATGTTCAGCAACGCAGTTTGTAACATGCCCTAGTGAGACCATGGGGTAATGGTTAACTGAAAGGAGGAGTATGTCTGAAAGTTGGAGCTGAAATGTCTCATCACCTCCCCACACATCAGTTCTCTGAAGCTCAGGATTTTACAGCCATTTGTGAGTTTTAATGAGAATATGGTTAAAAGGAACAGAACAGGTAAAAAAAAACTGTACTGTGAAAACAGCAGATTAATTGTTTTGGCAGTCCTCACTCCCCCAACCCCATTTGCCTCCTGGGTGTTTCCAGGAGGTTGGTATCCCCCTCCCTTCCCCGTAGGGGACTGAAGTGCTTGCCCCATCCTCAGTGTGCCCATTTCAAAACGAACACAGCTCAGGTTCCAAGCTTGGCTCTCTTCCTACCTACTGCAGGGATGAAGCAGCCAGCCTCTGGTACGGACCGTGTCACCCGGGGAGACACCCTTAAGTGCCCAGTTCTTGGAAGCTGAGGGCCTTTCTGCTCTCCTCATAGGTGAAATGGACACACGTCATTGAATGCACATGGCTGAGTCACGTGCTGCTGCCCACCTGGGCAGCACAAAGAGCTAGAACATCCTACTTGGATTCTGATACAAATAAGGAATCTTGTGGTCACAAGAGCCTTCTTCAGCTTTAAAAATATAAAATTTGAATTAAAAATATTCAGATAGTAAAAAAACCCAGTATCTGATATGCAAGTCATATTCTTAAAGTGCAACTGAACAGCAAATACAAGTTGTGCCTTTTACAACCATTTTGATATAAAAAGGCCTTTTAACATTCCCTTTCATGTATTTTTAATTAATTTGTGTGTGCGATGTTAGCTCTTCATGTTCATTCCCACTGCTGGAGGCTTTCAGCATAACCCAACAAGCCTGGGCTTGGAATATGTGGTTTTCCGGTGCTGTAAGGGATCACGCCCTCAAGTGATATCACTCTTCAGCATTGCAAAGATCTGGCCAATGTTGCCCAGCGCACAAGGGAAAAGGAGTGATCTGGTATTTCTTCTTCAGGACTTTTTTCTGTTCTACTGCTCACATTCAATGACCTTCCATTACAAGTTAGATGTGGTCCATATACCCAGTGCACTATCAAATGGACTGAGGTCAGTTCTCTGCACAAGACCATTTACAATAAACTTTTTATCCAGCCTCCCTCTTTCTTCCCTCCTCCTCTGCTCCAGCTTCCACTGGCCCCTCAAATGCAGACTATGTAAACTACCATTGCCAGTTTGACTTGGGCAGGTGGGGGGAATTCTGTCTGTAGCACATCCTGTTGGTAGGCTGACACTCCAGGATAGCAGGTACCACTTGCTAACATGCACAGTTATAAAGCAGCACTGTGTCTGCCTGTCTGCTCGGTTTCACTGGCATCTGGATTTAATCTGTAATGCCTTAGCAGAAAACACTGGGGGGAATAAAGGGGGAACACTTCAGGCGGAAAAAACATGTTTCCACAGCTAGCAACTGCTCAGAGTCCCCAGGGACACTCCTACCCATTCTCCCTCAGCCTGAGCTATGCTCCCAAGTCAAAACGGGAATTCAAATCACAGATCCTGGCTTACAGGACACCTCTCTGAAGGAAGCAGAGAGCCAACAGTGAGAAACCATGCTAACTTCTGTACCAGGGAAAAGCCTAAAGGATGTTCAGCCCTGCTTGGGTGCCTCGCACCAGCGGTGTAAGTTCAAGCTGAAAAAGTCTGTACTCTGTACAAATGTGCTTGGGAATGAGACACTTTCTCAAAGACACTTGGAAGCAGGCTTAGTACTTCTTTAACAAGAATAGAACATAGCCAGCATCCCAAGGTGGGAAAACCTCTTAACACATGGTGTGAAGCACTAGACACCTACCCCACGCACAGTGCTGTTTCAGCTCTGCAGGACAAGTTAAGGACACAGTCTGCCCAGGGAATCTGTGGAACAGTGAATGGTGCTGAATTGCTCAGTGCATATCCTGCTCACTGGTTAGTGTGTGATTATGGTCAGAAACCTCCTGGCTGAAAAGCAGCAGCTTCACTAGCTGAGCCAAGAGGAGCTTCTTCCAACAGATGCAGCAGGAAATGTGCTATTTTTGTTTTCATGGATGTCTCTCTAGCTGTATCTCAGGAGTGTGAGGGTCCCCTCTTTCAGTGAGAAAGAGACACATGGGATATTTCTACCTCACCATTTTGGCTTTCTTGTTACAAAAATGTAAAATTTAAATAAATATAGGTTTATTAGTCCAAAAGAGGGAATCTGGGATGCAGAAGAAAAGGATGCTAAGAACACAAATAGATTCTTAAACTCCATGAGTGCGCAGGATTTTTTCGTAGAGGAAAACTCCTAGGGCAGGATGCATCCATGGGTACACGAAGGCTGCCCTTGCTGTGAAGCAGGGACCAATCCGCAGTAGTGTCTTTCTCTAACAGAGTTAAAACACTCCCTCCACAATCAAATAAGTGTAACAATCAAATTATTAATAAGAACACTAATAAATAGCCACAGGTAACAACGTCCAGTAATTTAGAAGTGGAAGTTGTAGGATGCAGCAGGCACACACACTCATCACTCGTCCATTTTTTTTCCTAAAAGATACAAAAATGAATCTCCTTTCAAGTATTAAAAAAATAAGTTAATTGACATAAAAGGGTCAAAGTGACTGAGGGCCCAGGCAGGTCTTAAGCTTTGTTTCCAATGTGCAAAAACAAAATACAGAGGAAAAAAAAAATAAAAACACTGAAAAGTCTTAATGGTGGTTCGGTCACTTAAGGGCTTCTCCCTTTTAGGGGCCTAACAGCCAGGGATGCCGCCTGGGAACACCCCTGCCCCAGCACACACTTACCACTGCCCCACAGCAGTATTTTCCAGTGTCAAAACAGTCACAACGAAAACAGAACAAGGAAGCCCACCAGCCTCTGAGCCGTGGCCATGAAGACTAAGGCCAGCAGTAGCTGTCTCTCCAGTGTGTAGCAAAGCAGATGGGCATCTTCCCTCTCTCTTCTTCTCCCCTTGTTCCCCACAGGAAGATTTAGGAGGCTTTGATAAGGAGAGAGTCCACTGATGCCCACTTCTCTCTAAAAACCAGGAGGCAGAGAGTTCTGTCACGCATACTAGCAGTATCTTCTCTGTCCCATATTTCTTCATATCCATGAATAATGATCAACTGCAGGTTTCTTTGGTGGGGAGGAAGACTAAAGCAAAGAAGGTGTTGCCCTGGGCTTCTGGAGCTCTCTTGGACAGCTGACTCCACTGCTACAGGTTGCTGTGGTTTGCCAGGGAGGGTTGCCACTTCCCTCCCTTTTATAAGAACTGGTGTAGTAAAAATGGGGAAGGAATGGACTGCCACAAATCCAGTTTACTTAAGGGTACTTCTTCCCTTAACCTCCTTCCCCACACATGGATTATTTCCCTCCCTCCTACCACACATACAAAAACACAGTCCCTTGTATAGAACCTAAAGGAGATTCCACGGTCTCAACTCATTTCTTCAGCTTGGCTTGCAGACATGTAAAACTTAAGCTTCTGGAACCAACACACTTATCAAAAGGCTTCTGAGTGGTTCAAACCAAATCCCTGCATGCTGTCGGACCCTTCGGAGGTTTCCCCTTCAACATCTTCCTATCAGTGTAATTCTGGCAAACTCAGGGTAGGCCAACTGGACAACACAGACCATCAGAGGTAAATGTGTTAAGCTCAGGACCAGTTCAAGCTAAAACCTTTGGAAAGCATGACTGCCTCCAGGTCCTTGTCTTCTTCCTTTTCTCGAAGCCGTTGCTCCTCAAGGAGAGCCACAAGAGAATCTCTCTGCTCCACTACTTCCAGCATCTCGTTCAGGATCCTCTTCTCCTCCGAGAGCTCCTCATCTGTCTTCAGATGATCTACAGAGATATCATAAACTATCAGCATACACAAGGCTAGAAATACACACATACAACCCATGAAATAGTCCCTTCTGCTCTCACCTTCTACTGCCATCCTCTCACGGAGTTCCTGCTGTAATCGACTCTGCCTGTCTTCCAGTTCTAGCTCCCGGGCACTGAAAGGGAAACATCAGAAATCCACGTTCTGGGTATATTAAAATACTGCATACATTGCTGCATACCCACACTCAGTTTCTGTTCCCTCTCTAGATATCTCCTGTGCATTTTTCCAACCTGTTTTGGAATATATCTTAAGTGTTTTAAGAGTTGTAACTGTGTTTTTCAAAGATTTAATGGTACTTGCAGCATTTCAGATTCTTTGCTTTCAATAGGAAATGCAATGCCAAAAATTGAGCAGATTATGGGTAGGATTAAATCTGAAGCAGCGTGAAAGAACAAACAATCTGCAATACCTCTAGGTATCTTCTGCTACTTTGCACTCTAAAGACAAAGTTACTTATTAACTAAGAACGTGTCAGGCCACGGCCTTTTCAGATTCGAATGCAGACACCACAGTGGGGCTTTTCTGCTCCAGGCACTAAGGTGATCAGCTTCCACACTGCCGAGGTGAGCTGACATACTCAGAAACTAATTTCAGTGAATTTGCATCATGGGAATACAGAAAGCTACCAATTTCATCAACAGGAAAAAAGCTTTATCCCTTGAGCCCAAATGAGAGGCACTGGAGTCCCACTACAGGCAGAGAAGAGGGCCACATGGCAAAGAATTAACACTTTGGGCTATGCTTAAAAGCAAACTCTGCCAAAAACCAGAAGGAGTCACACATTATTTCTGCATAGCTCAAAAACAGTTGCATAAACAATGTGTGTTTTATACAACAGGTTGAGCAGGACTCACATATCTGTACTCCTGCATGTGCACAAATAATTGGAACTTTTATTGCTTACTGCTATTACTCCTTCTTCTACCTCTCTTCTGAAATGTACTTGGATTCATACCTCAGCCACATACGAGCCTAAGAGGCTGCTGACCTCCTGGCCCTAAAGGAAGACAGTACTGACAGATCTTCCAATACTATTTATGACAGAATCCCCATTTTTTTCCACATTCACTTACAATATCATCAGTTCGGACTCGTAGCGAACCAAGGCATTCTTCTCCTGCACCAGCTTGAACCACTCCTGCATCAGCTTGGGGTCATCTTTCTTACCCATGCCTGCCAAAAAAGAAACCTGGTAAGTTTTCAGGTAATGCCCTGCAATCCTGACAAGCCCAAACCGCAAAAACAACAATGGGGCAAAATGTGCAAAGAAAGCCGAGCAAGATGCTGCCAGAGCACTCCCAAGCCGGGTCCATTCAGTTTGCCTAGAGTACACAGTAGAGTGGAAGTCACCTCCAAAAGGATTCTCTTCTCTTTGGAGCCCAATTTTTATTCCTTCCTGATTTTCCTGTGATTGCTTGTTTCTTCCTCATTCTTACTGCAGAAAGCCCCAAGCATTTGTTTTTTCCTGTCATCAGAAGACTTTTATAGATCCTCAGGGCAGCTACTTAAACATGCTCATCAGAAAAGGATTCAATTGCCACTTCATGTGTTTTACCTTTATTTTCTTCAATTGCATGTCCTCATTTTTTTCTTTTACTAGCCAAAAGTAACATCTTCTCTTTATTCAAGGGCTAAATAAATCTTTTCTGACTGCTCCTCCTAGCCACATGTATCTATTCATTTTTAAAAACCCCTCTGCACAGTGAACACAGAAACTAATTCTACTGTATTGCACATCAGCACTAAAAAGAACCCTCAGAAACGTTTGCTAACATCAAAGCAGAATAAAGATACCTTGGGCCTTGGCCACCGAGTACAGAACTCTTCGCTGGAATTCCTTTTATTTTAAAAACAACTCCTAAATTTACTCAGTAATCCACTGATGAATCTTGTATCTGTCAGGAGTCATGTGGAATAAATGCAGAAAGCTGTTCCCAAAGCCTTCTGTTGTTGCTATTTGTCAAACACAAAAGCTTACCGGGGCAAGCTCTTGGTCTGGGCCACTTATTCCACACTGAAGTGCCTGCAGATGAATTCTGTGACTTAGATCAGACCCCAACAAGGACAGCAGCAATGCTCCTGCCTGCATGGAATTGGGTGCAGGAGCAAGGGCTCAAACTGAGCTCAACAGCACTTTTGGTGTACTACATCCTATCAGCTTGCACTGCATGTAACCTAGGCATCCCAAAGTAACTACATCCCTGTCTGTGTTATCATGGATACACACACTCTGCATCAAGAACAAAAGCTCTCAAATAGTCCATTTGATGGTAAAATAATGAAGCAGCAATCTTACTGTCCAAACTCTGTGAGACACCTCACCAATACCACATCACTGGCGAGTTAATTCAGACCTGTGCCCTGCCTCATCCTCAGTATGTCACAGAAGCAGCTGCACAAGGGAGAGTCTACAACTCCTAGGAAACTGCAGCTTAGGCTGAGAACACCTGCCTTTAACCTGTCATAGCAGCCCTTGGGCGATCCCAGACCCGGCTGTCCCACCATGAGAGCCCCCGGCTCTGCGGCCTTTGTACCAGCGTGTGGCTCAGTTCCAAGCATTCCTTTCTGAGCATCTCTGCACAGTATGCCCATGTGGCGGCAGGAGAGGGAGACTGCACATGCAGATGTCCAGTGCTGTGGCGCCATGAAAACACTGGGAAGTCTCCCCTTCCTTTCCGATGCCAGGATGTATAAAAAACAAATGTCTCTAAGAAAAAGCCAAAAACACAACGCTACTGACCTATGAAATACATAAGTATTTTTAAACAGCCAATGAGCAGAGGAATAATGGGAGGATTGGAAAGGGAGCACTGACAACTGATGTGAGGGAGCACCATGGAAAGCAGATAAGTGGTTAGCAAAATTACACCATGAACACACATAAACAACCCCTTCCCCATGCCTTGGCAATGGAAACTCTACAGTAAACTCCATTTGGGACAGTTAAAGAATGCACTCAGCAAGACAGATGAGGGAAAACTGGTCTAACTTAAGGTCTGTTGGTTTTCAAAGTTCAAGGATGCTTTTGCAAACCAGTCCTTATAAAGACACAGTATTCCTTTAATCCCTACATGCTAATTAAAAGGCCATATTTAAGGCATCAGATTTTCTTCCCTTATCCCACCTTCCAAATGTCTTTCAGGAGGAATAGAGAAATTGAAGCCAGCAAATGAATATAGAAACTTTTGAGTGTGACATTACTGGTCCCACAGCTGCTGCCCAATGCCCCTCTCAGTCACTACACCTTCTCTAGCACAGGTGGGACTCACCAAAGGGATACTGTACCTTTAATAACTTGCCACAGGCTCAGAGAAGCTGGTTACCAGGTTGCTACAGAGAAGGTTGGTTTGGGGACACAGCAAGAGAAGGCTGGGGATGGGGACCTTGTGTTCACTATCTGACTAGTGCTGCTATGACAACCCAGCTGTGGTCAAGGAGGACAGGGAGTGTGAGGTTACGTTACCTTCATGGGCACAGCAAGGGCAGAAGGAGAGAGGTCTACGACGTGGTGTCCCGGCATTGGGCTCAACTTCAATAGGACCAAACGAGGAAGAGGAAGAGGCAGGAGAGGAAGTGGAAGTTGGAAGTGGAACGGAAGAGGAGGAAAGGGGTGAAATAAAAGACAAGCAAAGGACAAAAAGCATAAGAGTGAGAAAGAAAGGAAACACAAGAAGAAAAGAAAAGAAAAAATACCAGAAATGGAGAAGCAGAAACAAGGGATACAGTCTACAGATGAATAATGTCCCTAAAAAGCACAGATAACAGGCAAGAGGTAGACTGAGGTACTGGTGAACTCTTACTGAGCTGTACAAATACCACGCAGGAGGTTACTGTTACTGCATTTTTCCTAATGCACATTTTTCAATTGCATGGTCTTTAACCAAAAAGTTCGTGACCCAGATCTTAGGACTAGCAGAGATGAATATTTAGCTCCTGCTGATAACATCAATTTTCAAGCAGGGTTACAGTAAGTCTCGCCTGCATGTGTAAGACACCAGCTGTAAGCAGCCACCCTACCTTAAAGCCTTATCAGGACCAGGCTCTTATCACCATGGCAGCATCCACTGATGGTAAAAGTGTCCTTTGTAATGGAATATAATGTCTTCAGACAGGGAACATCACAGGGAGAATCCGATTACCATGGAACCAGCCTGCCAGGATCTGCTGTGTCAACTATGGTGAGTACACATGTACTCAACTGGATTGTTGTGCTTAGAGGGGAAAAGGCTTTTACATGGATAAAAAAGTGATTCACATCAGGGTCTACAGGGGCAATGACCAGCTGAGGGCTTTGCAGAGTTAAAACAGTAAATTTAAAGCTCTCCCTTGAAGTTCTCATTTCACAAAGCATTTTAAAGCTTACAAGTCCTCTTAGTATTGGTGACTTACTGAATCTTTGTCATCTTTTCTGTCAGACACTGAAGGACAAACACTTCTCATCTCTCAAAAGGTTCAGCTGCTTTAACACCAAGAATCTGCTTTTCAGCTGTACTTAACATTACAGAGATAAACAGGAGGAAATAACCAATGTCACTAATAGTAACAGGAGGACATGCACCAGGGAGGTGATGAGCCTGAAACATCAGAGGAGCAGAATGGAACACTTACTGCTCTCAGGGCACAACTGCATTCATAAAGAGGAGGCATTTCTGTGCTGGGAAGAGGCATAAACTCCACAACAATAATATGGTAAGAATAATGCTTTTTTTGAAAAAGTCAGCAGAGTTTGATATATGTGGTTCAGAGAAAGCTTTATAGAACAAGACTACCCATGGACTGGGAAGGCTTTAGAAGGGACCATCACAGAACTAGACCAGCACATGGAGGACACACTGGAGCAAGAGGGAGAGCACACCAGCTTCAAAGCCCGTGACTGAGCAGCACAGCTTTCTCAGACAGGAAGAAACCTCTGTACTGGAGCAGGAAGGGGTGACATTAGGAGAGGTGCCACAGTTGGCCATAGGACAGTTACAAAAAAAGCATCGTACCAACGTTAGTTGACAGGAACAGGACCTGAATTACAGTTCTTCTGAATTTTCAAACTTCCTCATTTAAAATGAAAAAATACTAAGGCTTTTTTTTTCTACAATTGCCATTTCACAGACCAGGTTACAAATGCAATCACAAACAAAAAACCCTCCAAACCACACCAGGCACTGTGAAGAACAAGCTTCCACACAAAGCAGAGCATTTAGTGCATGATATTAATGAATTTTTTGTATTCCATATCCTATCTTATTCAACATTAATTCTTCCATACAAGCTTTAGTACTCTAACTTGGTCTAACTCCTGTTTTGGAGGGGTGGCAGGTCAGGAGGTAGATATTTAACTGTATGGAAAAATCCACTTCAATTTTTCAGGGTTTGAGATTTCATTCAGAATTGGGGCGTCAGTTCTTTGAGAAATTTCAAACCATGGACATACATACACTTGGTGAGGAACTCCCAGCTTTTCATATGTGATCAGAAAATACATACCCAAACGTGAAAATCATCTTCATATCACTGTGAAACTGCCACACAACTACCAGTTTTTGTCATCAGTGAACAAACAGTCTGATACTAGGAAAGGACACCATCTCTGATCTCGAGTGAAAAGCCGCAGGGGTTACACAGCAGCTGACTAATACAGAGCTCATCCCACAACTGTGTTTTCTTCCTTTGCTCTTAATTACCCTCCCACTCTTGTCCAAGGAAAATTTGTCCTTGAATCAAGTTACAAAGTCCAAGGTACCTACAATAGCCCTGCTACTAGAAATGTTGACATTCCATTTCAGTAAGATAGTGAACATAACCTGTAAAATTAAGATCCTTTCCAGCTATTTCAGTCATAAATTGTAGTTTATATCAGTGAATACAGGTTAAATGATCATTGCAATTGCTCTGGAAACAATTTCTGTTCAAAGCAGGATGATTAGCAAGGCTTTAAGGAGTCTTCCTTATGTACTGAAGGTCCTTAACAGCAAAAAAAAAGGAGGAAAGTACAACCTGAAAACTTCCCTCGCAATGCTTCTCTAAAGCTGTGAAAATTATGCCCTAAAAAGTGACATAATCTGAAGCTGCAAGTATTATAAAACATATCATGTATCAGAATTTGAAATATATTTTTAAAAACTTCTCTAAGGTGATAGCCATGAAAACTGCCTCCCCATCCCTGCTCATAAAGTCTACCAGCACGAGGGATGGACTCTGAGCAGACTGAAATAGGAACTTTCTAATTATGAGAGAATAACTATTTTATAGTACATCCTGAAATGGAGAAAGCTTTTTCATTGACAGGAATCAATCTTTGTCACATATTTCCCTATCCCTTCAGATAAACACTTTCAAGAAAAGGCCTCTTAACTGTTTCAGAAACAAAGAATTTGGGGGGAAAAAAATCAATTGATAAGTGGAAAATGTTTTCCCTGGGGCAGACAGTAATTTTAGACAGTGAATGTATCATCAGATCATTCACATTCCTGCCAAGGTTAATTTAAAAAAATTCAGCTTCACAGCAAGAGTTGTCCCTGTGTGTAAGTATGCTGCAGGACAATTCTGGAAAAAGGCTGAACTCCTTGTCCAGTACTATCAAGAAGGAGAACTGTGCAATGGCTCAGTTCACAATATGGTGTTAAAAGCTGTCTCATCTACCTTGCCCTTATCACACATCTGATTACATTATAGAAACCCTTACAAAGCTTCTTATTTCTCCCAAAGCCATTACCAATCCTACAAGAAATAGTATTATTATACTGTTGTTTAGAGAAGAAAAATCACCATCTCGTGGTCTCATTAAATTAAAAGCAGGATCATCACTGCATTTTTTTTGGACATTGAGTGAGGGCCAGATAGGAAAATCCCTCTGGTCATGCAAATTAAAAAACCCCCAACAAACCCAACCCCCTTTCTGCTTAAGTCTCATTCAACACCAAAAATACCCAGGCCAGGTCTGGAGACACAAGTCTTCACCCACAGCATGGAAAGAGTGCTGCTGGCAGCAGCAACACCTGCTGAAGGAGTTCAACTGGAAGGAGCTGAAGGGCACGAGGAGAACCATTTTGCGGCCACTCCGTTCTTCGGTTCCCCCTGTGCTGTCAGCAGGTGTCCGAGGTGTGCCTGCAGCTTCCAGACAAAAAGCCACCATTTTTTTCATCAGAGAGGCATACCTGCTGTGTTAATCACAGGTTGTTCCTTTCCAGTGCCACAGGCCAGCCTTCCCAACTGTGCAAAGCCCTGGAAGCAGAGCTCAGCAGCCCAAGCTGCTGCCCAGCAGAGGCATGGCACAGAGGCAGGAGCTGCTTGTTAAGGAAAGGACTGTGCCTCAGCTCCTGAACACACTGAGCATCCTAGACAGGTAGAAGCTCTGCCTTGCAGACCAGACACATTCCATCAATAAAGTGACTGGAATTATCTTGCCTCTGTGAAAAGAAGCCTTTCCCAGATATTTCTGGGCCATCTGGTGTGCAGCCATGACAAGAAAGACCTGTTTGTCTTAGTACTCTTGAGAGATTCAGACTTTGCTACAGTGGTGCAAACCAAGACCTAGGCCAAGAGTAAACACTGTAGCTCCAAAGCCTCCTCTAAACAAGGGCTAGAAGTTGTATAGCTCCTATGAAAACATGCCTTCCTTTTCACTGTATGCTGGTCTTTGTTACACAAGATACACTGGACTGTTGTCTTCTTTTCTAATTTTCAATTACCTATTGTTTAAAGGTTGGTTTTGTCCTTTTCTGCTGTAGCTACATGACACTTCTACACAATCAGAAACACAGTGGTCAAAACTATGGGTCAGGATGAAGAAAGCGCAGCAGAAAGTTTGAAGTGGCAGACCTCATTATCCCCAAGCTACAGCTCACACTGATTCCCTTCTTGTGTCCTGTGGTAGGAGAACTGTGACAATTTCTAAGAAGTGCTGAGCCCCTGCAAGTTAAAATTACCTGAACAAATGTACCACAGATGAAATGAGATCATGTTCTTTGCAAGCTTTCCATCCAAAGACTTTGAATTCTATATTGCTGACTAATTAGTGTGGTTTGGAAACCAGCAGCACTGGGCAGGAAATCCAGCTCCAAGGCTAATTTCAGTTCCACTGAAACATTATGTGGCAATTGACCTCACAATCTAAGAGTACAACACTTCAGAAATTCTTGTTCTAATAACAATTTCCATCCCTCATTTATCATGCATACTAAGAGCTCTAATTTTAAATCAGCGTTTAAAATATGGACCCTTCCAAAAGACGTCGGTAAGTCACACTGCACTGGTCACACTAAATATCCTCTTTCCCACCCTTAAAAATATCAGGTATGGTCAGAAACCCAAGTACTGAAAAAGAAAGCATTCCATCCTTACTATTTGGTGAAGCTGTTGAACAGCAGCATTGTAAAAGAGCACGGATACAGAAAGCCACCGCTTGGAGAACAGCAGCAGCAGGTTGCAGGTTGAGGGCAAGGATTCTGACAAATATCCCATAAGCACATTGCTTAGTGTGTCTGACTTAACAGTTTACTGTCAAACCCAATATCCTCTAAAGCACAGTCACTAGAAGGAACCTGGGGAAAACTCACATGCAAACTGAACTGCTTTTATTTATCCAGCAGAAGGGAGGCAGGGGAAAAGGCAGGGGAGGGAAGGAAAACTGGGGAAAGCAAAAGTTGGAGCAGAACACATACACAAATGACTGCACAGAAGTCTTCTGCTTCTACTAGACCTTGAGGCACTTCAAAATATGGTCAGAATTAGTAGTCCTGCACTGACCCTGTCTCTCAAGACTGTTAGTTTTTGTGTGCAGAAAGAAATAGGTAAATGGGAATTGCCTAACAAGTACTCATGCTTAACAAGTTCTGCTTATCAAGTGCTCTCTCCTGCTCAAAATTTATGGCAAACAAAACATGTTACCAATTCACTTCAGTGTCAAAAACAGCTGCAGACTGCAAAAACAACATTTATCTTACATGTCCATTCCCCTTCCAGGAGAGCTGTGTTTGTCAGTCATGAGAAATAGGACTGTTCCACTTGAATATATCAGACTCCAGCCCTGCAGTTAGACCTGAAGGACTTTAAAGGACACAGTCGGCTCAGATATTTTAGAGAAGTTAATAAAAACTGAAGTTGTTGTAGCATGTGCTTTAAACAAAGTACAAAGATTTTAAAAAAAATCATTTCTATTTTCCCTCCATTTACCTGAGGTTCATAAGGCTCTTGTCAAGAAGGGAGAACATATGTCTGAAATCAATACTATCAAACCTACCAGCTCTCTTCCCTACATCCTTCTTGTCTCCCTTGGCATACCCCAGCCAAGAAGAAAGCAGGATGGAAGTGTGTGGCTGTTTCCTCACTGATTCCCTGCAGGGTGCAGGGAAAAGGAAGCCGCTCATTTGGACGCAGAGAGAACAACGGAGGTACCCTCCATAGGCAGACAAGGAGCAAAGCGGGACAGGGAGCCAGTGGGTTAGGAGGAACCGAGGCTGGGACTAAGGAAGCAGGGCGACTAAATGCAAACTACTAAACAAGCACAGACAAAGGGAGAGGGAAAAAGGGGCAAGGGCTGAAGGGAGAGGGCAGACTTGAGAAGAAGATATTACCTACAATTTTCCAAATAATGCTGTGCAGAAGAGGGAGCAGAGCTCACACATTTTGGAAGAAGGCCAAAGGCAGGGATTTAGATTGTGGAGACTGTGTCAGTGGGAAGACTAGAGCAGAAGAAGCTAGTGGGGAGGAACAGGAGGTCTGAAGGGTAGAATGCTAGGATTTCTTTGTCAAGAAGGTGGGATTAAAATTATAAATGGCTGAGAAGCAGAAACTAGGACTGAGAAATAAAATGGAAGTGGGGTAAGGAGCTCTGGATGAAAAAAAGACAGGATAAGGACATGGACTGTCTGGAAGGAGGGAGTAGAGAGACAAAGTGTATATCCACCAGATCACTGCATCCTTCCACTGCTTGACTCAGAATCCATGTTTTCAAGTCTCACCATTCCACAGCTGCCAACAAACAGTGAAATCCACTGATTGTGTCCCATTTCCTATCCATAAGGATGTACATAGAGGATGACAACCTAGTGTTGCTACCAGTTATTCCATAAGGGCACAAGACAGAGTTCTCTGTGGTGGATCTAAAGGCTGTAAGTCTGGTGATATATCAATATAATACAAAGTCTTAATTTCAGTTGACTTTGCAACCTTTGTAATGTTCTTTTAACATAACCATGTACACAATATACACACAGGAACAATTACTCAGAACTGATATGTGACCTCTGTAGCATGAAATGAAACATCTGCTTTACAGCAACAGTACACAACATTTTAGAACAGGAAGAGAGGATTATGGCAACTGAGCAGAGCAACAGGGCATAGTTATCTGTAGCAATAGCAATCTGTAATCCTGCAAACTGGAAGTTGACCAGGATGTCAGAAGTTACCACTTCCCTGCACAAGTTGTTGCGCAATCTGTAACAACTAAATGAAACCCAACTCTCATTAGTGTGAAGAAAATCCGGAATAAATTACTGCCCTGATCATTAAAGAATTATTACCAGTTTAGAGATAAGTACTTTCAATTTTTCTTATCATTCCACTGACAGCACGGCTCCAGAGCCACGGCTGTGCCTCAAGACACACAGGCTGCCACACAAGAGCTAACCACGCTCGCTGCCTGCAGTGCTCAGCAGGGCCTCCCAGCAAACACGGACGGCGCTCCAGGGATTTCAGTGGCACTCCACCCAGAGGCAGCGTCCTGCAGACTTGTCAATTTGGAAGCGGAGCTCTGAATCTGCCACTGAATAGTGACAAGGATCACCAGAGCAATGTGTCCCTTCTGGCAAAAGTGTTCTGGCAGCCCGAAAAGCACATACAATGCAAATTACAGAGGCAACAAAGTAATACTATAAAGCCACATACTCCAGGCTATATTGGCTCACTGCATTTAAAGGGATACTGCCCAGTTACAGGCGTTTTTTAAATTGTCTTGAAAAAGTATTTTTGAGATGAGCAGAAATTTGATATAGTTTTAAGAGGTATCAACCATTTTTTTAAAAAAACATGAATATTGTCTCTGACTGATGGAAGCCCAAGTGACTGAGTCACCATACAACTAAACCCAGCCTGTTAAATAATGACCACTCTGAGGTGACTCAAAGAAATGGAAATGGCAAACATGCAAAAAGGATAAACAGTAAATTCCATTTCCAATTAAGATTTTCTCCAAGGCAACAATTCTTGTGACAGTGTCCCTTTAAGTAAAGATTATTTTGCTTTTCTTTAAGCTACTATTAGTGGATTGGATGGGATCGCTGTCTCTAAGGAGGCATTAGGAGGAGAGGCAGGAGGAGGGAGAAGTGTAGTGGAGATAGTATTAAATAGGGATAAGGGTCTGTTAAGCATAATTCAGCATCAACCCTTTTACAGCTCCTACTCTATGCACACATGGGCGTGGGCCAGCCTTGATGGATAAAACCAGGGAGAGGGTTTCAAGATCTCTCTGCAGGAGACAGCCCAGGAGAGAATGCCAGAGGGACCGAGCAGTGAACGAAGCACAGGGCTAGCAAAGGACTATCACATCAAAATTAGCACAGGGGAACTGGGCAACAAATAGGTCTACCAAGGAGAAAAGTCTCCCATTTTGAAATTTGAACTTGGGTGGATATTCTTAACTCAGATGAATGTGCCAGGACAATGTGGAGTCATTTCCAACAGAAAGCTACAGGTAGATACTACATGGGATATCCTCCCTGGAGGAGGAGAAAAAACAGACAGTTAAAAGCGTGGGCAAGATTATGTTTGAAGGATCAAACGCAGAACAACACAATGAGTCAGGGAAAGACTTCTAGTGATGTATCTTGGATCAGGCCTAGAGCATGTGGCTCTCTCACTCTGCAGAGCTGGTCTGTAAGGCACTCCCTCAAAAACCCTCACAGTTTAGATCAAGCAACTTTATACTCTGAAAGATGGGACCCTCAGATAAATAACAAGGCAACTGAGCACAGTTTGCTTTCTCATGGATCTGCTGACCGACAGATGTGTTCACTTCATAAGGATAGATTTGGGGTGATTAAACTAGAAAAGCAAATTTTAATTTTCAAGATGGACAAATGTTAAACAAATGCTGTTTGCATCCCCAAAGTTATCCACCTACTAAGGGATTCACAAAGTAACATTAATTAAAGAAATGCAGAACCATGGTATAGAGTGATGAGTCTTAAGTGAAAAAAAAGAGCTAAGCACTCTAACGTTTTTAGCACTAAATGGGATATTAAAACAGTAACATTGCAAGAAGCTTGTTAGCTTTGTAATGATGCAAACTGGACTGGCTGGAAGCTACCAGCAGATTCCATCAAAATGACTGGAACTTTTAACAGTAGATTCTTTCCTAATCGTACAGTAAGACTAAACAAAAAAGGAGACCTATCTGTCCTCTACAAGTGTTTTCCAAGTCCCTTGAGGGAGCATTTTGGTTTTGTTAGATTGACAACACTGGCTTTTTTTTGGAAGAAACAAACAAGCCTTAAAAAGGCAAGAGGGAGGCAATGGCATGACTACTCCCTGACACTGCTGTTCGCTCTTGGGAGCAGGTCAGTTCTGCTGTCCCCTTCACATGAAAATATTTCAGTGGTAGAGTTGGACTTTGCAAAGTAGAAGCAAAAAACCAGAATGACCCTCCATTGCTAGCAGGGAAGGGTGGGTAGAGTGAAAACAACAAGCAAATTTTGAAATAACCAGCACTGTGGAAAATAGAAGAGGGAGCCTTACACATGGTTTGTAGAGCATGCCAGGATCTCCTCTTCCTGAGCTGGAAAAGGGGTTCTGCTATAATCAGTCATGTGCAAGGGCTATTTCTTCTTGTTTGTGAGCCAAGGATGGGAGAAGTAGGTGAAGGGAAGGGTGGGGAGGAGTGTCAGCAGGGTTAGTGTCAGCAGGAGGTTCAGCCATACATACCACCCAGATGCAAGTCGATGAGGTCACTGTAATAAGACTCTCCCCAATAGTCTACAACAAGGAATTGGTGAAGACAGAGTTATTGAATCAGACACCCACCCTAGCCCCACACAATCAAAGCAATACATGAGAAAAAGACAGACACAAAAAAAAGGCAAACAAGAGACAGGCAGCTATACACGTGGGCACACACACACACACATATATATAGAAACTGTAAGTCTCTCTCTTTATTATATACCTATATGTACACACACACACAAATATACCACAAACACATATATTGGGAAGATGAGGAGAAAATTTCCAGCAGGCAGGTGAGGACTTCCAAAGGGAAAAATCAAGAAGTCTACACAGAGACACTTCACCTATTTCTGTCTGCACCAGTACCTGTCACTGATGTCCCTCCTGTTCTTGCTGAGAAAAGTAGAATTAATCTTGTTGCTTTTGTGCTGAGCAATATGTCAGTAGGAAACAGTGTAATTTCATAGGTCAGCTGCAGGAAAGGTGTAAGGACTGATTTCCTGGAGGCGAGTGAGTGAGGATGTGTGTCTGGGACATGGGTGAAGGCACTTGAGCACCGACAGGAATGGCAAATGCCCCGGTGCAGGATGATGGGATTGTGTGTTCCTGTTGCTGCAGCCTCTGTGCCAGGGAGAAACTGCACAGCAGTGTGGGCACAGAGACGTGTATGTCCACAGCTGCTACAGGCAGGTGCACCACAAGTCTGGGGCTGTGGAACGTTTTCTTGGGAAGAGACAGATGGGAGTCCTGAGAGCAACATTTCTCACTGCATATGATTCACTTGATGTAAAGAGGTGGCTCTTAAATTTTTCAGTACTCATCTGACAGTAGGAGACATTTTCCAAGCTCTTAAAAATGACTACGAAGGTTTATGCTTAAGGGAGAAAAAGAAAGGTTCCAGAAATTTCTGATTTGACATATTTTTAAGTAAATAATTGAAAAAAGTTAAAATCCACACAGAAAATCAAAGTCATTAGCATGTCCAAACAGGCGAATGCACTATAATTCCAAGTACTGTTGCATTAGTAACATTACCATACAATAAATAGCTCCAACAAGGAGTCCCTTGGGACACCACAGAAAGCTGGGAAAATTCTTCATTGAGATCCTGCTTTACCTTTGTAGTGAAATACCATGATGCAGTAGGAAGGGGGGAGTGGGGGAAGGAAAAAAATAAGGATGACGAAAGCTTAGACTACCTGTATATGACAAACTTGACACCTGAAATAGAGCTTACATTGTCACTCAAGAGAGAGCTTACATTCCAAATCATTCATTCTTGCTATGAATGCAACTATCAAGGGCTGAGATTTTCAAAGATAATCACAGAGACTATATTAAGGCAATGAAATAATCATAGGGTGTGAGATCATTTTCTGAATCAGAAACTGCATGTTAGGTTGAGCATTCAGCTTTTAAAAGCACAGAAGACCAACTGTGCTTGCCTGAGGCTGAGCTAATTTAAAACAGGAAAAGACAACGAGGTAACTAAGAAGATGCAATTATTTTGTCAAAATTAAAGTTGATGGTGACCTCCATAATGTCTCTGAGTTTGATTAGTTGAAGAGCAAGTGTCATCCTGTAAATATTCCAACTGGACCACTACCAGATAACTTGTGAAATTCCTGGAAAGAACGTTGAGCTGTCTGTACCTATTGCTAGGATCTAAACTACTGTAACCTCTCAGGAGAACAGCAGGGCATTGCTGTGAAGAATTTATGACAGTCTGCTCAGCATTAGTCACTTGACAATAACATTTTAAGGATGATGCAAATTTGATGAAAAATAGAAACAAAATTATTCTAAGTAAAGAAATTTTTACCCAGGGCACCGATTTTTGTTCTTACCACTCCAAATGAGAAATATTTTTCTCTAAAAACACAAGGTGGTCCAGAGGTCAGAGAGCTGAGGAATGAAAGTTAACAGAAGACCTCTGCAAGAGAAAAAAATTGAAATTCTTTGCAGATAGGAAAGATGACTAAGAGGCAACATACTAGAAGATGATAAGAGAAGCAGGCCAGGTAGTCTTCTCCATCTTTTTCTATAACAGAAAAATGGAATTGTTACAAATTACAGAATTCTGTTTCTTCTGTCAGAATTTTCAAGTAGTGGGAAACTGCTACTAATACTGTGTAAAACTTCATATTTAAATGCCTGTCAGCAACTAATTTGTTCTTCCCCTGCAGGGAGGGAAACTGAAAAATCCACTCATTACAGAGCCTAATATTTTCTGTTAGAACAGTTAATACTGGTTGCTGTATGTGGAAGAGCCATTGCTTTGATCCTGCACTGCAATTCTTCTGTATTTATGTGGACAAAGTATGTGCACAGGAGACAAACCTCCCACCCTCCTCCATTTCCTCTCCTTAAGTACAAGCTTATGAGGAGATTTTTTTGTTTTTATGCACTGTCTTTCCCTTTTCAAACTCCTGTTTTCATGTTTCATTAGGGGAGGGACACAGCAGAGACAACGCCATGACTCCACACCTTTACACAATGGTCCTGCTGGATGTTGTGCTCACTGTTAGCTCAGTACCTTCTACAGTGTGGATGACAAGAAAATGATACTGTGCTCTTGAATAATTAATGGCGATGTTGGAGGCAGAAATTAACTGTATTTAGGAAATGTGATGCCACGGACCTTAAAAAGAAGAAATTCAGTTCATTTTATTGCAAATATATGTAAAATGTCTAGAAAAAGGAGGCTGAAGAGAGACCTTATTGCTCTCTACAACTACCTGAAAGGATGTTATGGACAGGTGGGGGTTGGTCTCTTACCCAAGTAACAAGCAACAGAACAAGAGGAACTAGGGGAAGTTAAGATTGGATATTAGGGGTAATTTCTTCATGGAAGGGGTTGTAAAGCACTAGAAGAGGCTGTCCAGGCAAGTGTTTGAGTCACCATCCCTGAAAGTTTTTAAAAGATGTGTGGATGTGGCACCTGGGAACCTGGTTTAGTGGTGGGCTTGGCAGTGCTGGGTTAGTGGTTGGACTCCTAACCTTAAGAGGTCTTTTCCAGCCTAAATGATACTATGATTATGATCTTGCAATAGTAGATAGAGAGGTGAAGCATGGAATTACTTATAATCTCGTATTTCAGACAACACAGGTTACTTTTTTCCCCCAAGGGAATGTGTTCTTTGCTAATCCCCTGAAATATGTGGAAAAATAGAGGATGGTGAATTCTTTATGTCAGAGTTAAGCTTCTGTAAACATAATATATGACCTGTTGATAGAAACATGTTGCAAGAGCAAAGCATACCCTAGAGACTTCCTGAAGAAAAGAGATTTCAATTTTGCAAAGCATGACCTACAGTTTCACAATTCTGCTGTGAAAGTCACAAATGCACAAGCTCATCTAAGACTGCATCCGTTTGGGAGAGCTGGGAGTGAGAAGTTAGTTACACATAGATTTCATCCTGCAGTGTCCCATACCAAATACTAATACTCTTGGTCATAGTTTGCCCTCTCTGAACATTTTTTAGGCATTCCATCATTCTTCAGTGAGAGAGCATTCTACCATGAACAATGTTCTCTCAGCTACTAAGTTTTGTGACTTGTGCTGGCATGTCTCACATGACAGTTGTTCATCAGCTCAATAATGAAGATGGACTTCCAGTTGAAAAGAAGAAAAATGGAAAGGACCATTAGAGACAATGGAGGTGGGTTTAGTAAGGGCAGTAACTGGCAGGCCAGAGAGCAGCGTGAGGCTGCACAGGAACACACAGCATAAGGAAGGAGGCGCCACTGCACAGACAGAATTTTTGCACAAGGCTATTTTTTTGAACCCACAAATGAAAATAACACTGATCATAAAACCACCGAAGTCCTCAAGACTGTTCTTCACACTTGCAGCACCCACTTGCTTTGATGACCACTCAGTTCTGCTGCTTTGGCACACCCCTATGGAGCATTAGACATACCTAATTCTGTCCAACCGGGAACTGATGGGAAGTCACAACAGACTTTTTTTCTGGTGAACCTTCACTTCCTAATTACATTCCATCTTCACAGGCATAGAGGTGGCTCTTCAATCCAAGCAACAAGCAAACATTTTACAAACATCTGTTCCACTATTGCCATGCCTGAACTCTGACCCTTGTAATCAGGTACATAATCCTGGGCCTGTCAGGTGCACACACACTGCATTTGCCTGTTGGATATCTGACTCCTTGCAATTGAGGATTTTTTTTTCCAAATCATTATCCTACTATCAGCATTATCTGAACCAGGCACTCCTCCACTCATATGCCTGCCAGATCAGATGATACTAATTCAATTTAATTTCAAGTACACATAATATTTCTTTAACAGCTTGACACGGATACCTTTTAGTACATGTGTGCATTTCTGCTCTGCACAACTTTGTTGGAAGTAGCCAGTGTGCTGGGCTGTGCAGTGAGGAAGATGTTCTGTGATGGTCCCTTGCAAGGACACTACCTTGATAATCCAACACAATAGAGAAAGCACACACAGTTTCACAATTATTTCCTTAACATACAAACAGGGTTCTCTTATTGTGACCACTCTGTGTGAATGGCAGAGAGGAAACACCTGCAATTTTCTAGCTGTAGCATCCAGTAATATGCAGAAACACTCAGACAGCCATTAGTAGCTGGAGAATTACCTCCTAAGCCTCAGGCAAAGGTAAGTGAACTAAGTCTCTGCAAATAGGGAAGTCCCAGAATTAGAAGGAAAAACAAGGCCTTAGGAAGATAGTAGAAAAGGGAGAATGGATTCACATTGGACTCTAGGCTATAATGGTCCAATTGCCCCTAAAATCCAAATAGCTATGGACTACTGCACAAGCACTTGGTATGAAAACATGAAAAAACAAACCAAGTTGTGATGGATACCTGCTTCTCCTCGAAGGGCCTTCTCCACAGCAACTCCTCTCTCCTCAAGTTGCCTCTGCTTCTCTTCCACTTGTTCAAGCTGTCGCTGGATAATCTGTTCAGAGAAGAACGGAGCAGAATCTCACCAAAAGCAATTCTCCTGCTCTGTCTGCAGCACATCCAGCACTTCAGTCAAATGTGCCTTTTCAAAAACAAGCATTTGTATTCAACAACACACTGCTTCAAAAGCTAACTGCTTCAAAAGCAACCATCAGAGACCCTCCAGTAACATCCCCCCCACACCATTGCATCTGATCTCTTAAATCTGCAAACACCTTGATATTCACTTATTTGCTACAACTCCTACCACCTTCCTGAACAGTGAACTGAAAGGTGATTCTATTCAGTCAGCTGAGCCCCTAACTTGAATTTTTAACAAATCCCCATCACCTATAGATGATGTCAACAGTCTTCCAGCAGATTCTGTGGTAATTAAAGGTTGATTTGGTAACACTTCATCCACCAGCATAATTAGCAAAGCAATGACAGATGCAACTCCATCAGGTATTATCTTAGTTCCATCCAATGTATGATGTTTCACTCATCTCCTGATAGAGAGGTGTTATGGGCATTATTTTTCTAAATGTAAAATCACTGTGACAGGTTTCAGCCATTCCTCACTGCTCAGTGTCATGATACCAAATTTGAAAAAGGGAGCAGGAGCAGGGACACTCATCTAGAAATAGAAGAAATTCTGCCTCTGTCTTCTCTTCTCACACACTCAGAGGAATGTCAGGATCACGGTGCTTTCACACAGAGTGAACCACCTGCCTTGACCAGATGACTGTGCCTGTGAGACGCTACCTGAGCTCTGTGTAACCTCTTCAGCTCCTCTTGCTTGGCCTGCCTGCGCGCAGCTTTCTGCACTCGCCGGGTCAGCTTGGCATTCAGCTCCTCCTCTGTGTACGCCCTCTAAAGGAAGGAAACACAGGAGCACATCTTACTGACATGTTCAGAGGTACAGGGGCAGGGATGACCATTTTCTCTTCCAAACATCTCAGAAGGGAGGTGTTCTGTCTTTGTCATGGCTGTGTCAAGCTTCTGTAGGCAAAGGTGTTCACAGTGCAGTGAGCAACCATTTCAGGATCAAATCAGGAGTGAAGAAGCATATAAGCCAACTGCAAAGCTGTGCTTTTATATAACATCCCACCCCTGCCTTCCATTACGATATGAAACCTCTCCCCAAAGATCAAATCCATTTTTATTCTATTTCTCAACAGATTTAGCCAAATGGATTTAGTTAAATCAATGAGTATGGTATAGAGGGGTCATCTTGATTTCATTCTGAAAGGGGGTAAATGTTTGTCTATGTGAACAGCTACAGCAGTGTAAGCTAAGAAATTATTACAGACTGGTGCAGTTGTATTGGAATTCCCCTCTCCCTATTTTTCTGGAGCAAGAACATCCATAGTTGGGATTTACACTGGTAGTGACTACCTGTGTAAATTTGTGCAGCTTTTCAGTGAATCAGGAAGGCAAAAAGACATTTGAAAGCAGACTGACATTCTGGTGAGAGATGGGAAATCCCATCTCAAAACCAACCCCATAGAATTCACTGGTGTCAAACACAGCAAACAACCCCTAAACTAAAATTAGAAACTTATACCACCAGAAGCCACTAAAAAGGAGGAAAGCTACTTTTAATAGAAACTGAAAGGTATTTCCTCCTCTTCTGTCAGTGAAACTAGTTTAAAAATAAGTCTTTCTAACATTACTGAAATTGGGCTTAGTATCTTTTCAGAGGTACTTGTTGATGTGCTGTAGTCTAGGAGGGCTTGCAGAGTTTCATAGAATTTAAGTGTAGAAAAAACTTCACAACTGCATTAAATGGACTACAGTGAAGAAAAGGACTATGTTCTTATGCACATGTATGTAACCTTTAAGGGTCTGCTGTAAACAGATGTCTTCCACTTCTGAGAAGGATCTCCTCCATGGACAGTCAACTTTAGAAATAGTGTTAAGTCAGACCGCCTTGAAATTTTCTTTATCTGGTTACTGTACTGGCACATTGGTCAGTCTACCTCTGGTTAATTGTTCTTAGAGAACAGAATTCAAGGCAAGATCAATTAAAAATCCCTCAGGTAGGTTGTTGGCAAGCACCATTGTTAGAGCTTCAAGAAGCCAACATTTTCCTCTTTTGAAAACATGAAATCTACAATGATACCCAAATCAGAAGGTAAAGCAACAGAGGGTGTGACTTTCCTTTGCCATATAACACTGTCATGACTGTGAAGACAGGACAGTAAGAATTACAGAAACCAGCAACTTCTGCCTTGATTTTAGCTTGATACAGTTTCACTAAGATTGAGTGAACTCAACAATTTTGAAGGATGCTGATTAAAGTGTGATGATTCATTTGAACTTACATTCTAAATATTAAAAAAAAGAATATGCAAACATATTTAATTGCCTTGAGAACCAATTTGTTCTAAAGCTCACAGATCATACACATCACTGTACAGAGGTGCACTGATAAATGCATGCATTCCAACCAGTCAGACATCTCGGAGCTTAACGCATTTTTGGTAGACAACCTCTACAGAGAATTTGCTGCCCATGTCTGCCAACATCTCAGGCATGCACAGTCCCTGTGGGTGGTGTTAGTGCACATGTGGTGGGGAGCTATGGATTCAATGGGTTAATACAGGGACATGCAATGCAACAATGGCCAACTAGTGGGAATGGAGACACTACCTTTGACGAGTATGATCTCTTGAATGCCAAGGCGTGTGGTACATAGATCGACTTTAAAGGGGGAATGGTAAAGGAAAAAAAATAAAAAAACGTACAAAATGAAGCAAAATCAGTTCAACATTGAAAACAGATGCACAGTAACAAAACAAAGTGGTTTTTAAATGAAACATATTTATGCAAATGCTGACTGTGACCCAGGATTTATGAAGCACAATGGAACTTCTGCGCACAAAATCAAGTTTCTAGTACTCTCCTGAAGGCAGGTGGCTTTGGCAGACCCTTTAAAGATACAATCAACCTGGAACAGTTCTCAAATAGGACAACTATTTGTCCTTTATGTACCTGCACTTTTAATGTCTACTGAGCAAGTACGGGTACAGAATTTTGGCTTAGGATTTGGAATAATGGTTTATGCTGGGGCATGTTTGGTTTGAACTGGCTCAGCCACCCATGTATTACTCTGTCACACAACTCTCCATTTACAATCTGATTTACAACCTCTCCTAGGAGTTGTGTTTACTCCACAGTTTTAAATTATCTCTATTACACAGAAATTACAATTTGCATGAAACTAATGTGATAGATCTTCCTCACTGCTTTGTGAACTGAAAAACATCAGCCGAGCTCAGAGTGGGTTTTGTGTCCTGCAAGTAATGGAATCTCCTTGTCTAAAAGGAGAGACTCCAAAGATCCTGAGGAGCTAAAACTGGGGGAAAGGAAGGGCAAAAGTAGAGGGAAATCACTACTTTCTCAATCCAAGGACATTCCTATACTACCCTGTACCCAAATATAATGCAAGTAAAGTACTTAGCATTTATAAGAGGCAAGTTTCCCTTCACGTATGAAGTACAGAAGGCATTGTGCCACTCTGGGTGAACAGACAGCATTTTGCACTTTCACATTCAATTAACTAAGACCAGTCACAAATGAAAAGCCAGAGATAACATCAGCATGTTTGCAAACTCCAGTAAAAAGCAAGCCACCTGTGGCAGTAAAACACAGGTCTGACCACAACACCGCACTTGTATGGGAACAAGGACAAACACTGACACACACCTACAAACACGACACCCACGGCGCATTCACATTAGGAATTCTTTGCAAGATGCTTCTCTTGAAAGACACTACATTAAACAACACTGAATTAATTCACTGCTGGTCACAAAGAACAGGCTAAACAGCTGGGAAGCAAGCTTACTACCATTACCAAGAAAGCAGCACAAACAGAATTTCAGTTTAGAAAAGGGGTTCACATAAAAGTTATGTAGCACACAGTAAGTCAGCTCTTACCCATAATGAGTAGCAGGCAGTTTGTGACTTAAAAAAGACTACCCCTGCCCCAAATCAGTACAAACCCAGCTTTGCCAGTCTCAGAGTTTGGTTACACTTCTTTTGGCAGCAAGGCATTCCAGTGTTAACATGTACATTCCACATCCTTGGATAGGATGCAGTGAAACTAGGTAAGTGTAGTTCTCAGATTCATAAACAAATGCATTCTTAAAACTATTCTTTAAAAAACAGGCAGATGCTGAGCAAACTAATTCCCAATGTATCTTCAGCAACAGCAAACGAGTGAGAAGGAGGCACCACCACCATACCCTTGGCAGAGCTTGTAAGACATTTTTGGTATTTGGGTTCCAGGCATCTGCCACTGTCACCTATCATCCTCTTCATCCTCTCCAGCGCTTAGTGATGAGATAATTTTTTCTGCAAAAGCCACTTTAAATCTAAGGAGCTCAGCACAGAGAAAGAAGAGCGGCCATTAAGGCACACCAAAGTCTAAAAACAAGGACCTTACTGCAGCCTTGCCTCTTCTGAAGGAGCTCAAAGGCAGAGCAGTAACTCTGTAACTCTTATCTGAACCCCAGGTATTGGGTATCTGTCCTCTGCTAGCCCCAGGTACCTCATTCTTCTGCATCTCTTGGAAGATGCAGAATTTCTCATGAAAAGCCTTGAGGGCATGCAAGAAGGAATGGAAGGGGGAGAGAAAAAAGGGAATAAAATAAAAACAAAATAATCTTCCTCTCAGAAGAGATCTAGACCAACTAGGGAAAAAGATTAAAAGAGAGGTAAGTAAATGCAGAAAATTCCTATTTAGTTCATCAATTCCTTCCACCAGCCTTTAATTCATTAGTTATCCTTATTCACTGTACTACATATACACACACAGAAAGCATTTCACATGACACTTCAGTTTGCATTATTTCCACACTTTTGCCATCTGAGCCAAGTACCAGCCAGAGCCTGGCATGTGAGACTGGTCTGTGCACACTGGAGGACAGGTTTGAGACAGGAAGCACAGACCACTGTGTCTGTCATTACCCTCCCAGATGCTCTCTTCTTCTTGAGCTTTTTTAACACGTGTACCAGGCACCACCAGGGGAGGGACTGTGGGAACACAGTTTTCATTCTTCAGTACCTGAAGAACTTTAGTGTCTGGTGGGGTCAGTAAAATCTCTCCTTATTCCTCCAACTTTGCCAATTCTGTCCAGCAGAGCTTAGGCGCTCTCAGAAATGAGAGAAGAGCTCTTCACTACTATGATCAAGGAGTTCCATAATTTGTTTCCATTGGTTTTGCATTAATAGTGCCATTCTAAAATTGAATTAAATAGTTTAAAAGCAACCAACTGTGGAACTTTGCTCTCATCATCCTTGTACAAATCCTTATACTAGATCCTTAGGGCAGTGAGGAGGGTGCACAGCAAGCTCACTACCCTGGACTTCAGGAGAGCAGACATAGGCCTCCTCAGGGACCTGCTTGGTACAGTGCCACGGGATAAAGCCCTGGAGGGAGGAGGGGCTCAAGAAAACTGGTTATATTCAAGGATCACCTCCTTCCAGCTCAGGAGCAATGCTTCCCAACAGAGAAAGTCAGGCAAAAATGCTGGGAGGTCTGCACGGATGAAAACAAGGAGGTTCTGGGCAAATTGATACAAAAAGTGAAGCCTACAGAGGGTGGAATCAAGGACAGGCAGCCTGGGAGGAACATAGAGAAAACCTCCAAGCAGCCAGGGATGAGGTTAGGAAAACTAAAGCCCTGATAGAACTAAATCTGTCCAGGGAGATCAAGGGCAGTAGGAAAGCCTCTACAGGTACATCAGTGATAAAAGGAAGACTAGGGAAAACATGGTCCCTGTCTGGGAGGAGACTGAAGATCTGGCTATCCAAGATACGGAAAAGGCTGAAGTAATCAATAGCGGTTTTGCCTTGATCTTCACCAGCAAGTGCTCCAGCCACACCATCACAAAAGGAAAAGGCAGGGATTGGGGAAATAAAGAACTGCCCAATGCAGGAGAAGGTCAGGTTCCAGAACATCTAAGGAACCTGAAGGTGCACAAGCCCATGGGACCGTGGGTTCCAAGGCAGAGGAAGGGCTAAGCCACTATCCATCATATATGAGGAGTTGTGGCAGTCTGGTGAAGTTTCCACTGACAGGGGAAATATAATCCCCATTTTTAAAAAGGGGGAAAAGGAACCCCTGGGGAACTACAGGCCAGTCAGTCTCCTCTCAGTGCCCAGCAAGATCATGGAGCAGATCCTCCTGGAAAGTATGCTAAGGCATGTGGAAAACGAGGAGGTGACTGATGACTGATTCTGCCCCTCTACTTTGCCCTCACAAGATCCCAGCTTGAGTACTGCATCCAGCTCTGGGTCCTCTGGGCCCTAAAATCAGACTCTCACAAAAAGTGAGAACTACCTCATCATTACATTTTTGTAGTAACATTACAACCAATGACATTTACTCCTCTGACATTAAATCTGTTTTCTGTAGATTATGGAGATGTTCACAACAGGGACAAAATTCACTATTCTGACTGTGATATTCATTGTAAAGTAATGCCACAGTGAGACAATGGATCCTTCACACAGTAACAGTGAAGAGTAGCTTGCAGTTCTGAAACCAAGTGAAACCAACTTATTTTAGGCAGAACAGTCATTCAACTTACAGGAAAGTCGGTTCCATGGGAGAAACAGTAAAAGCAACATTAATCATCAAAGTTTCTGATGTGATTCTCTGAGCCTGTGATATGCATGATGCCAACTCCATCTAAAATGCACTTCCCATCTACCTACCTCTCGTTTGGATTTCTGGGAGGAACGTTCCAGAACATCATCACTGGAGAGGTCGGAGTCCTCTGAGAAACTCAGATGCTGACGGAGCTGTAAATCTGAGAAGCCACAAGGGAAAAATTAGAGGAGTGGTAACTATCCTTTCTGTAAGATTTCCAGAGGTCAGTTTTAAGTTGTTTGATTGAGCATCAAAAACACTTAGTCCTTCTATGTCAGTCTCAGTTGCTTCCCCTGGGATTAAGAGTGATGGAGCAGCACTGCTCCACAGACTGATCAGTGTGAGTTTGAGCTTCAATCTAAGAGACCATCACTGTCTTCAAAAGCTGATAGAAATAATGATCATGACTCTCCCTTTGTACTGTATCAATGCACTTGCATAACAACAGCTGGCACTATTCTGGCTATTGTACAAGGCCAGAGAAATGTAACATTTGCTTTCAATCACAGTTATGGCTAACTTATTTACTGTATTTCACGTTGCCATTAAACATCTGCCTACAACTGATGGGCATGTGAAAGATTTACATATGGCTGTAAAACTCCTGTTTCATGGATCAGCCAACAGTTGTCAGATCACTGAGAAAACAGGAATAACTCCATGTCCGCAGTCTGCAGCTTCCATGGAGCCAGGTAGAAAGAAAGAATGAGAGAGACAGAGAGAGAGAAAGGACCACCCAAGAAAAGATGAGGATCAGATTTGAAATAGAGATGAATTGGCACAAATTTCAACTAATAGTGCTTATCTCACAAATCTGTCCAAGGCACAAAACAGATGTGCTTTGTACATGTCAAGAGTAAAACTTTTTGTTAGGGATCCATTTTTCCCAGTGGATATCAACTAATTCTGTCAATATGCAAACATACAATTCTGGTCCCCAGCACTTACCCCAGTCTGTCCATTTAACACTGGGAGCAGCCTTGCCAGCACAGCAGCTGAACCACAAAGCAAGCCAAACCCACTTTCAAGGATACCTAGGTATAGGAAGGCACATATCTGTTATACCTGCAGCTGTAATCAATGGAGATGCTTTGTGCTTGCCAGAATCCACAGTGGCACTACTTGAGGGAGTACTTGGGCAGGATTTGTCATCAGCCTTTTTCTTCTTGTCTTTCTTATACCCAGAGAAAACAGACTTCCACAATGACCTGGGCTTTGTTGCTTCCTCTGTCCCACCACTAGATTTGTCCGAAAGCCTGCTATCATTTTTGGATTTCTTCTCCTTTTTGTTCTTACGAGGTGAGAAAAGAGAACTTCTTTTCTTACTCTTCCCACTGGAGCCTTCTGAAGAGCTGACAGACCCTTCAGGTCCAGCCATATCAGCAGCAGGAGTGGAGAACTTCTCGCTAGCAGAATTATGCTTCCGTGTGGATCCTTCTGCTAATTTCAAGGCCAAATGTTTTGGAGACTCATAAAACAACTCTTTGGTCTTCAAGGGCATAGAAGAGGCCTTTCGTGCCCTTGTGGTCCCAGCAGCAGCAGCTGCAGCCATCTCCATATCCTTCATCTTACACAACTGTTTAGCCATGGCATCACGTAGTGCTTGGCTCCTGACAGACTTCTCTCTGGCTCTCATTCTTTCTTCAGCAAGCTCCTTGGCCTCCACAGAAATTTCAGGGAACAGTCTCTTCTTTTGATTAACCCCTCCCTCCATTGAGGGTGGACCACCATTTTCTTTGACCAAGGGCAAAACCAGTGGTTTCTCTGGCCTTGGTCTACTGGTAGGAGGGGTAAAGAACTTCTCGTGAAGGCTTGAGTCCTCTGTCCTGTCATCGTATGTGTCTTCTACATCATCAGCAAACGGAATCTCATCCACACTCTCTGCAAAGGACTTCCGCACGTCGTCTCTCTTGGCCGGGGTTGACTCCTTGGCAGGAGGGGCTGGCTCCTGGTGTCGGGGAGCAGGAGGTGTTGATGCTGGTGTTGGTGACCTGGCTTCAACCTCATTCTGCCAGAGCGCCTGGTATCTCTTTCTGCGCAAAGTGGCTGGTTCTTCATCCTGAGGAGGTGGTGGAGGCGGACTCGACGGAGGAGTAAGCATGGTAGAGTCAGAAGTGTTGAAGCTCTGGCTTGCCATAGTTCTCATGTTAGATGAGCTTTCCTGAAGGCCAAGTCCAGAACTGCTGGATACATCTGCCCGTACCTCACCGGAATTCTTTAGCTCTTTTTCTGATGGTGACTTTGGAGTGAGCAGAGAAATCTGCTCGTTTTCTAATTTAGACAATCCTTGTCTTCTTGGGGCAGGCTGGGGTTTCACAGGATGGATCCTTTCATCCCCTGAAATATTCTTGCTATTAAAACTCTTGAGAGGAGTTGTCTCAAGAGCAGACACAGTAAAGTTTGTCTCTGGGCGTTTGTTTCTTTCCACCGGGGTGAGCCCTAAGCTCCTCCGGATTTCAGCGCTCTTCATCCAGAACTCTTCCACAAGGCTACTCCGTTTCAGGGCTTCTTCTGCAGTGGTAGGGCTCCCCAGCTTTTCCACCTCACCATCCTGGCCCCTAAGGACCAGTTTGGCTAAAGGAGTAGACGTTAAGGCTGGGACAGGTTGGAAACATACTGGAGGCTCCACTGGGGATGGAATGGATGTTTCAGCAGAAGGCAAAGGCTGGGAACAGATAGGCATTTGAG
>JAOXXN010000265.1:70738288-70759488 GCA_026770055.1 Myrmophylax atrothorax | reverse complement strand
AGATTACCTCTGGAGGTGGAGGACTTGGAGGCTGAGACCATTTTTTCCTCCTCCTCTTTCTCACGGATGTGTGTCCAGTGCACATCTGCCAGGATCTCCAGAGGATCAACCGGATTTACAAGCTGCTGCAGCCTAAGGTTTCCAGCTAGCAGGAGGAGGGCATGGAATACCAGGTTGTAGGAAGGGTGTATGAAGGACAGGGAGGAAAAGATGGGGCAACAGTGGAAAGGAAAGGTAACACATCATAGGAAAGGAAATAAGAAAAGAAAATATTATTGGCTAAGATCAGTTTGCAAGACAGACAGAGAAAGCTCAGCATTGTGTGTGCACGCATACACCAATACAGCGCTCCTCATACTTCCCATCCAAGCTGAGTAATGCCATTCCAAAGGCAGAGGGATGCTATAAAAAACATCATTGTACATTATCTCTATTGCAAGAAGCTTTGCTGAAATGAAAGACATTCTCTGGGTGTCCAACAGTATGTGGTATGTAAATACCAATTTAGCAGAAATTTCCAGCTCCTCCAGCCTATTCATTATGATTATTGCCAAAGATGTCTTGCTGTTAAAGGCAAGGGACAATCTGCATTGTAGTTTGATGCACCAAGACAAAAGGGTTTTCATTCCCTGTTAGTGGGTTAAGCACTTCTTTGTGAATTAAACGACATGATGGATCTCAGAGTTTCACCGTGTGTGTGTGTACACATGGCCACACACTTAGGGGAGCATTTAAAACGCTACTTTGTTTACTCCTGCTCCTTTGTACTGAGTTGTCCAAAGCGGAAAATTTTTTTTCTGAACAATAAGAGCATTTTGATTGTGACTTAACAGCCACCTCCTCCTTCCCAGAAGGGAATTCCTGTCACACAAATTATTTTATTTAAGAGAAATTGCATTACTGCTCAGTTATCTGCCTACACAGAGCTCAACTATTCGTGCAATGTCGAAGAGAATAACAGGCACCTAAAGCAATTGAGCATCTTGTTTCACTGCTGCAGAATGCCCTCCTTGGGAGCACCTACTCTGAGGTATTAAATTCACAAACCCTGTCTCCATTGCTGTCTGCTCTGGAACTGTAACTCCAGTTTTATTTATCCATTATAAAATCACTGATTCTACAGGGGACAGGTGTTCACCTGCTCACTGTCTGCACGAGTGGTATTCAAAAGCAAATGTCTCAACTTGAAAGGAAAATGCCCATCTACTTTATAAAGTATGAAGTAAATTTTCACATTTTCACAACAGCTGGATTGCCACTGAGTAGGGCAAAACACTGTTTCAGCAGTTTAGAACCCCTAAAGCTGTTAGATTTTCACATGGTGCACTAGTGTTTGAAGGAAACAAGACACATTAGCAGCATTTAGAGCTTGCACTGATTTTAATGAAGTTCCTCTCTCCTGGCCATGTTTTTCCCAGACACGACGACGTGTTTGGGACTTGCATTTTAGGAATGACTATGTGTGAGATTTGGCATTAAAACTGCAGGAGAAACAGGCAGAGGGACCTGCAGGAATCATCAGATGGTTATTAAGGGAAAAGGGTTCAGAGGCACAAACTCAAATGCAGAGCAGGATCCACAATTTAGCCAAGTATTTAGCAGTTTTATGTCTCTGTCACCTCATCAGAGAGTTTTTGTATCAATTAGCACAACCACATGGGCTACCAGAGCCACTGGACATCCTGCAGGGACAGGAGCCTGGGCTGTTCTCACTCCGTCCCAAAGCACTCGCATGCAGGCCCCAGGATGAGTAGAGTTAGCGTTTGCATCGCCACACAAAATTCTGTGTTAAAGGGTTTAGGTTTGCCAGCAGGGGCTGAGAAGTATATAGTCCCTCAGCAAGGCTTGGAAAGAGCAGGTCCCACGTGATCTGCGTGTTTTAAAATGGATTTATCTGGGATTTAGACCACTGTAACATACACACCTTTTAGTGACTTCACAAGCCCCTGGACAGAGGCCTAAGCCTGTCCTGGTTAGAACACAGGTATCTCTCACCTTTTCCAGTAAATAAAGAGCAGCACAGCCAGCCATGAAGGACTGCTGCTTGGCTAATAGGCAAACCTAACACTTCCTTAAGGTCTAAGTGCTTGAGAATTTCAAAAACCACCTGGCACAGCCTTCCCTCAGGACTGCCTGCTGAGCTTTGCAGGAAGCTGAACAATAATTGCAGGATTTGGAACAGTACCATTTCCACAGTAGCACCTACCAGCACTTTATAAGCTATGGGCAATCTCAGTGTTTTCACTTTAATGGGGAATGAGGAGCCACCTGCAAATCAACTCCTTAAGAGCCAGGTCAAAAGCACACTAAACAAGTGCAACAGGGGGAACTTCTTCAGATATGCCTTTTGGCCATCTTACTAATACTTCTCATTCTTACCATCAGAAATGTTAAATGGGGAAAAAATTATAACACTTCTTCCTTTTTTTTTCTTAAAAAAAGTCAGAAGCCAAGCTACAGTTATTACAACCATGAGCTCCAAAATATGCAGTTTGACAACTGCACATGTCCTCTTTACATGCAAGGAAGGCACTTGGGACTCTCCTCTTATGCACCCTGGCTCTGATGAACCACAGTGAGGGAATAAGGTATTAACAAGCTATTAGGACCAAGTGCTACAAAGAAACAACCATTAAAAACAAACTGCAAGAGAACACAACCAGCTAGATTTGAATGTAAGAATGAATATATAATTTCGTGACCGTTATATAATTGTTCAAAAAAATCTTGAGGGATCACTGTAGATTTATTAGTTCTCCCCTCAGACTTTCCCCACAGACAAACACTCAACAAAGGACAACAAAAAAAGCAAGTTTGCTGACACAGGCAGTCTAAATGCAGAACTTCTGATGTGTCCCATGTGTCTGACATATTGCACAGGTGCAAGCAGTCTGTGTGTATGGAACTAATTTGAAACTCCTAAACATCTGGGGGTCACTGTTCATGCAAATTACAGTAGCAAATTGTCCAAGCTTTTTAGATATCCCGAGGTACTTGGCAGCGTTGTCGTTTTACTCAAACCAGTGGCAAAGACAGACTTGATTTATGGCACTTGGACCAGGAGATGAAGATAACAGCAGCTCCCAAATCAGTTTAGAGGGAGCTGGTAATTAAATAAAACACAGAAACTTCTCATGTGGGACCTGCTCTTTAAAAGATTCCCCGCTCCTTAGGGGAAATTGAAGTGTAGATGGTGTACGGGTACCTTTACATGTACCCGAGTCCTCTTCATGTGAGAGACGTTGAAGCCAGAGGCCTTGCTGCAGCTCCCGCTCCCAAGGGTTATACTCCCCCTCTACAGCAGAGGGAACCACACAGCCACATACAGCACCAGCCACGCCAGCACACACACAAGCGATGGAGACAGGGAAAGAGAAAGAGAGAGGACAGAATCAGAAAGAGAGACTGTCTGGAAATCCAGCAACAACCCATTCTCCCGCTGTATTCCAAGTGTCTGACAGGAAAACTGCTTGAATGGAACAACATCCGTCCAAGAACACCATGGTCCAGCAGACTAGACACACAACATGCATGTTACCAGACTTTAAAAGAAGTCTTGGTTTCCACAGACTTCAGTCATGGACATACAGCTCCTGCATTGAAAAAGTAGCCAAGCAGCCTGCTGAGCTCATCAACAAAGCTGCCTCTAAGGCTCCAAACCTGGACCTCTGCTTGCATTAGGCAGCCAAAGACCTTTACAAAAAAGCTCTTTGGAGTCTACTAGTCTCCACAAAATGGAAATGTGAGTATAAAGACAAAGACAAGATCAGTGAGAAATCTGGCATGGTGGTGAAACACTGGAAACATGTCTATTCTTAGCACAAACTTTGCACTTTGATAACTGAGACAAACACAGGGGAAGAAGTCTTGCCCTAAGATTTTCCACTGAAATCTCTGAGCTAAAATGGGAACCACCTGAACTCCCTGATTTCTCAAGGCCCTCTTAGGGCTTAAGGAGAGCTACAAGCAGCTTCTCGTGGAATGCCCTGATGACAGAGACAGGGCACTACCCCTCAGGGAGGCACTGCAACCACAATGCTTCCAGTCCTTGCTGCCAAAGAACAAAGGGCACATTCAAACCCAATTCCAAATAATAATAAAACCCAACAATAAACCAATAGAGCATCACAAAGCTGTGAATTGCACATGTTGGCAGGGTGTATGGGAAGCATATTGTGTTGGTACGAGTGCTCTAACTGCCTTGCGGGCAAAGTCCTACTGCATCCAGAATGATCCACCTAAAACTGCCCTTGACAGTAACTCCCTCAAAAACCAGAGCAATAAAGATGTGAAAGAAGAGGAAGAAAAGTTTTCCAAAGCAAATCTTTCTCATTCTGCATAGCCAATACTCAACCAGTTTTCCCTGCTGTCTAGCAGAAAGAAAGGACAAACCAATCTAACCTTCGCTTGACTCCTCATCTTCTTCCTCTTCGTATTCCTCCTCATCATAATCATCTTTGTCCTCAATCTCATGATTCTCCTCAGCCTCAATCTCTTCTTCACTCTTTCCCTTCAAGAGGGCATGGATACGCACGGCCTCTTTCCACGGCACACCACCCAAGTCTGAAGGGGGTTGCTGAGGCAGCAGTAGTTCATCTTCTTCCTCTTCATCTTCCTCCTCCATCTCAGACTCTGAACTACTGTTAAGATATTAGAAAAAAGACAGAGATTATATAGTTAATAGTAAATAATAATACTAAAGATTATGCAGTTAATGTTTCCTTGATTAGTCTTAAATCACTGAAATTGTTTCAACACACACCATCCCAAAGCATAATATTAATTTTCTGCTTTCAACATTTGATAGGTGACAGATCACATGTGGGCTGCAGTATGGCCCTTGTTCTGCTTCTTTTCAAGAAGGTGAAGCAGCAGGAAAGTGCCTATGAAGCCCAATTCAAGTATTTGTGCAGCATTTATTGTTACAGTTCATGACAGTTGAATACAGCAAAAAGAAACTACTTTCTTCATATCACATTGCTTTGGATATACCAGTGAAAGAATTCTTAGCAGTACCAGAATGTAGAAGGTCACATCTTTTGCTATGGCAGCTACTGCTAGCAAAGATAGCTAAGATTATTTTAGCACTTGATGTTGTGAACCAGAGAAGGCTTTGGGAGTAGAAAGAACACAGAGCACAACTATCAGGCCAAAGGAATGTGAATCAAGGAGAGCTGGAGAAAAAAATTAGAAAATTATTCACGTTTCTACATCACAGACAGAAATATGTATCCAATTAAAGTACACAGTGTACATAGTGGCAAGAAACTGTAGGAAGCAGTGCAAAGATAATTACAATAATAAGCTTATTATTCTCACAGCAAAGTCTAAACCATGCAAAGCAGTAAATCATTAGTGCCTTTTAGGAGCCATCTCTGTTTAATTCTAACAGCTCCTCAGCATAAGCCACAGGGGCAAGAATTGTAACCACTTAGAATGACATTTAATCCAGCTCACTCTGACATGCTGGACTGCCTTGAGGAACTGGGGAGAAAGATGGGTGCATCCATTACTGGAGAATGAATGAGACCTACATCACACTCAGAGACCCCACATACAGGGTGAAAAGGCGCTTTATCTTTGTTTTCCTTAACTGATCATTGTCAAAACAGAATTGCATTTATTAGAGCAAGAGTTGGATGCTTCCCCTCCAAACCTTAAAAGGCCCAGTTCATCTGACTAAAGGAGAAAACTGTGAAAAGTTAAAGCTGGGGTGAATAAATTGAGAATAATATTTCTGCTTCCTTATGCCCACTATCACTGGTCAACAGCCTTTGGCAGAAGCCATTCCAATGAAAAGGAAAACCAGTAAGTTGAAAATAATAAAGTTTACACTTCATATAAAGTCTATATATATAAGTCTGTAAAATATAACTTGTACAGTTGTAATATCATGTTTACATAATTTTGCTCATCTACTTGTTTGAGAGCCTATTTTTGATAGCAAACCTAAGAAGGGGAACCCTTTGTTCATGCTCTGATCGTCACACACTTCTGTCCATGGGCTCTGAAATTCTCCTCACCGTTCTGCATACACACAACATTATTTTGCTCAAGTTACAACCCCCTTTTTCACAGCATAAACTGAATACTGATTTTTAACATGCTGCATGTGAAACACTGAATGCAAACATGCTGCATATTCCAGCAGACCTATGCACATTCCAAAGGCTTTATGCAGATATTGCCACAGAGAGAAAAAGTGATGTTCCCACCCTTTGGTATGGAAATAAACCTGACAGGTGCTGCATGCTGGCGTCTTCATGTGCTGTCAGTCAGGTTTACTGCTGCTCAGGTTGTTGCCATGGCTGCTGAACAGACGAGCTGCTGCTCTCCAACCAGCCGGCTTATCGCGCGAATATTGACGGCATACATTCCCTACCACACAGCTCACTTTGCCTTCTTTGGCTTTTGTTTATAACTTGGGGTTTGTTTGACCTTTGAATACTGAGAAATGAGAAGCTGAAAGACAGCAGTGAGATGGCCTGGTATAGTGGGCACTCCTTTCAGCATGGCAACTCTGTGCCATAGGAATTAATTCAACAGCTGAACACCTTTTTTTCTCCTGTATAACACAATTCAAGGACCAAGGTAGGTTGCTTTATGAAATTTGTATAAGCAGTTGTGTATCTCATTAGAAAGATGTACATACACAGATTTAGTGCTGAAGAGACAAACTGGAAACCTAAACTGTTAAAATAACCTCTTCCCTTGCCATATTCACCCACACAGCACAAGCTTTCCTATGACACCACTTTGAAAGGGCACACAGTACGATACCAAAACAGCAGCTGACATACTGGGAGTGACTTCAAGTTAAAGGCAATGAATAAGGCATATAAAGGGTTTCCCACATCTCATACCTGTGTGCTCAGGGTTTAGTTGCTTAATTGATCTTTTTTCTTGTTGACGTTTAAACAAGATCAACTTTCTTTTGAAAAATTATGCTCTGAATAATGTTTCCTGTAAACCTTCTCTCATGCTTCCATGTGTGTGTGAGATGGGAAGATGTGCAACCAGAATGTGAGGTCTCTGCCTGACTTAGATCCAACACCTCAGTGAACCCTGAAGCTCAGCCCATCGCTCTGTAAGACACAGAGGGTACAAAGAGTTCCCCATCTCCTCTTCCTGCTCCTAACCCTGCAGTGCTGCACCAAGACAGTGAAGATGATCAAATCACGGCTTTGGTTGACTTGTTACAGGAGTCAAAACTTTTTTCTTTTGTAGCTGAAAAAGACTTTTCCCCTTTTTCTGTCTTCTTTCTGTGAAATATCATGGTGTGGATATGGCTGAACAGAGGATATCCCCAGTAGCCACATCACCTGAAAAATTCTCTCTCTGATGTTTGGCCCACACAGCCTTGTCAATGCTCTGAGTAAGCCACTTGCCATACTTAGATTTGAAACAGAAATTCTTCCAGGTCAAACTGACTAAATGTAATACCCTACAAGACAAAATCCAACTTGCTAACCTAATAGTGCACTGCCTTAAATCTCCATAATCTCATGAAACATCACTTAAACATGACCAACAACTTCATGACAAAATGTCAAAACACTCTATTTTTTTTTAACTAAGTCTTCTCTTTTGTAAGTCTTCTGCCATTTACTGAGCAGATCTATTGTGTCCTGATTTACTGAAATCACAACAAAGAATAGTGAATAGCTCCATACTAGCAAATTTTGTTTTAGAGCTAGAAACACAAAGGACTAAAAATCCCTGGTATCATTAATGCTTATATTGTCATAGTTGATATATAGACCTGAGCAGGGAACTAAAGGAAGGAACAGTGAAGAAAATACAGTTTGCATCTCCCACAAATAGTCAAAGATTATTCAATTTCTCATACAGCTCTACATCTGTTGGTAATGCATACACAGGAGATCTTCATAGGATTTAAGTCTTAGGAAACCAGTAACAGTATTTTCTGAGTTTATTTCAACACTAGTGGACAGACTCAGAGCTGAAAACATAAGGGTTGCTATTGCTATAAGGACAAATCGATGATTTAAAACCCTGTTAAGAGACTAAAACTCTGCAAAGGGGTGTGACTGACTATAAAGTTCACAAGCATCTCTTTGAGGATTTTCTCTGAATGACTCTTGCAACAATTGCAGCTCTACCTGCATATAAGAGGATCCTGGTGTGGTTACAAAGCATTTTGCAGATAAAGAGAAATTCGTGAAGGTACAACATATTTTTCAACAGCCATATCTACTGCTTCCAATTAATACCTCTCAGGCATTGCACCAGCATTCCATCAGGATTACAGATGTGTCAAGCTTGAATCTTGAAATCAAAAGTGGGTTTGAATTGTAATGTAAAACATTCAGACGAAAAATCAGCTTTGGAACACCCTCCTATTTGAATTCGTGCTCTGTTTGCTCCAAAGATTCATTTATCTGACAATTAAAATAGTAAAATTTTAAAAATTCCTTCCAACTTTGGACTTAATTTTGTGGCATTATGGTCCTGTAGGTGACTCCTAAGAATGGTCATAAACTATTTAGAACTGACTGTACAAGATTAAATACCAGTGTACACATGCAGAACTTTTCTTTCTTTGGAAAGGGCAATCTGGTAAACAGCATGTTAAGGAAAGCTAAAGGAAAAGGAAGCAAAAGCCTGTTGGGACAGGCATAAAAAACAGCTCGTGGGCAATGTGTGCTCACCTGCTGGGCACATCCTCTTCTGTCCCTTTGTCCAACACGCTGCTCAGGTTGTGCTCTGCCAGTGTCTCCTCGGGAACCTCCTCCAGCTCCTCCTCCCGCTGCAGGGACAGGCGATAGTTCTCCAGCTCGATGCGCTCCGGGGTCCCGCGCAGCCGCTTGGCCAGGCTCGGCTCCTCCAGCCCGTTCACGTTGGCACCTGAGAGCAAGCCAGGGAACAAACGATAAATGCAACAGTCAGAACAGGAGTTTTTTAAGAAAATTGAGCGATTGGGAGGAAAAGGGCACGAGGCAGAGGGAGGTAAATAAAGCGAGAGAATACCTTGTCATTATCCTGTTCGCCACTACTGGCACAGCCTGCTGGGAAGCCAGACTGCTAAAGGGAATCTTAGTGCTTTAGGCTAATAGAGGCTAAAAAAAATGTTAATGTCCTAGTTGAGAGAGGAAACAGGCCATTTATCTGCAAAAACTAGAGATGTGATGGAGCCTGTGTAGTAAGTACTGGGGAAGGCCTGGGCAGAGACAGACTGAATCTGAGACAGAGCAGGAATGTGATGGGACAATCTTGTTGTCTGTTACAATTGTTACCAGTGAAGGGAACTCTACAGAGTCAGGGACCAGACAATATTGTTACTACTTAAAGATGAGGGAAGGAATGAAAAAGGCCCACTTGGAGCAAGTTTTAAAACTTTTTACACACTTGAATTAATTTGCTTTTTAATCAGAATTTGTGATGAAGTGAATCACAGGAAAAAATCTTGGTGAGATGTTTGAAAACAGAAGTCCCATAAAGCCCAGAAAATTACAAAGATATGTGAGCCAGGCAGTTGGAGAAAAGAACACAGGAGCTTCATTCACTGTGGCACTCAATGACATACATTTTAACCTGCATTTACCCATTAATTTTTAGAATTCTGATATTTTAGCTTGAATAACATGCCACTGTTTACCCTTACCCAGCTTCTATTTACAGAGCCCAATATTTCCATGCTTTTGTTTTGCTTTGCTAAACAAGCCAAGCCAACCTCTCAGGAGATAAGCTCTTCAGTGTGCTGATCATCCTCCAGGTCCCTGCACCTGTCCCAGTTTGGATTAACCTTTCCAGAACCTGTGTGATTAGAACTGAATGCAGCTTTCCAGATGAGGCCTTATCAGTATAACACACAACCCTGCCACAAATCTCTCATCTGGTACATGGTGAGAACACACTTGCCTATTTATATGCCACATAATACTGGTGGCTTTTACTTACTGACTGATGTGCAGAGCTTTCTCCTTCTTTGCTTTCAACTGATAAGAACTTTGTTGGTAGCCAAAATTCTCACCACTTTCTTAGTGCATGACCTGGTACTTTCTGCTATTACATTTCTGTTTAATATAACAGATGGCAACATTTTGCAGCCCTTAGTGAACGGCGTGCCCGTCCTCCTCGGCACTGGTGAGGGTTTGAAATGTTGCCTGAATTTCAGCATTGAATTTCATTAGCATATTTTTGCTTTTTCTTTTTTAGCCAGAAACATTAGTGACATTACTGCAAAGAGCAGTCCCCAGATCACCTTCTGTGAAACTCCTCAGTCTGGAGGTGACACCCAACTCCGTTATTTTCTTTTTTTCAATAAGGCCTCTAATCTCTCATTTAAGACAACGTCTTAGCTATTTGACACTTCGTGTACTCCTCCTACATTTTAGCCAGTTTAAATAATTATTACCATGTGCCAGCATTCAGGTGCTTCACTGAAGCCCAGACTTTCCAAATGCACTATGTTTCCCTCACAGAGGCAATCAGTTCTGTCATCGATAACAGGCGCCAAGCCATGGCACAGCCTTTGCTGAACCCGGGTCACATTTTATACCACTTACCTGCATGAAACAAAGGGCTTCACTTGCAGAACTAGCAGCCTTCAGTTACTGCTTCAAAGAAGGTATTTTATCTACTGTTTAAATTAACTTATATGTACTTATTCAAATCACCTTTTAACCCTTTTTGCTTGGGTTTCTTTTGTTCTCTTTTTAGTTTTTTATTTGCAGGTTGTATTTGTCACCCAGTGGTCACAGAGTATTACCCTGAATTAGGCACCAAGGTACATCACAACAGCTTGATTTAATCACAAACTGTTACCACAAAGCTCACAATTTCATTCGACACTTCTTGCCCTCTTCTGAGACAAAGACTACCAGATCAAGTTTTATTTTCATTCATTACAATATAGTAGTATTTAAATTTTTTCTTCCTGCTTCATTGGATTAGTCTTCATTTCCCAACCTTGCTATACACTGACTCCTTTGCTCCCATGTCCAATGCCAACTGAGACTGGAGGCCAGCTGATTGACTGTACATAAAATTCCATTTTATGCCAGCTCTGTCTTCACTGAGGACTCACTTCTGGTTTCCCTTTCCTTGCTTTTATAATGCTTAAGGAATAGAGCTCTTTGATTTCCTTTCCTTTGCAAAGTCTAACCCAGCATGAGCTTTGGCCACATTTACTCCCTCACAGATGTTAACCTCCAAGACAGTTTTCGTTTCCTTTCCTCATTCTCTGTAGTTTCTCATTTTACTCCTAACAGGTTTTTTTTTTCAGGGCAATTACTCTCTCAGTACCATCTCGGTGTTTCACACAAAATTACACAAGCCTTGCTATAATTAGTGGCCTGTATTTCCAATTCCTCTCCTGAAAGATAAAACCTCATAAAAACAATCATCAGGAGTGTTTTTCTCTCTTCCTTTGCATGATTCAACCCTTCTGTGATGTGGGCAAGTGACTGCTGTGCCTTCAGCTGGAACTACATGGCTTCTTTACAGCACGGACCAGAGGAGCTTGCCCAGGTGGCAGGTGGGGACACTGCCTTGCAATTCCAGGGATCTGTGTGCTCTGCAGTTTCCTGCTGCTAAGCCTTATGTTGTGTTAGTGTTTGCAAAGTTTACTGGAACTGGACTGGCTTTTCAACTGGGATTCATGTTTCATTTAATTCTCTCTCTCGATGGTGATCCCACCTTGGCCAAATCTATTTTTGCAATCTGTGTTACATTCCCCAGCCCTGAGTTCGCAGTACCAGGGGAGCTGGCCTGGAATATTGCTCTGCCACTTCTGACTGACAGTAAAAGACCGAAGGACTGTGGTTAACACAAGAACACCAAGGTGAGGGAAAGCAAACAAGGGATATACTAAAACAGTAACTAAAAAAGAGCCTTTCTACTACTTGGAACTCTTCATACACCCAGAGACATCAGCTGTGCTCAGCTACTTCAACAGAAGTGTCTCTTCATAAGCTGTTTTTAACTTGTCCTCTTCTGATGCAGACTCTGACACAGCTGCCAAGTCCACAAGCAGAAAAAAACAGTGAAAAACAAAAAGAACAAGAACTTGTTATCCATCTGACATCATTTCACTTCTTGTGTTTTCTAACAATCTTAGGGGCTTTTTGTCAGCCTTTTCAGAGTAAAAGAAACAAAATAAAAAACCTTTTCCCATATAATTAAATTACATGGAATAGAGAATTTTTTAAAAAAGGTTGTTTCAATGCTCCAGTATTTAGGGTGAGGAGAAAGACTCGCAGCAATCACTCTAAGGTAGAGGAGGACTGAAAATCAAGCTGACATCCTTTTATAGGCATGTCATGAGCATATAAGATCTTTCAGCTAAGTTTTTCAAAACACAAACCATCATTACTCTTCTCATCATGAAGACCCAGTAAAACTGGTACACAGGGAATCAAACCCTACCACAGCACAAACTGTAAGTGGGAGGGATTCAATGCAACTGTGTTAAAAAGCTTAAAAGATGGAAAAGTTACCTAAACTTTATTGCAAAAGGGTGTGGTCAAGCCAAGATGTCCTGTGAGCTTGACAAGCACTCCATGCCTCAAAATCTCGAAGAAGTAGGAAGGACATTCCCAGCACTTTAATTAATTTATATACCCATACATTTGAGATGCAGGTTGGTCACATCCCTCCACTTTACTTTGCAAAGAAAACAGCTCTACATCAGAGAATATGATATAGAAACTCAACTGATGAGCAGCCTCAGCAGGGGATTTCTAGGAATTGCACTACATGGACCATTTGTTTTACTTGATCTGTAGATTTTTTCCTAAAAGACTCCATCTGGCAGGCTGCAAAGCCAAATATGAAACAAGAGAAACGCTACTGATAGCCAGCTTTGTGCACCACAAAGCTATCAACTACCAGAAGGAAAAGCATTATGCTTCCCAAACCTAGGAAAGAGATAAAACTAAGTGTGAGGTACAGGTGTCATTAACGTGTTCAGATGATGGGCAATGTCCTTATATTATGCTATAAAGTTCACACCAATTCATTGGATGCTACAATTAGAAACTATGAGTAGGAACAAGGGAAACTGAAGTCTTCCTACCCTCACTTCTCATATGGTGCTAAATGGAAGGGCAAAGTCTATTTCAATGTAGTTCTTGTAGACTCTAAAGCTGATCCCTTAAGTTCCTGTGGAGGGCCAAGGTGTCACTCTCAAACTACTGTGCTATGCTGCCCAGGCTGTTGTGCAGCTCCCTGGCAGGGGGCAGCTCCAGAGTGCACTCATTAGCCATGGGCTGATGTTCTGCCTGGTCAGTGCATCTGGGCCCACAGAGACAAAAGTCAGCAACCAGCCAAAACTGACAGAAAAGGGGCTGATGAGGCTGCATTTGCCAAGAAAAAAAGCTCTGCTACTGCCCAGTGAAGGGAACTACCTGAAAGCCAAGTGCAGCTTCTCATACAGTCAACTGATCAGCTAACAACCCCTGAGCAACATCCAAAATAGGACACATTTTACATCTGATTCTGTACTTTGGAAGAGTCAGTGGGCCATGAACATTACATAGATCATCTGAAGGGAACTGGTTTTCGTAACTGGACAGGCTGCTTAGCTGGTGCACGAAAGTTGCCAGAATCTTTTAGTTATCTCAGCCTTGACACAGCTTGCCTCCTGTAAAGATAAGTGTATGATCAGAGATAACATTCCTGCACAGAACTGCTCCTTGCCTAATAGTGTGTCCTATTCCAGCCACCCCAGCAATTCCTGGAAGGCTTGGGAAGCTCCTCTTGAGAGAGGATCCCATCTCCATTCTCCACCAGTACTACCTTGTTCTGTAAAATCTACACATTATTCCCATGAGCTCGATGCAATCTTGCCAAAATCCCTGACACAACAGTTGCTGAAGATGCAGGAGAGAACTGGGAATCTGAGAACAATGAATTTGTCCCAAAGGGAAAATACTGTCTGTTTTACTGAAGATATTTTCATTAATCATGCAGTACCTCTAGACTTGCTTTCCTTAGCTTGCAATCTTAATATCTGAGTTACATGTCATCTCTTATAAGTGTGGGTTCAGTATTTTGCACTGACTCAGCTGTGGCCTCAGGGAGTTATGGAAATTCAAATAAAGGAGTCTGTGCAAAAGGGGGAAGGAATTAATACATTTTAAGGAAAAACTTCATTCTGGATTTCTGAAATCTTGTGGTTTAGTGGTGATGTGAAACACTGCACCTGTTTGTTTTCACTTGTCTTTTCCAAACTCTTCAATTACTTCTACCTCCACACAATTGTTTGAGAACATAACTAAGTCAGATAAAACAATTCCTATGGAAACAGCAGAATATTGTACATGACAAAGTACAGAAAAAGAAGATGGAACCTTTTCCATGGGAGTTTAAAAGTGATGCAGAGAGCTCTGAGTCGGAAATGCTGGAAGTCCTTATATTCCATTATCACCGATTTCTAAGAAACACCTTTAGGGGTAAGGTTCCTGAAGTGTGCTTGCAGTTCCACAAACATCATCACTGAGGTAAAAAGGAGGCAGCAAACAAGATCCAGCAGGATTTTTAGGCTTCTCATTTTTCATCTGTGTTAACATCAAATTGAGTTTCATGTTTTTTCCTAGAAGTTTCACCCTCACCCACTTCAGTTCCACTAAGTGCCTTTTTGTATTCCAACTCCACTTCTCATCCAAGGGCCTCAAAATGCTTTACAAGTACTAACACACTAAAACAAACCTATTTTGGAAGTAGGTAAGTACTGTAGAGGCATTGCACAAGTTCAGACACAGAGATTAAATACCAGCAAGGCAATCTCATAACAGACTAGTGGCAGTGCCAGAAACAGGATCCAGAATGCACAACGCCAACCCCTTCACTCTCAACCTCAGTTTAAGTCATGAAAAAGCACTTTGGTGTAAGAAAGTGCCCAGCACTGTGTGCACAAAAAGAAAGGAAATCTTGGTACTGAGGTTCGTTGTTAGATGCTGCACACATTGAAACAGTAAGTCAATTAAGACATTCCATGTAAATAAGTGCAATTCATGTCTTCTGAAATCCTTTCCTTAATCCTCTCAAAAATTACCATCTAGCCACTGTTAACAATTTTTGTACTGCACAGTAACAGACACATAAAACATGTACACGCCAACTGCAAACTGACCTGCAGAAGTGTATTAAACAGAATGGATTTTTTAAGGGTTAGTAAGAAATTCAAAGTTTTAAATCCAGATTTATCTGCCCTTTAAAATGTATCTTCTCTTCTAAGCAACGTCTCCAGGAAACCACTGGAAAGAGTCCAGCAGGTCTGGTGAATTCCTGTCACTGCTTGTTCACACAGCCTCACACCCTGCACTGCAGAACTGCACAAATCCTGGCAGGACCCCCCGAATTTTGATAAGCACAGTCTCAAAGACAAAAGGGGCAATAGAATACCTTTTCACATAGAAACAAGAACATGTTTATTTGAACATAAATACTGACTGGTATCTCGGTTTCAGCTGGGGCAGAGTTAATTTTCTCCCTAGTAGCTGGTACAGTGCTGTGTTTTGGGTTTAGTGTGATAATAACACTGATAGCACACTGATGTTGTGGTTGTTGCTAAGCAGTGCTTATCCTGAGTCAAGGACTTTCCAGTTTCCTCAGCTCTGCCAGCCAGCAGGTGCACAAGAGGCCAGAGGGAGCGTGGCCAGGAAAGCTGACTCAAACTGGCCAGAGGGATATTCCATACCATAGAACAGCATGGCCAGCACATAAACTGGGGGGGCTGGGAGGGACTGAGGGCTGCTCAGGGACTGGCCAGGAACAGCATGGCCAGTACATAAACTGGAGGAACTGGCTGGGAGGGACTGGCCAGGAACCAGTCAGTGGGCAGTGAGAAAACCGCAGAATGCAACAGTTGTTCTTTGGGTTTATTCCTCTCTCTTTTGTTTTCCTTACAATTATAATCATTGTTGCTGTAATTATTAAAATATTTTACTTTGTTTCAATTATGAAACTGTTCTTATCTCAACCCAGATGTTTTATTTTCTTTCAGATTCTCCCACACCAGGGCTGGTGAGGGGTGAGGAAGAGAGGGAGAGAGCAACTTAGTGATACTTAGTTGCCAGCTGGGTTAAACCATGACAAGCAGTCATGAAAGGTCAACATTATTTTGATAAAATCCCTCACCTTTCTCCCTGAGGCATCCCCAAGCCCTCAGGAAGCCTGAATTACTCAGTTGTAAGAAGAAGCCATCACATCTTGAATTTTCTGATGTCTGTGTTTCCAGCTTGATCCATAACACCTTCTGCTAAATATAAAAGGCCTGAATTCAAAGAGGACAGTGTGATAAGAAAAACAAAGTCTATTCACAAGGAAGATAGTCAGTGTCCATGCACAGAATTCAAAACGAACTCAGTCCTGGTTATAAACCTTCCGTAATGTACACATGCCAATCACAGCAGTAAATAATAATTAAGCTTTCTAGAAAATGTGCTCTACTGAGTCAAAACTCTTGGGAGTTTGATAAGGGAATTGTACAAATACAGACTGGCTTATGCAGGGTGGAATTGATCCATACAGCTACCCTTAAACTGCCACTTCAAATCTAGGGAACCAAGGAGCAGACATGAGGCAGAGCAGCAGCTCTTGAGCCTGTCAGAAGCAAAAAGGTTTTGCCACTGAGCAACCAACATGGCTCCAGACATCTACTACTATGCCAGGCTCATTCTTCAAACTTGCAATGCAGCAATTCCTCCCAGCAAACTGGGGACCTGAACAGAGGAACGGGGAGATTAAGCTGTACAGACAGAAAGGTGTTCTATTAAAATACCCTCTGGTGCAGATGCACCCAGCAGAGCGTTACTGAAGAACCAGTACTACTTCCAGTGCTGACCAAGAAGTTTTGAAATGAAAATCAGTGAAATTCCTGTTGATATCTAATGGTTCTCCTAAGCAATGAAGAGCAGAGAAGCCCCCAAGGTCTTCCCCCAAAACCATGATAATGTGTATAGGAATAGCTGACAGCTAAAATACTTGAGAGACTCTGAAACAGATACCCCAGAAACAGACAGATGAAGATGTAAGTTCTCCCCACACGTTTCACAACCTCCAGCTAGAATGAAATTCTTCATTCTCAGACACTGCCAGTAAATGTGGGAGCCTTCACTCTTCATAATTATGAAGGTGAATTGGACTGACAATTGAATGAAATTAAAAACTCACATATTTGTCTTACAGTGTTGCAATGGTATCCCCCACTCCCCTCATCATTTTGGTTAAACAGACTTCTAGAATTTGCAAAACAGACACTGACTAAACAGTTCCTCACTGCGACAGTGAAGCAGGGCCTGGAAACAGCTGGCAATTGCATTGGTCTGACCTTTCTCTGGTTTTAGTGGAAACAACCACAAGTGAATATAATTAATCAGTTCAATATCAAAGTCATCTGTAACTTACACTGTCGTGAAAAGAAATACAAATTCACCTGCAACTTTATAGTATAAAGTTATGTTTGAAAAACAGTGATTTCCATATGCAGGTGTGTGAAGTAGCAGCATTATGCAATCAAAGCCAGCAGTTCAGTATATGGCTTAACAACACAGAACCTTTGTCTTCATTACAGCAGAGGTATAGAACAACCCAGGAATGCAGCTATTTCTGGCTCCTGGAAGGTGTCCAGTGCTGTCACTGGTGGGTGGAGAAAAGAATCAGGGGAAAGGAGGTATTAGGTCACCTAACTAAGCTCCAGGGAACACTGCTAAGCTCAATACTCCTTATTACACCTCTTTTGGCAGAAAGTCTTAACATTTGTATAAAGTTTTACTGCTGACAAAAGAGATTTCCAGTACTAGAGGTATAATATAAATTATGTAGGTTTTTTAAGTCTGTTAATTACTGGTGTGTTTAGTACTCAGGAGTATTGATACGTCAGTAACCTATTACTGGTAATTTTCCATTTTGTTGGTATCATTTAAGATGTTGGAGATCTCTCTGGTGTTTTGATCAGCTCTGTCCTATGTTGCCTGGCCTCATTTCCATTCCCTGAATGAAGCTGAGTGTGGGAAGGCTGAAGAGCAATAAAGGATAATCTGGCTAAAAATAACACTACTTTGCAAGCATAAATTTTGTCCTGGAAGTTATTCAACATATGTTACCTCAAAGAACAACCTATGTATTTTAAACATCACCGTGACCTTGGATCAAGAGGTTACTCCCCTTATTTGAGTGAAGTACTCTCTTTATTTTTGTTAAGTAACTTGGAAATTAATATTTAAAACCAATTGCCCAGTTACAATACAAACAATAATCCATTTTATGTTGTTACAAAAACAGTCTCTATCTTCTCTACTAGGTAAGACTTCATGTAGTTTATTCCTTGTGGCATCTATTTCCTGCCACTCATATGCAGCAGCCCTGTGGAATCTCTCAGTGGGAGGGATCAGACAGGTGATTCTCACAGTGCAAGTAACACAAAGCTGAACCAAGGATATTTCCACTTAAAAGTAGCAGTGTAATCTTCACTGGCAAGTGCTCCAGGCATACAGCTCAAACCACAGGCTCTGAGGGAACTGGTGAAGAAGTGCCTGAGCCACTATCCATCCTATTACGGCAGTCTGGTGAAAATACCACTGATTGGAAAACAGGAAACAAACCCCATTTTTAAATGGGAGGAAAAGGAATCCCTGGGGAACTACAGGCCAGTCAGTCTCATCTCAGTGCCCAACAAGATCATGGAGCAGATCCTCCTGGAAAGTATGCTAAGGCATGTGGAAACCAAGCAGGTGATTGGTGATAGCCAATGTGGCTTCACTAAGGGGAAGTTGAGCCCGACAAGTCTGGGGGCCTTCTACAGAGGGATTACAGAGCTGGTGGTAAGGCAAGAACGACTGGTGGCATCTCCCAGGGCTTGTGCAAACAGAATGAGACCGTCCTGCATCACATCCTTGTCTCTAAACTGGACAGACTGGATTTGACAGGTGGACCAACTAGTGAATAAGGAATTGGCTGGAAGGCTGCACTCAGGAGTTATGGCGAACAGTTCCATGTCCAAGCAGAGAGTGACGAGTGCTGCTCCTCAGGCACTGGGACTGGCACTGTAACATCTTTGTCAGTGACAGGGACAGTGGCATTGAGTGCACTCTCAGCACTGACACCGAGCTGTGTGGAGCTGTTGGTGTTCCTACCCATAGTAAAGGACTAAAACTGGATCATTTTTAAGGTCCCTTCCAACCCAAACTGTTCTGCGATTCGTTCTTTAAATCTTTCGATACAAATATCACCTAGTTTTTAAAGAAATTGGTACTTACAGTTTCACCTTGGATAACAGATGACACTTTGATCAATAAAGAACAACCAATCTGGATCTGAAAATTTTATCATGCATAATAAAAATGGAGAGTGTGGTATTTTCTGTCTCCTGTTTAAATTGTTACCAGATTCAAAATACCACTTGGGAAGCGCTATCTTCTTTCAACTCCCAAGTTAACAACCACGATCTCTTCTGGTGCTATGTATGACAGATTTCCATACTTACTAAATCTCAGAATATATTTAGATACCAACCATGTCCTTACTTGATTTCTATCATTTGTGTCAAGATTATGGAGTGCTGAAAATGGAACAGGCTGAAATCTTACGCTGGAAGTTACAGGAAAATATACTGGGAATATTTGTCCTAAGTAAAAGATGCACATACTCCAAAGAGCTTCAACATCTGCTCCCTCATCCTGTCACATGCTTTTCTATTATCTACATTTATCCCACATACTCTTGTGGGACTTGTTAAACAGCTGAATCTCCCAAGCAATCCAGAGCTTCACACCTTCGTGGGAATTTTTCCTGAAACTAAGAAAATTCTCGTCTATAGATATATAGCCAGTTATATTCATATAAAGCTTCCAAAAGACTCATTACTGATTAAAAATAATTTACACATCAGTTGTGATGTTTTAAATCACAAAGTTACCCAAGTCTGAAAGTATTTGAAACATCTCTTGGGTAAAAAATTCCTATTTTTAAACACTTTTACCCGCATGCCGTCACATAAACTTCTATAATAGCAGAAAGGACAGTTATGAAATTTTCCTAAAAAAGCAAACACAGCCTTCTGGGATGACAGCAAACATGAAAAATGTCAGACTAAACATACATTTTTGAGAGAAGATGTAAGCAACTAACCAGAGCCCAGAAATGCCATCTCATCCTTAAAGAGCATCTGCCCAGTTCTGTTTGGAAAGCCCCAGCTGAACTCTGGATCACCAGGATCAACACAGCAACCACTACTCCCCCTTCCTCCATAAATCCACACCATAGAAGCAGGAGAACAGCTTTGATGTTGACTCTGGATTATCTATTCCTTCCCTTGAGATTATTTCTATTTGTTCTGGTTTTGTGGCATTTTGTTTTGTTAGTTTTGTTTTGGCTGTTGTGCTTTTTTGTTTGGTTGGTTTTCTCCCCTTATTCTCTTTGCATTTTAAGATACATTACCAACTACACACCTTAATATATTGTGCCACTGATCACAAGGAGGTGGTAAAACTATAATGGCCTTGGTTTAACCTGCATAGAAGTGAACAGACCTTTATTCATTCATTTTATTATTTTAAAAGTACCTTCTTACACTGTTTCATCACTGTTAAAGAGCATCAGAGAAAAAGATGTGTGTGAAACAGCTACATATGAAGAAGTGTAATATGTCTGAAATGGGAAACCACAGAAGGTGTCCCACACTACCCTAGTGACGGGTGTTGCAAAGGAAACAGTCCATGCCAACATCCCTCTTGGAAAACCTGTTACCAAAACATATCTGATGAAGCAAGCTGGTTTGGGATGCCTGGTGGAAAACATCACAGTACTCACAAATTCTCAATTCTTACAATGAAGTTTCCTAACCCCTGTAAAAGCTATTTCTGTCCACCACCAGTGTAAGGCATCTGTTTTTTGAGGGAACAAAATATCCACATGGCCAATAGACTCTTGTGCATTTGTGAATGGCTCAGTATATCGGAGTTATAAAGTGATTTGCATACATAATTATGATACCTTTTATTAAAATTGTCTTTATTATATTACTCCTTATCTAGTGAACTTCAGTCCTTCAGTTTCAGTTCTGGGATAAATTGTTGGATTCAAGTTAATGGCCACATCAGGTTTTCTGTGGATAATTTCTGAGGATGTTAACTGAGAATGTTAACTGCAAAAGAAGTGTGGTACCTCTTTCTGTATGATGAAGACAATATTTCATCTATTCACCAAGCTCTACAAATTCTAAATCATATAAAAGA
>JAOXXN010000265.1:70718969-70737528 GCA_026770055.1 Myrmophylax atrothorax | reverse complement strand
GAGAAGGGGGAGGACAAAGAAAAACTCAGAAACCTGAAGTTTGTTTGGAATTTATTCCCTTGAACATTTCACACAGTTGAACAAAAAGTATCTCAATTTCACAGCAACAGGAAAACCAGGTGTTACATAATTCAGAGACACACACACCCAAAACAAAAACAAGTTAAAAACAACTGCATAAATCAAAATCTTCAAAGGGACTTCAATGGAGACATGAAGCCTTTCTGAGCACTAATCATCTCACTTAAACTTATCTGTCACCAAGCTCATTTTATGCACACTCCCTCCTTGTCTCTGAGTGAAACAATCTCAAAATGGTCATTACTGGGATTACACTTCCCCCCGCCAAAAAAAAGACATTTTAATTCTGCAATTAAAAAAAAAATCCAACTCTTTCCCTACAACTTAGTACTATTTTTCTAAGACACAAAAACATTCAGTGAATCTCTGAAAGTGCCCAGAAAAATTCATATCACCCTTCAGAATACACACATACAAACAACAAATATTTGAGTGGCACAAATCTACAGGTCTGAAAGCGAGAGAGAGAGAGAGAGAGAGAGAGAAGTGGAATTGGGAGCCCAGTTACTCCCTCTAAAAAGTGTTCTTAGCAGGATCCAGCCATGAGCACAAACTTAGCACACTGCTATTTTGTATGTAGCCTTCTCATTCTTTAGAATGTTTTTCAGGATTTTTCAGTGAAACTCTATCAGATCAGCTGCATCTCCCACTCTTTAGAACAAAAAACCTTTCCATCATGTCTTTTTCTTTCCAAATTTTCTGGGCTTCAAATTGCTGGCCCTTTAGCATTCTCCTTTTTTTTACACCAAAGCCACCCAAATCCTGATAAGAACACTGAAAAGGAACACGATGGACTGGGAACAGTCAAGCATTTTTCCTAGCAGAGATTCCTGGCTTGTTATTGAACAATGATTCACTGGGCCCTGAACTTTGGTTCTAATTGGGCAATCCACAAACCCCTCTCAGCTTCCAAAAATACAGAGCCTGGTTCTTAAATTTATCTTTCAAATGTTCCAGAGAAAAATAAATCTTCCATCATATCTCTTGGCAGTTGTATGATACCCCATAAAAGGGTTTGGTATCATGTGCCCTGTCCTGCAAAACAAACCACCACAGCTCCTCCAAAGGGAACAGACAACATTCAAGGCACACTAGTAGAGGAAATACCTTTCCTCCCAATTTGGTGGTGCATCCTGAAATATGAATGTACTTCTTTTTTCCTTTTTCTTTTTTTTTCCCCAGGAGGGGGAAGGGTGTGTTTGTCATGGATGTTTGTAAATGTTCAATGGTTTCAAATGAAGGCACCACAGACAGAATGTGATGTCACAGGATTAGTTTGCTGCTATCTTCTGTAATTTAATGTTTAAAACAGACCAAATCAAAACAAGAACAAAGCCCAAATGTGAGTAATAATGAAGTAGGGGATTGCATGAAGATGTTTTGTTTGCACAGCAAACAGTAATGCTTTGAGCTAAATCATTTTCAGAAGTAAGGCACGTTCAGCGTAAGCAGAACTGTGAAGAGGCAAATGCTTCTGAACAATAGAGGCAACGCTTATGAACAAGAAGCTTATTTCTAAGCAGAAATATATATATAAAATATATTTGTATTTCTTTAGACACAGAAGCAGAATTGTGTGCAAATAATATTGGATGCATTCATCAAGATTCCTTTTGTACTTTTTTAAATGTGGCTCAGATAATTTACTTCAAATGACAGGCCAATCAGGGGCAACAGCCACTCTGCTCTGGCTCTCCAAGTCGGCAGCAGAACCTCCTCATACCTGTTCCTTGCCATATACAACAGATTACTTTGAGAGTCTGCGGTGAAGGACTTTGCTCCAAATATTTCTCCCTGAAAACACTTAAGGCACACCCACTTTTCAGACTGCATACCTGTATCATACACAAAGCTTTGTCATGTTAAGGCAGAAGACCCAATACCTCTGCTTTGTATTGCATTTTTCAGATTTGCATTCCATGGCTTATATTTGGCTTCTTAAATCTTTCACAGGTCAAGTAACTACAGCAAAGACCTCATGACTTGCCTTTTATTGCTGTACATTTTGAAGCCTTTCCTTTATGAACTTCCTATTGTTGACAGGGACAGAAATACATTGCTTGGAGAGTATGAGCCTGAAATGGGAAACATTTTATGACAAAACATCCCTGGCTAAAGTCACCCCAAGGAGCATAACATAAAGCTGACAGGGTAAAGACTGTTCCAAGTCCATCTGTCAAGAAAGAGCTGAAAGTTTGGAAATATGTTCTTACAGACCTTTAGAACAAACAGAACAGCATTTGCATTGAAAGCACATTAAAACCATATAAAGTACTGTAAATAATATTAAAAAAAAATCCAAGACACAGCAGTTACAGATTATCAAAAGGAGAGAGAGCTGAAAAGCAAAAAGTTGTTTGGGTTTTTGTTTTGTTTTGTTTTTTTTTTCTCTTGGCAATAGCAGCAGTTTTGGCACAAAGGCAAATGCAGAAGATAGAGAGGAACAGGCAGGCAGGGTACAGAGAAAGTTACAGAATCTATGTCAAGCATGCCACAGTTCAGCAGGACCAAAAGCACAGTTAGAGCTTTTCCCAACTGCCCTTCCCAGAGAGAATGGCATCCATTGCTCAAAAGCTTGTTGCCACTTCCCGCACTGAAGGGTTGCAAGAGCCATTTTGACCATAACTTCCCTGGGAACAACCCTTAGAACCACCACACCAGAAGCCACACAGGCTCTGGCAAACCAGGCAAAACCTTCACAAAAAGGGAGACTGTAGCTGACTGCTAAACAAACCTTAACTTACTCATCACAGACTGTGCCCTGCAACTGTCTCTGTTACAGCACAAGGGACAGACAAGCACATGAACTGCCAGCCGGGACTGTGGCCACCCAGTGAGGGACTGACATCTTTAGCAAAGTTAACACATGCCAATCAGGTTAGTAACACATCACAAGAAAGGGCTTGTTGTGACCAGTTGTGACCAATGTTACCTCATCTGACCAAACCTGCTGAATGCTCACTTGTGGTTGAATGTATTTTAAGCATTAAGCTGCCTAAAAAAGAGGCCAGATTTGGTGGTGAAGAAAAGGAGACAGCAAGTGTAGGGAGGGAACCCGTGCAATTTACATCCAGTTGGGATTCCATGACAACTAAAAAGCAGGCCTTGCATGAGTTACCACAAAGCTCACTGAAACAATCACTTTTGCTAACTCAGGGCTGAATTTAACTCAGAGATAAAAAATTTAAAGATGGAATTTTTTTTGTCTTGCCTATTCTATAACTTATGTTACTGCTGTACATCTTCCTTTTGCCTTCCAAGCTATCTTTACATCTCCATCAAATATCAAATCAGCTCATGTTACACATTTTTCTTCTTTTACTTAATTCTTTCAGAGGCAAGTTGCTCTTCACATCAAGAGCTACCTCACTAGTGAGGATTGGCTCAGACCTCACTGTCTGAAATTGCTACTGCCAAATTCCATTTGGTGGCACTTTCCTTAATGGAGGCAAAACATTTACAGGTCTATGACCTGTACTAAATGAGTCTACCTGACAGGTGAAGTGGAGCCTTGGAAACAGAGCTCTGACTCTGTCTCCATCTCAGACAGGTTTTCACTTGAGGTATTTGTCTACTCTACAGTGAAAGCAGAATTTCTATAGTCTCTCAAAACAGACAATTTGATAAATTGCAAGAAATCATATAGACAAATAGTTCAAATTCAGGAGTTACACTGAGATGGAATCCTATAGGCTCCTTTAGACTATTCAGGAATAATATCCTCTTCTTCCACTGTATTAGCAAGCTTGCTAATTCAAAACAGTTTGGTTTGTCTTTTCATACGTAACTGTAAACACATCACAGGTTTCTCAGCCTACATACCCAGCAAGAACAGGAACTAAAGGTAGGTACCTATAGGACATAACTGTTACACCTGCCCTTAACAGCAGCATGGCTTGTTTTCAAAGTATATTGCATTTAGCTTCCTCCTCCTCCTTAACCATTGTTAGGTCAGTAGTTTTAAGATATACTGCACAAGGAAAACAAAATCTCAGCCACTAAGGGTATTTCTTTAGCACAGCAAAGGCACTGCTCACCTCTTCTACCACTAAATGTACTTCTGTCATGCACAGAACAAGAATACACCACAACACACTGCCTGAAAGATGACCCGGCTTGACCCAGCTAAGCAGAGCATGTCCTAATGCACTTTGGGCACTGCAAGAGGCAAAGCTATAAAAGGTACAAAAGCTCTAAACATTATGCTACAGTTACACACTGCTCTAAAAAAGCAGGAGGCAAATAGAAGGAGCCCTAGATTTCAAGTTTTGCTGTTTGACAAAAAAGTGTCTGTTCCATCTTATTTCCCTGTACTTCCCACAGTGCTGCTACAGGATTGTGCCACTGCAATCTCACACAAGGAGAAATGGGAGCATCTGATTTATAGCTGATTCACATCTGATTTATAGAAGTTTATTGCAAACTATGGGCTATTGCCTGCTCTGCTTAGTGATCCCTTAGGTGCCATGTACTGAATGTTCCTTTGTAAAAGAAATTAAATTTGATCAGTTGGAAGGACCAAATAAAAGGATGGAGACTTTCTGCCAGCAGTTGCTTTGATAAACTAAATATAAATGTAACTAAAATTATCTTCTAATTTTCATCACTAATAGCTTCACTCCATACACCACCTTATTCTCACATCAGATTCCCTGTGTGCCAGTAAATATTTTTTCCATTCATCTTAAAGAATATGTTCCAGCTCAGAAAAAAAACCCAAAACTCTTTACTTCCAGAGAAATCAATTTTAAGTCTATCCAGTTGTACAAAAAATGCTGTAATTAACACATCTGCCCATTGAATTTTGCAAATGTCATTCTTCCCTACCTTTTCCTTTTTCTCACTTTTGTCATATGAAAATTGCACATACACATAAGAGGAAACCTTGAAAGTAACTACAGTTGAACAATTAACTGCATGCCCTAGGAATAAATTTCTGCCAGACTGCATTCAGTTACAATCTTGGAAACACTTGTAAGAATAATATATAAAGTCAAATTTAAACATGATTTTTATTTGACTCTGTGTTGTTAAGGTCTTTTCTCAACTGGCACTATGAAAACATTCTTTTCTCAAAGTGTTGCTCTAAGTGTGTTCTTTCTCTAAAAGCAGCTGATTTAGTTTATTCATAGTCTTCTGGAACAAATATGAGAAATCAAATCTCTTCCTTTTCTCTGACATCCCTAAAGGAGCACTAAGGGGCTGGGCAAACGAGCATTTGTAGCACAGACACTTCTCTCATGTTAGAAGGAATTAGAATTTCAAGTTAAAAGGCAAAACTACTTCACAGTCAGACACACGCATTCACCGCCCCATTCCCAAAGCCACGGCCAGGAGCAGCACAGATGCTGGCAGTGAGGGAAGAGCACCATGACCTGCCAGCACCATGAAATTCAAGGGGTTTAAGGAATCCAATCCCATTAGCTGTCAGACACCCAGAATTCCAAAGGAGACACAATCCAGAGGTAATGGGATCTTTCCCATTCAAGTACCAGATTAATGAAGAGAAGCTTGGGAGAACAAGAAACCACACCCAGAATTCCGGCAAACACAGAAATCCAGTTTGTGAGCTATTCCAGGGCTTCAGAAAAGCTTTTAACTTCACTGACATTTTGCTGCTTACAGTATGGGGCTCTTTATCTAGGCCCACTCAGAGGAGACTCTCAACTGAGCATCTGTGTTTTCCTGGAATTCTTTTGAATAATGTCCTTGAAAGGACTGAGAACATCTAGGCCCCAAAGCCACAGTGCAAAATAATATATTGAGATTATCACGTAACACACAAAATTCACATGGCACCGCAAAAATCCACACGAGTTACACAGCTCAAAACTGGGTCACGTCAATTCACTGGTCAGCAAGGCTGCCCACAGAATTCCCCTAGGATCTGCACGAGAACTTCTGACTGGACATAGAGAAAGGGAACCCCGAAAGCCATCAGCTGACACATGAAAAAGGAGTCCAGAGGGTTCTGGGCTACCTGGTGCCCCATGGAGGAGACCGTGCTGTGCAGGCGCTGGCTTGCCAGCCTAACTCTGCCCCAGAGGCCGAGCGAGTACTGCACCACCCTGCCAAAGAAGGAAGCGGAGCTACCTGGGGCCCTCTCTGCTGCGCCGGGGATGCTGCCGGCCCGTCCAGTTCCATCACTTGCCATGGCGTCCTGCAGAGGTCCTTTGGTGTCCTGGAAGAGCGTGGGGGAAGTTAAATTCATATTAAAATTGAAAGTGTTACATGTACCGAGCACGCTGGACTAGGAGGGTCCCACTTGCAAATGAGATACCCCAGGTAACCATCACGTAGGGCAAGGTCTGAACCAAGTATGTTCCTCCTCAATTTATGGCTTTATTAAAGCTCTGAAAAACAAGCTGGAGATCCAAGAAAGTCAAAGCAGTAAGATCCCTGAAGTCTGCTCATCTGGGAAATAAAACAAGTACCATTTTTAGTCTTTATTTTTGGCAGGAAGTATAGCACATATGTTGGGATGACTCCATTATCCTTCCACAGAGGAGGAGTCCAGCTTCAGTTTGCACTAATAAAACAGGAAAAAAGGCAGGCACCAGCACTGCTGTGAAGGAAATTATAATTTAAAGGAGAAGGACAATTTGTAACATGCAAGCTTAACAGAACTTGTTGAGACCAGCATGTAGCTTGCTCATTGTATGCAAAAACACTGACAAGGGGTTTGAGGAGAAAACGTAAGTGCCTTGGATTATAATGACAAAAGCTGAGAGACTTTTCTGGATTACACAGTGTGCCATCATCCCATATTTAAAGCACAAACGCTTTCATTACAATAGTGTAGGAAAAGGGGTATCCCTTCTTTTCACATGGTTTCCCATTAACACACAGAAAACCTTCAGTAATGAAGGCAGTTGATCTTCCCAGCTTATGCAAGTGGGGTAGAACTTCATGTTTCAAAGGAAAAGTAAATAATTTGTTTCATCTTAAGAAAAACCACGGAGAGACAAAGCAGAACCAGAACTGGTAACATTATTCAGTTAGTAACTGCATGGACTGAGTAAGCATGTCAAATGATAAGAAAACAAATCAAAATTCTCTTTTGAATGGAGTAGTACATAATTTTATAAAATAAATACCATGAAAAGAGAAGCAGTTAGTAGAGGAACTGCTTTTAAATAAAATTTATAGAACTGCAAGCTTTCATCATATAAAAAAAAAAACTAAATGCACTCTGAATTTTTCTACTTAAAAACAGAAACAAAACAAAACATCATATGTACTTTCTCATGTTAAGAATCAAAATCTATTAACACAACATGTTAGATGAAAATAATGAGTTACCTTTCCTGACAGAGGACCCCCTGCTGGCCTCTTCCTCTGAGCATAACCAGAGAGTCGGTAACAGTAGTGAGGCTTACAGTAGAATTTACCTGCAGATAGAACACAAAGGATGGTCAGCAATGAGAACACAGGAGTTCAGCACAATATAAACATCCATCTCACTGCAACTTATTTTCTGCTGCCATTCCTGTTGCTCCCTCCAGTTTCTTCACTGTACACAGGAGGCAAACACTATCTGAAGTTTTAACTCCAGCCCTCCTCTCTCCCCCTCATAACCAGCCTCCTTTCCATTGGGTGCCTGACAGCCATTTAGTTTAAAATCCTATCAAACACCAAAGCAAAGCTGCGAGGCTTGTGTGGTATCACATGCTAACAATGCGGCAGTGTGAGAGGAACAAAGAAATCATCACATGAAAAGCTGGCAGAAGCACTTTTGGAAAAAGCAAGAATGAATACAACCAGCAGAAAGTGGGAGAGGACAGCGTTAACTCCCAAAGAACCATCTCGCAAAGTGCACAGTGTCTACTTGTAGAAAGGACAATCAAACAATGTTTCATTTTCACAAATAAGGCCTTTTGTGATACTACTGGTTTGTAGCACCCCAGAAGTCTAGATAGGTTTTTCACTGACATCTGAGCACTGTCAGGAAGACAAAGCAGCCCTAGTAATACCATAATACATATAACAATAATAGCAGCAAATGGATGCCACATAATTATCTCCCCTGTACCTTTGCCAGTGTATCCTGCTTGGTGTAAGCAGCCCATAGTGCCCCCACTGCTATCCTATTCCTAGAGCTCTGCTAATGCATTCCCAACATACATTCTGACCTCTGCCTCTTTCCCTGGTTTTTCTGGGCTGGCATTTGCACAGTGCCTTGTTTTTTGATGTAAAAGAGACAAACATTATATATTGAGAACTTTTCCTTAAATAAGCATTTCTTAACATTTCCTCTTTCCAAAATCCACTCTGAGATTGCCTGAAATGAGCATCAACAGAAAAGCTCTTAGACAAAAATTCTCAGACTTTGAAGCCTAAAACCAGACACTGACTGCAGAACGCTTATCAGTCCCAAGAGCTACATGAACAGCAACAATGTGTGTAAAGCTTCGTGGGGTTTTTTTCCTCCCAAAGAAAACTCAGAATGAAATATGAACTAAATTTTCACAATGATTAGATTAGGCAGGATACCACGTATTTCAGTTTGGCCACATCCACTTTACATACACACACAACTGTTAGGCATGGAATATCATTTCAGAATCAATGCTTGCAGCGAGCTGAAACGCCCAAGCTTTGTGTTGGCTTCACTGAGAACTATCTGGCCATAACTGCATACACAGCTCACTTGCAGAGGGACTCACTAAATCTGGTGGTAAAAACTGTTTCAGCCCATAATGCTGACAGAGGAGGTCAGTCTGTTACTGCTTAAGATACAGTCAGGTATTCAGTTACCTGTGAATGCCCAAAATAACAGCAGTGCTCAAAAAATGCTGTTTCCCAACTTTGATTACTGACAAAGATGTTACTTTTATATGTTGATTTCAAAATTACCATTGGTCCCTTTAAACTTGCATGCCAAGTCTGCTGACCTTCTGGACAAGAAATAAAGGGGTTTCTATTCCTTACTGGGAGTCTGGTTTGATGATTCTAAATTTCCACAACTTTTCACAACCAAGCAGTCCATTACTTAAAGTCATTATATAATGCATCATGAGTAAGTAATTTTGGTTCTTTTTGCCCCTTAAGCATAGATGGTGTTTCCATGGCCGTTACTCTACCCCGTATATGCAAAAATATTATTGCTAGTTAGATGTAGTAGATACCTATCAATTTTATAACACTTCCATCTGCAATAGAACATTCTGGAATTTCATCCTGTGGCATATCAGTTTGTAATTCTAACTTCATCTTTCCCAGTGAGTAGGGAAAGCTACTAGTACTAACACTTTTTTCCTGTTACTTTGTTTTCTACACCCAAGTAGAGCCCTTTGCACCAAACCTGTCACTAGTTTTACACCATTTTGGACATCTTTCCCCAGTGAGACAGGATTAAAGATGGGCAGCTGTGGAAGAAAATAAAGGCATACCTGCTCATATAAATCAACATTTATCCAAAATACTTTCTCAAAAATTTTCTTTAGAAAATGTGGCATTTTCGTCAATCACTCTTCAAGCAAAGACTGCAATGTATTGCCAGTCTTAGAAGGAGATTACTTTTCACAAGTGATGGGTGATTTCAAATCATTACTTTCAATATGCACACTTTGTTGATAAATTGAGTTTCATCTGCTGCCACGTTGTCTGGTTTCTCAGACTTGTAGGGTGTATCTGAAGCTTCTCTTAATTCTTAGCATGTTAGATTCTGTTAACTGAGTCATCAGCAAGTTTTGTAATCATATTCCTTCCTCCCTAGTCCATCAGATACAGAAAATGAGTCGTTACTGAAGCTTTAGTAACTAGTTCAACACCACTCTCTCTCTAACACTGACTTATGTCTACTCAACTTTGATGCTCCATTTTTTGCTATATAAACAGAACTCATAATGACCCATTATCATGGCCCCTGACTATAAAGTTTCTATTCCAGCACATCTAAAATAACCATAGAGAATTGGAGATTTGTGATGTCTTCAAGAAGAACAAGCTAACTACATTTCTCTCCAAACTGGTATTTTCTCTTAAGTGGTATTAAATACTAATGGGTTTTATTTAAATTCTGTCAAATGAGAGTAAAGGGTCTAGCTTTCAAACTCAGCCTCCAAACCCTTTTAAAGCCTCCAGCTACTATTTGTTTCTTTGCATTCCAGCAGCTGTTACTAAGTTAAATTAATTCCTATGAGCTCAGTCACCTTGCTGTCAGCATGACCTGGCCACAGGAAATCCATAAAGGTTCAACAGTTTGAGATGATGTCTTTGGAATGGGAGTTACTCTCTTCCCTAACTCACCAAATAATTTTTAAGCAAAAAAAAAGGAGCTGCAATCAGTCAACAGACAATCTAAGACAGTTAAGAGAATTCTGACAAGGCAGCAACTTTCCCTTACCATCCTCAATGTCGTAGGCATAGGACGACAGGCGCAGGGTGGTCGCACAGTACTCGCACTTGAAGCAGCTGCGGTGGAAGAACTTGCCCTCAGCGCTCAGCCTCTCCATCACATAGACCCGCTTGCGGCAGAAGTAACACACGTCGCTGCCTCCCAGGTTTTGGGGGAACTCCTTCTTGAGCGAGCCCTGGGCAGAAACAGGGGGGGCTAAATCCATGTGTGTCCAGCCCTGCCAAGATTACACCATCAAGTTTTCCCTTCACTTGTGTGGATACAGGCGCACCTGGAGGCTGCAGTTCTTTCACATGTGAGTGCTGCAGTTCTTGGACACAATTCACCGTTTTTATCGGGACACCAAAAACTAACCTTATTGTCCAGGAAAAAGGGTCCGAGGAGGCCAAGCTTACATATACCAGGAGTAAAACAAGGTCTGGGTGGATGACTGGACACCAGTACTATTAATGATGACCTTGAAATAAATGACTTTAGGAGGCATATGATGGAAAGCCAAAACCATCAGAAAATCTTCAAGCAGCAATTCTTAGACCTACATTATCCAAATCAGTATCTCCTCCAGAATGCAGCTGAAGTAAGGAAAAGTATTACAGACAGTTTCTCAACTAATTATGAACAATCCTGGGACGCTGAGATTAGATTAAAATATTTGGCAAAGAAAATGAGGGCAAGAGTGAGGGTGGATGGAGAAAGGGAAACAAAGTCTTTCACAAAGCTACGACAGAGTCCATCAGTGGTGTAACAACTGGACACTCACAATACTTCAGATCTACAGGACAGCTAATCACAAACACACACCATCTGCAGCACATGGTCTTACCAGTTCCTTCTTGTCTAGAAGGGTTTTGGGTTGCTCTTTCCTTTGAAGCTGATTGGCTATCTGCTCAGCCAATGAGCTCACTCCGCCTGTGTACATCTTTATGTACTTCTACCAGATGGGTTGGATAAAACAATAGTGAAGTGAGAAAAGAAAAAAGAAATCAAATTAAAAAAAAAGTAACTAAAATAATGATAGGTTAGGTGGTGAAAAGGTGCAGAGAGGTCAAATCATGCCAAGACAGTGGACAATATGAAGTGATAAGTAGTAATAGCAAAGCCAACATCATCCGAAATCACCAGTCCAGTCCAGGATCACCTGTGAGAACGGACAAGATTTGCACTCTGCAATTGTCTAAGTGTTCAGAAATACTATGATAACAAAGGGAGCAGATCTTGTTTTCACTCATGGGGTATTTTGCACCCAGAAACCTGAGCACAGACAGTCCTGAAAGATGAGGCTAAATACAGGTTAAGACTTTAGGTTCCAGGTAAAATTGGTATCAGAAACAAATATCTTTCAGAAGACATGTCACATAGTCTAATGCAACAGGCAGATTACAAGTGTATTTATGCACTTAGCAACTAGGAAGAATTCATTTACAGACCATTCACAGAGCAGGGAGAAGTCCTTAACTAAGGGACTCAAGTGACTAAAAATACAAATTCTTCCAGTGCTAAAAATACACAGAGATTTATATGGAAAAAGATAGAAGAGCCTCATCCATTGTATTAAGGCCATACCTGCACACATCAGGAACATATACTTGTTCAATGTGAACAAGGCTTTATGACTTGGCTTTTCTCCATCATGGGTACTCTGACTGACTGTACAACTTTGGATACTTAAAAGCCCTCCGGTTTTCCAAGGAATCTAGGCAAGTTGGCTGTTACCTTGGATGGTACAAAATGAGTGTCTGCAAGACAAGTTCAATCACTGCAGGAGCAGAGGAAGTGTTTTTCACAGGAAACATAACCATTGGCAATAACTACATGGTTAAGAAAATGATGTGGTTGCATCCATGTTAGCTCAATCACGCTGCAAACGCCACGGATTGGACTGGGAGCAGCAAGGAGCACGCCAAGCAACTTTCCTTTTCCAGACTAAGAAACACGATGAATGTTTCTAGCTGGACACTCAGCTAAACAGAATCATCAGAGAGACACTCCAGCTTCTAAGTCTCCAGCAAGTGTAAAATACTGAGGATAATAAAAGGAAAGGACTATAGTTGTATCTCAAACCCCCTTTACTTGTATAGCAGAACTTGCTTAAAGCACACTAGTTTTTCCCCACAACTATTAGCTAATTTAATATGCCTGGATATTAGCCTTTTAGGAATGTTTAAGACCTTCAGAAGTTCAGACATGAGAACAGCAGGAAGCATCATAAAAACTGAAACTTGCCACAGAACGGGTACCTCTTTGGGGAAAAATACTTTGAAAATGGAGTGCTCAGGCAGAGATTACTGCTGCTGTCACTACAGTCCTAATTCCTTAAGTTCTTTGTGACTGCAGTATTGAGGGTTTATTTCTACCCAGAAAGAACTTATACCTGCCTACTGATTCCATCTCAAAATGCAGAGCACTTTGCAGTATTTCTATATGCAAGAAATAACAAATTATTTGTCCTTCAAAATTTTCCAGGCTTTATATTTTTCCTCAGCCTGTGTGTGAGCACGTACGTGCAGAGTTGCCTTTCTCTGAATATATCAGAAGTTGTCAAGTATTGCACTTAAAATGGTATTCACTTGTAAAATTTCCTTCAGCATTGATGTTTAACTGGCAATCGTAACAATTTGGCCAAGAGTTTTCCATTTTCTTCTAAAGCACCAGAAATCTTTGAGGCTTTTTAAGTTTCTTAAAAGCCAGGTCAAGCATTTCCATGGGTTTTGCTGAACCAGGTTTCCCCCGATCAAGTTTTGATTTTAAACTTTCATCCAACTGTAAATGCAGATCCTTCAGGATCTTTAAGTTCCTACCAGTACATAGGAGGTTCCCTGCTTACAAAGTATGTTCGTATTAACTCACAATACCTCGGACTCTGCTGTGAGAAATTTAGTGGCTGAATTTTTCACGTGGGGTTGCGTGTTTCTGATTTATTTTGCTTTTTTCCTACATATCACATTTGGCCTAATAATGGGTCTTAAAGTGAAGCAATTTCCCTTTCTTCCCATGGTCAGAAGCCTTCAAGATGGACAACATTCTGCAGCATTTTCAAGAGCGGGTAAAGAACCCACTCCAGCTCAGGTCAAATCAAGTTCCTGCTGTTTATGTTTGACAACTGCAACTAGTTTGAATTCTCTGTGATTTTTCAGAAAGCCAAAGTGGATTTTATTTCACACTGCCCGTTAACCACATACACACACACATCCTGTCATTTGGCCCCAAACCTCACCAAAGCAGCAAGCAAAACCAGGAAGCTTTACTGCACAGCCAGAAGGACTGTCAGTGCTCAAAAAAACCCCAAACAACAAACTGGTTTGAGAGTGAGATTCACCACAAGCTTTTCATTTACACCAAAGGTTAAACACATGTAGCTTCAAACTGCTTCCTGGCTGGTGACAGCCGAGCTGTGCCAGGCACAGGCAGCCCCAGGGTCCGAGCTGGGGACGGCTGTGCAGGACACGGCACTCTGCAGGTGAAGCGTTGCAAGCCTGGCCATCCCCCGTGTGTGTCCCTGGCCAGAGGGTGTGGCAAAGCAAACACAGCCAGGTGCCCCTGGCAATGCCCAGGCCAAGGCTACCTGTCGGAGGGAGTCGGATGAAGGTGAGGAAGGGCGGTTGGAAGAGCGGAGGCTAAGGGAGAGCTCCCACTGGTCAACAAAGAATCGGCGAGACGGTTCAGTCTCAGGCTAAAAAATAAAATACAAGTCAAAACAATCATGCATGGCTACAGAGAGATGAGAAAATAAAAATAAACCCACTTGGGCCTTTCTCGCCACCATCAAGAACAATTTCTAAAAGACTCTCGTAAGAAAAGTGAGAAAAACATCCAGTGTGTCTTCACTTTCTCCCTAGCGAGGCAGAGCAAGTCACTCTTAATTTGCTCTTTGTTAGGTTTTAAGTTATTTAGAACCATTTGGAAGCAGTTACCTACTTTCCCAGATGTCCAATCTCCTGTTACCCAACCAAGCCACTGGCAAAGATTCCAAATCTGTTTCCTCTACTCCTCCTGTATCTCCCACTGTTCTCTATTACTGGTCCAAGATCATCTTTCAGGCCATGTGAGACCTCCTCTACATTTTAACCACCCAAACCAAAAGCCTGCTCTCCTTGGGGATGGAAGAGAAAAATAAACTTGTATGTATTTCCTGTAATTAGCAGCAAATTTCCAACCTTAAATTTACTAAAAGCAGATTAGAAAAATCACACCAAAAAAAATGAACCAATATAAAATAATCTGCTGTTCTTGCTTTTTAAATGGTAAAAAATGAAACACAATCTGAGAATCTGCATCCTTCTGAAACTGTTTCTTCACAGAAGAACCCAAAGTTTGGTCTTCCAATATACTCTTGTCATTGTCTCTATGGATTATTATGCCCCTCTTACAAGAAATACATCACATAAATAGAGAAAAGCCAAAAGCTGGAAATATCAGACAAACAGCAGCACTGGTAGAAGCCATACATTCCTAAAAATAATAGTCTGGAAATAAAAAAAATATGCAAATTTCAAATAACTGTCTTTGAAAAGAAAATCATGGGTTTAGCAATAAAAAGGAAAAATAAATGTCATGTAACTGCACGACCCATGAAAATAGCTACTTCTAGACACTTACAACAGGCTGACCTCAAGATTAAATTTACTGGACAAAATGCAAAAATGCTTGGCTTTCACAGTTTCCCCAGTTTAAAGACTTATAATTGTTAATATGCAAATTTTCTGTACTTAAGATCATCAACATTTAATCAAATTTCTTCTTGGAATATGTTTTACTTTGCTAAGCCTTCTTTCTCTTACTAAACTATTTTTCTTGTTTTCTTCCCTTACATCCCACATCATAATCCATCATTGCTTGCAGAGTTCCAACATCTGTTTCCTCTTTTTCCTCTCTGCCCTACTTACTTTATGCTTTCCTCTACTTTGTGTTCTCTGTCTCCCCTCCTTTCTCTCTCCTTTTCAATTCTGCACGATACAGAAATTAGAAAATTTCAAAAATCATTTCTATCTTTGCATTGCAATGCTGCTAATCTTTTACACCCTCAAAAGGAGCTTAAAATTGCCAGAGGGCAACCCAAAAGGCAGGAACAAGATGTTTTGGTCTACATCTTCATTTCTGTATCATCATTTCAACAGCAAAAGAAAATGCACATGAGCATTGTGGATCATGCCTGAGGTCTTCAGTAAGTGACAGGTGCCACTATGTTTAAACTAGTTTTCTTATTCAGTCTTTCAGAGCTTGTTCTTTGTCCCAAAATTGTAAATCCAGCTGCAGGTTCCCTGTTCTTCCCTAGAGAACAGCTTCACTGGCTTTTATCATCAGCAAGGATGGCATCCCCCAAAAAACCCCAGTGATGAGAAGTGGCCTAGATGCTATAAATCTCCTTTCAGTATGGCTTGGAAAAGTTATGTGCACCAGCAACAGTTCTAGGACTGTTTATGCTCCAGCTCATGAAGATGGCTTGAGTTTGAATGGTTAATTCAAAACAGTAAGTTATGAAAAAAATCACTTTTGTACATGGTGTTTTCCAAAAGCACTGAGTAGTTTGCCAAACGCTGCTGAAAACAATTGACAAGAGACAGGGGAAGCAACTAAAGAAACCCCAGTTCAAACTGGCATGTTCCCACATCCCAAAGACAACATACTGGAGAGACAATTAAACACCAAAACAAAACAGAAAAGCACACTGGAATCAAAGAAAACCTGCACAAGCTGCCAGCTCTACCATTGGAAATAACTATGCAGGAAGTATGGACACAAATGTAGTACTTCAGAGCCAGGAATTATGCTTGGAAAATGTGAATGTTCTTGCTTCCAGAAGCAAGTAAATCTGTGAGCAACTGACTGGTAAACAACCAGTGTGTGATGATTTGATCTGGAGCCCAGCTGGTTTTCAGCATGTACACTGAAATTCAGAGGCTGCCTCTGACTTTATTTTTTTATGTTGTGTTTTGAGAAACAGAAACACTGTCACTCACCAAACAAGGAGACAGCCAAGAACTGGCAAGTCAGAGGAAAGCACTACACAAAATAAACTTGACTTGTTTTAACCACGTGACTGTAGAGCAGTGGTTATTGCATTTTGGTGGGTTTTTCTCTCATGACTGTAGAGCAGTGGTCATTGCATTTTGGTGGATTTTTCTCTCTGACCCCAGATTCCACCTGTACCCAGAATCCCACAGGGATACAGGACACCAGATAGGCAAGGCTGTCATCACCTGATGCCTCACTGCACGTCTGGACTCCAGCAGGGCAGCCAGCTGACATGCCCTTTGCACAACATTCTCGGGCACTTGGTCATCAGAAAATAAACGAGGAGATCTCTGTGAGATGAGGAAGGAGGGAGGAAGTAAACAAACCAGCAAAAGAAAGTCCCAAAAGGAAGAGATGCCAGCCAAAAGGTATGACATTCACATGCAGAACAGCAAGAGGAGCTCTCATGTGAAGACTTTTTCCCCTCAATGTCTACTGTCCTCATGAAGTGCTATGTTTTGACCCTCAAGGGCAAGAAAACAGTAGACTTAGTTGTTATTCTCAAGTCTCCCCTTCTGACTGCTGCAGCCAAATCCAAACAAGTGCATAGCCTCTTTCTCTGGCATTACCATCCACAAAATAATTTTAAACTGTAGCTTTATCATGCACAAAGAAGTTTATTTGTCAGTTTATTTCCCCACAGTTCTCCATTCTCAAGGATTTCCTTTAAATGTCTAGACCTGTACTTAATTTGCTTCTCAGATTTTGTGCATAGAAATGTGTTTTTAGGGTAATGTCCTTCAGTTCTCACAAAGAATGAATTAATTTCCTAATGATGGTGGTATATGCAAAGTGAATGCTCGACATGCCAAAGAGAGGATGTTCTAATGAGCCTGGCTGGTTGGAGCTGAGAACAGCAAAACCAGACAATCACAGAAGCTGCCAGTTTTACTTAGGCAACTTCACTGTCCTACTTGTTCTTACTGCACTACCACGACAACACACCCCAGGCACAATATTTGACACCTCTGCTATTCTGGTCTTTCATATCAATCTTCCTAATCTGTTGTGTGGTGCACTTGGTGATACGGAAAAAAGCCCTGGCTTGTGGCCTGCTGTATAAAGCAGGAGTGTCAACTGCAGTGTCACACAGACTGCAGCTAATTTGTTTGTAGAGTACAAAAGCAAATGGACCAGGAACTACCAACGTGCACCAAGAAACTTCAGGCTTGATCTGCCAAGAATGCCAGGGTACAGCTCTGTATTGTTTACTGTCCTCCAGTGCAGAACAGAAAACTGTGTTCACACCCAGTTTACGAGAAATGCTTTTCCCATTCAGATGCATTAATAATACTCTCTACTCTCAAGCTGCTTCCAGTTCCACCTACTCCTTCCTTCTAGATCATTTTCAATAAAACTAGGGCCCATTATGAAGCTGTGGGCTTCTGTGTCACTGCAGACACATGCATTCATTTTCTACTGCCTGTCAGAAAACATTCGGCCCACAGGAGGCTTTTGTTAGACATTCCGAAAGTTGCCACAGTTTTATTGCTGGCTACCACTTATGACTTAATTCATTCAAAGCTTTTACCAGCATGTCAATTAATTTGTCAATATGAATTCAAATCAACTGATCCTTTTGAGTGCCTGCCTTTTCTTTTCCCATGCTTCTGTATAATCCTGAGCCATTCAGACAGACTGTTGAATATTTCATTGTTGAGAAGGCTTCAAAGTCTCTATACTAAATAATGCCTCATCATTTTTGCTTTTACTTTGGCCTGTAGGAGGCAAGATGGAATGCCAGTTGTTTAACCATCCACAAAGCAAGCAGTGCAAACAATGCAACCATGTTCGCATGAATTAGCACAAAACATAACTCTTCTTGTTCTGCTACGGCCACAGCGAACTCCACAAAAGAGGTGTAAGAGGGAAAGAAGAATGAGAACAGCTTACGTGCTAGACCTAAGGCAAAATAAAAGCATATAGCACACTGCTGATGAATGCTTGTTATGCATTTATGTGGCTGTCACACAGAAAGAATCACTCCTCATCGACTCTCGGCAGTTCCAGCGTGTTAACAGCAGCATTAGGAGAAGTGTTTCACTACCCAGTAGATTTGCTGCCTGTATTGCACATCCACCACAGCTCTGTGTCATCACTGCACAC
>JAOXXN010000265.1:70704897-70718869 GCA_026770055.1 Myrmophylax atrothorax | reverse complement strand
CATCCACCACAGCCTTGTGTCATCAGCATCCATGCCATTTGTTCATGCTCTTTACCCTTTCCTGTCTGGGACTCTGCTCCCCGGGATAGGCAGCACCAGGTTCCCTGAATCTCTGCAGGCAACAAATTACGAGCTTAAAAACAATCACAGAGCAACCTCCCACTCAAAATACACTTCATCTGATTTTCCATCTGATGATGCAGGCAGAGGAGAGGCCATAACAACAGCAGAATAGTTTATTAAGAATATTCTAAACCTAGAAATAACAAGTTGGCTCCTGTAGAGAAAATTTTTTTTAAAAGTATATATTCGTATTAGGTCAGTAAACAACAATATAGTACCACAATGTAATTAAATTAGCACAATCAAGATTGAAAATCACTCAGTGTAACTCATACTGTGAGGTTAGTTCAAAGGAAGGAAATGAAGACTTTAAAAGAAGTGGCAGGATGGATGCATTAGAAGTGCAGAGGAACAGGTTTTAAAAAACGTCAGTGCAACAAGGACACAGATCTGTCTGACTTGCTATGAGGCTTAGGCTAAGAGAAACTCAGAAAAGAAATCGTTCCTAAGAAAAAATTAATGTCTCCAAAAGCAGACTACTCAACTGAGTGTAACAGATCAGTTCTGTAGCACAGAGGGTAAAAATTCCTCAGAGTTAAAAGAAGGAAGACTGATTTCTTTTTTAATTATGTCTTTGACAAGAAAGCAGGCAAAAAAAATTTCTACAGGACACAACATAGAAAATGATCAAAGTACCCTTGAACCCAGCAGTAGCCAGCACTCATGACTGAATTGAGCAACCAAAAAGACACAGGACAAACAAACACTTGGAGAGGTAAGAGAAGGAAAATAGAGCTTCCAGATCCTCAGTGACAGAAAGCAAATTTCTCTATAGGGAAAACAAATCCCATGCTATAGATTAGAAAGTAAAACTAAGCATTTAACTGCCTTAATTTCTCTATTTGTAAGTTTGGGGAAAACCTTTCTTCTTTCATAAAATATATCCAACAAAATTTTCACAGGCTTTTGACAAGAGGAATGCACCTAGCTATGGCATCATTTCATAATGTTACACTCCAGTTTAAATGCAGGTTTTGCTAATGAAAGGGGTTTCCCCACCTGTTCTACCTCGATGCCCATTCCTGTATCTTTTCTTGCACCACATACTGTCCACAGTGTGGCAGAAAACCAAGCACCGCTTTTGTTAGGATGGTTTCCAATGGGATCAGTAAGCCGACCTGACCCACTGTGTCTGTTCTGGAGGCTGGCAATAATTAGATTAATAATTTAGATAAAGAGCAACATGTAATTAATCTTTGAGAAATCACAGCAATAAGGCAAGCCACACTTTATGCCAAAGAGTAAAACTTGTCTTCTCTGCTGAAAGGTAACACACCTTTACAGAGTTTATAAGCATACAAGTGTCCAGCAAAGAAATATGCTCTATGTACAGGAATTCATCTGTACAATCCTTATATGAAGTAATGGAACTGAAGCTGCCCTTTTATAACCCAAATATCAGTTTATGATTGATCAGAAAAGATCGGATTTTATTACAGCAGTGGGAAAATGAAACAAACGTTAAAAAAGGATACAACTCAATGAAGCACAATGACAATATAAAACAAGACACCAATATTAAAGGATTTCAGGTAATCTTTAACTAGGACAACAAACACATGTGCACAAACATCTGGTTGCACATTTATGCAGCGTTCAGAACAGCTCTCACTGCTCCAGGTTCAAAGTCAGACAGACTGAACACAAACTCTTGTGAGACAACAGCCTGAGTGGGGGGAAATAGAAAGATCACAGTGGACAAGTGCAAGCCACTACAATACTCAAAAAAATCACTTCATACAAGAAACCTCAAAAAAGTTTCAGGGATACAAGGGCAAATTTTCAGTCACACCTGTTTAAGTGAAAAGTGGAGATGGAACAAAGTTTCATTTTCTTTCCCTGCATTACTCCAAACATTTAATTTCTACTTTGCTGTATCTCAAAACTGAGAAAGGCTACTGTAATTAAAAATTAGCCAACAGTTTCCAGTGGAGCCTCTCCATGCTTCCAGCAAGATAATGCTGCCCTATGCTCCTCATCTAAGAGGCTGAGAAAGCCCTATCAGCATCTAAAAAAAAAGAAAATTGGAAATCTACTTGTAAATGGGATATCCAGTGATCTAATCACTTGCGCAAGCAGCAATGAAGAGAGAGGGACAGAGCATGCAGAGGAAATCACCTGCTGCCTGGGATACGGTGGAGAGGAAGATGGAGTGGAAGAGAGCATGATCACTTTTTTGGGGCAGGTCCGAGAACGTTCCTTATGCCTCATCTTTTTTTAAAACAGAAAAAGAAAAAAAAAATCATAATAACAGTAGAAAGGAGATAACATTACCACTGGTTTGGTGAGACAAGCCAGAACTGAGAGACTGTAACCTACTCTCATACCTCTCACAAATGACCTGAAGCCACAGTTTATCTGAAGCTGAGAGACCCAAGTTTTTCACCCAGAGCCACATGATCACATGTCTATTTGACAGTCAACAAACACAAACTGGTATCAATCCATTAAACAAATAGCTTCTGAGTCAAGGTCTTACCATCAGTGAAAGGCAAAACTTGGAGCTCTCCACAGCACAGTTGGACTGCTCTCTTTGCTTCATGAAAAATCACTTATTGCTGTGCATTGCAATGTTTAAAAATATCCATCCTGTTGACCTAAATACTCTTCTGCTTGCAGTTCGTTAGTAATACAATTCAAGTCACAGTGTTCTGTTCTCAGCTTCAGATCCCTCTTCTTTAACTTACACATATTAAACCATCTTCAAACCATTTTGTAAGTAAAGCTGTACTACATTTCAGTAGAACAGAAACACAGCTGGTTTATAGCCAAAACGCAGCCATATCTAATAGCCTGAATATTACACAATTGCACATACAAGTCCTTAATTTCATGCCCTTTGAGTGCTGCACCTCCTTACTATGTACAGTCTTTACTCCACCACTTCGTGTTTATTAATGTATCTTCTGCCTGATTTTTCCTTTTCTTCGGAGTTCTCCCCAGAGTGTATCTGGAAATGGTTGCACTGTGAAAAACAAAACATTGTGTCCCCAAAGCCATTGTTAGATAAGTCTCCAAAGAAACTGCTTGCGGTTTAAAGGAATTACAGATGTTCATTACTGCCTTTACAGCTGAGCTGGCACTAACATCTGTTTGGGTGTTCTCTTCCCTTTCAGCAAAAAAAAACCCCAAACAATCAACTCCTCTATTTCAAACAGATGCTACAAGCAGCTTAAACTAAAACATATGACTTTGCACTGAAGTGGATGAAGAACATTCACATGTTGTTTCAAAAGGCTCAGCTATGAAGTCACTAATTTCTAGCTGAAAAAGTGGTAACATTCTCAATTGTGTAGCTGCTCACGGCCAAGTTTGCTTTCAAATGTCAAAATTTTCACAAACTTGCTTATTTTTCCAAGACAGACTCCAGAATATAACACTGTATAGACAAGAATATAACACTGTATAGATAAGAATATAACACTGTATAGGTAGGTGTATGAGGTACATGTTCAGTCCTCCAATAGGATGCATTTCTGAGCATGCAAAGACAAGGATGACTATAGGAAAGAGAAAAATATATTAACAGATCTAAATAAGAAATATAAGTTTAAAAAGCGGTATTTGCAAAAATCATTTGTGTTTTAACTTTTCTTCTGTTCAAGATTTCAGCTCTTGCTGTCTGTGTTCATCTCAGTCACTACATATCTTCAAGAAACACAGTTCCAACAAAACTACTGAAAAGTTTGTAGTACTGCCCTTATCACGCTTCAGGGAATCCTCTCAAAAGAACAAGTATCAGATCTCCAAAGGCAGAAAAGATATGCACCAAAGGAGATGGGATCTTCATCTTGTAAGTGTCTTATAAGTGTATCAGCGATTCGAGCTCACATATTACACACAGAAGTTGCTGCTGACTGGAGACCTATGAAACTATAGCAGAAAACTGCTTAAGGTATAAGCTGAGAGTCTGGAAATCCACGACAAAATTCAGTTTAAAAGGCTTGTCTCCCATATCATGCCCAGTCACATCCTCTTCTGGATAGACCATATGGCTTTCCATGGCTTCATGATCCCTAATGAGATGCAGACAAAAATGGCTCAGAAAGCAACAGAACACGTTCTTTAACAAGCTGGCATTCATTTGAGGAGATTAACCACCACACCATGAAACACAATCCAGCCTTTGTAGGAGATACTACCATCATATAAGAAAATTACACACATTTTCATTGTGCTCATACACTTGACAGTATCTTCAGGCACTAGCAGCTGCTGCTGAAGTGCTCTTAAGAACACAAACCAGATTTTGACAACACATGTCAACATTCTCAAAGTGTAGCTCAATAAATCAAACATTATAATCCAATTCACAAGGAATGCAGGCCACACCAAGTGGCCTCAGACTGGTGAGGTGTTTAACCCGCTCGCTCTTTAGCCTTTTTAAGAGAGACAGCATTAAAGGTCTTGTGATGAAAGCAAAACTGCTTCAGAGCAGATTCTGGCAGGATTTCACTCTTTCTAGGAATTCTGTTTTAACAATCTACCCCTACCCCACCTATACAACACACAGAGAGGCATTCTGCCTTACAAGCTCTTTGGATCACCTCATACCTCTTGATTCCAGGACAAAGCAAGATTCTACATGTAAACTGACAAGCAAGTACAGCTAAGGAAGTCCATCTGGCAGACACCAGCAGGCAGCAGCCCAAGGCAGATGCAAATTTCCCATCAAAATTGTGGGTCCAACCCAGACCACATCCTGTGCACCTCTCTGGTTTATCCCTCGAAATCACACTTATGCTTTTGCAGTATACTTTCCTCTTTCATGCAACTTCCAAAACACAGAAAGGAACAAACCTGTCAATCACATTAATTGCCCTTCTATCAAAGAGCCCTGAGGATCTCAACTGAATTTTGCCAGCTGGTAAGAACATCAGGCAACCCATGGTTTCCCTCAATGAAACATCATCCCTTTGTCCCCTCAGGAACTCTTTACTCAACTTCAAAGCACTGTCCAGTAGAAGGCATTTGCTACACAATGTATCCTACACCCAGTCAGTAACAGAAATTTCTGCTCATGAACTTCTACACCTGTGTCAAATAAGAGAAATAGCTTTCCAATAACTTCAGGAACAGCTCTTTCCAGCAAACATACAACCTCCTAAAGAACTTGTCAGGAGCAGCGCTAATCCTGTACAGTGACAAGTATTGGTATCCAGCACTGACTCCCCTGTTGGCACTCTGTGGCCAGGAAACAGCTTTAAAGCCAGAGTGCCCAATGCCACCACAGACAGCCAGGCCAGTACCACCAAAAGGTGCAGTCCCACAGCTGTCACATTCCGTGTGCAAGCAGGTACCATCAGGAATCTCAGCAGCCAGCCGAGGGGCTGCTCTGGCAACCAAGTCCTGCAGGATGGATTTCTGCCCAAGTTTGGCAAAGCTGGCTGCTTGGCACAGTGGATGGCTGCCCATCTCAGCTGATCTCTGGTAACAAAAGGTTCTGTACACGTCCATGGCTTTTGAATGAAGGCAACTGATGTTCTTCACTTCCCCAGGACAGCACTAAAGAACCTTAGGAACGGGGACTGTATCAGCTGGGGGTTTGATCCTACTGTATCCTGCAGATTTTTTACCCTTGAGACTGTTTTATACTTCTCCATTTCAGAAGCACTGCAAATTCAGCATGAAACTGGACCCAAGAAACAATCACCTTCTGTTAACACAGTAAAGCCTATCAAGGAAAGATCATCTCCGTGTGTAATCCTGAGAGGGAAATCGTCCACACAAGGCAATCATTGCCAATGTTGAATAAAATAATTTAAATGTTCTGAAAGAAAAACTGTTACAAAAAGATTTTTAAAGATATGCTCTATCATGTTGCCTGTACAGAGAAGCTATCAATGTTGAGGGACAGGAGAAAGACCTTTTTCTTCCTTCTGTTTTGTTTTTTAAAAACAAGAACAAATACAGGAATAACAAATTGCTCTCTGGTGAGGAGAAAATCCTATTAAAAGCAGGAAACAAAAGTTTATCCTTTTTTCTAATCAATTACAAATGGATGACTATAAGAACTTTTTTTTGTTTCATTATAAAGGCTTAATTATAAAGCCTTCATAAAGTTTCAATAGCAGGTCCAAACAGAAATCTCAAGACTGCAGGAATGTGATATTTTCCAAGTGCTAAGCACAAAACTTCATTCATTTGAACAGAGAGAGACAGTCAGTGCAATCCAGTTTTCCTTGTTCTGGGAGGTAACACAGGCAGTGCTCATCAACTGACTTCATATTGTACAGCTCTTCTGCATCAGTTTTGTTTCTTTTTCGTCTTTACTTGGTAAGTATCCTTAAAAAATTAAATTTGCCTTAATCATGGATGATGTGCATCCATCTGAAAGTGCTCATTAGCCTATAAAGAAGATCTGGATGAGACAGAAGGTAGAAGAACATTGAGTCAGGAAACCAAAACATCTTGACAGTTCTACTGACAAGAATTCCCCTGGCTTAGGTCTTCTTCCTTGAAGAGAAACTTTCCGGATCATGGCACCAGCCATGACACGCAGCATTACTTGTGTTGAATACCTCAAACATGAAGATCACTGTGAATTCATACTCATGCAGAACAGTGGATTTCCAAAACAGTGGCACCTTCTTCCTCTTGACTCCAAAGTATGCTCTGATTAAACTCCAGTCAGAAAGAAGCAGATATTTCTCCAAATTATGACTGCCAGAGAAATACCTCTCAGTGCTCTCAGAAACATGAGGAGGCCACTTGCAAAGGGAAACAGTGGAAGCCAAGGAAGACAGCGAGACAAGTATCCCTATCTGCCTGAAAATATCATCTGTCACAAGCCTTAGCTTTGGAAAGTCTGTGGCTCAAAGAAAAGCACCAGCAATGACAACAAACCAAAACAAGAGAGAGAAAACCAAATTGATACCTGATGATTTTTCTGCTGATTCTCCCTATTTTCAATCCCTCTATGGCAGAAAACTTAAAAGTTACTGAATTCACAATAACGTGGGAATCTGCAACGTAATGAGTGTGAAAAGTCAGCAAGGAAAGCTACATGTGTCGTAAGAGAAAGGGAAACCGCAGCAGAGTGTCCTCTCAGTACAGAACACACAAGATTTCACATATGAATAGCAAAACTGATAACCAATTTTACTAGTTATACCAAGGAAGAACTTTACTGTAATAGATGGTATGACACCTTTTACCTCATGGGTTGCCATAATTGCTTACATGTTTTCTCTTTCTAACAGAAGAATCTAAAAATCCTGTAGCAAAAATTTCTGCTGCAGCATCCACTGAAAACTTGGTAAGTTGAAACTAGCATAAGAGGGCAGGGGAAAATGGATTAAATCCTTTTGAAACATTCAACCATGCATCATTACCAAAGGGAGATGACTTTATTCACCGAAAGTTAAATTATTTAAAATAATGGACTTGGATGAGATGCTGGAAAAGGACTGGTTTAAAAAACATGACAGTGACAGCTGGTGTTTGGTGCAGGCAATGCATTGTACTTGGAATCAGTTTGTTTACCTGTTTCCACTGGGGTATGGGCGCATGACGGCCCTGCTCTCGTCTGCTGGATGGTTGGCTGTGAACACGTTCTTGGTAAGGCAGGACAGGTTGCTGCATGCAGGTTGTAGGGAAAATGGGACCAAGGAGGAAAGATAAGATAGTAAAGGAAACTCAAAGAAAGCCATAGGAATGGAATACAGAGTAAGACAGACAAACATTCAAGGAAAAAAAAATAGAGTAGGGGAGAATTCATTTAGCAAGTAAAACATAAAAAGGAAAAATAAAAACCATCCAAAAAAGGGAAATTTCACATATTTTGGACCTTCCCTTTAATTTCACTGTTTCTTCAAACCATTGGCTGAGTATTCCAGCCAATGTGCAGCAGCTGAAGAAACATTTGCTTGGTAAAAGGTGGGATAGACATCACCCTTCTGAGATTATGTTACAGTACTAAAGCTGATGTGTAGTGTGGCAAGACAAACTTGACCGGGCTGTAAAGAGGCCAGGTCAGGTCCCACTGACAATGTGGCCTTGGCAGCACAGAGCTCGGCACAAGCTGTGGAGATGGATTTATGCAGCAGAGCAGGAACTCTGGCACTTAAACCTACTGCTGACATTGCACTGCCAGCAGTAGCCTGAAGTGGCTCAATCTGACTTCAAAGACAACTACTCTGCAGGTGCAGTTCAGATTCCATCCTGAATAGCCAGCAAGCCTCACTTGGAATGACACAAATATCCTGATTGCCAAGAAACTCCCAGGCATTTATCTGCTGTGCTTACACACATGTACAAAACTTAATCCCAGTTCACAAGAACAAACAGATGTAATCTGATATGAAAACATTCAAATCAGAAATTGAATGATTGTTCTTAAAAAACGTGTAAAAGTGGAACATTCTTGGAAAGCTTTTAAAGAGCAATACTAGTTATAAAAGAAACTAAATTGCTGGAAATATGTTTATGAAAGAGACTACATAATGTAATGTGAGCAATAAGAGAGAAATAAACTTTTCTTAGGAAGTTCTTCTTCACTCCATACTCGTAAATTGAGTAAGCTTCAGTCCTCTCTAAGAGAGCCTTTGAAGTAAAGAAGCACCACTAGCATCCAGTCTTGAGGAGTGCATGCTACTATTCCTGATTTTCCTACACAATTTCAAAATAAAGGGGTTTATTATCCATCTCCTACCTGTCTTCGTAAGCTTGAGGACTGCACCGGTGCATTCTCCTCAAACTTGGCCAGTAGTTGGGTTGCCATAGACTTGACTTTGTTCTGATTCCCAATGGCAGCATCAATTCTCCTCTCTGTCAGGGCGCTCGCCAGTGTGGGCCTCTCCTCTCTGTAGCTCCGTGGGAGGTCCTCCTAACAATTAGTGACATGAAAATTCAACAGGATACAACGGCATCACCTTTTCCTCTCTACCCCTTTGCTGTGAAAGGTTTCTAACACTGTAGATAACAAATCTGTTAGCTGCACTTGAAAGCTCACATTTTCATTTCCTTTGGCACGTCACCAAATGTTCTGTTAAACTTTCCTATCTTTTCAACCTTATTTGATAAATCTACCTACCAAAGGGACTACAGCTGAAACACCCCTTGTGAATCCCTTAACATAAAACAAAGGCCTATCTTCAAACAACAAACTCAAAGCACTGAATTTTAGCTCACCTGTACCTGTTTGGCTACAAACATTTAATGTGAAAGGCTGCCCTATGGGGCATACTGGAAAAGCTGGTGCTTTTTGCACTAACCAAGGCTAAAGCTTAAATATGCATGAAACTTCTGATACTATGGCACGACCTTACTCAATGCAAGTTTTATCCTGGATGCCCTCATCATATCATAACAAACTGAATTAAAGTAGAACATCAGGAAACTGCAATATTTCATTTGCTGTGTACTATTCTTTTGTAAGCATCAGTAAAATAACTGCACCAAAGATACGACAAAGCGCAATTTCTGAAGAAGAATTAGTTTTTTTCTAAAAAATCTTATATAAATACTGTCTGGATATAAGGAATGAAGGAACTGAAGTGGGAATAAGGTACCTATCATACATTTTCCTCCCTGGCACCTTCCTCAGTGTAATACTTACATCCTCAGATTGGCTGGTTTTTCTCCTCTTTCCTGCACCATCCAGTTCCTTTTCTTTTTTGTCCTGGAAACAGGAGTAAGGGGAAGAAAACCAAAGTTAAGGACTCTCATACCTCTCTGGGCCGAGATAAACATCATCAGTTCACTTAATCAGTTACACCGCAAAGTTCCTTTAATTCTCTGAGCTTATTGTCCTTTTGTTAAAGAAAAGGGTTTTTTCCTAGATACTCCTTAGGGAATTCTTACCTTCAAATCAGACATTCTTCAACACTTTCAAGTTATAGGAAACTGAGCAACCAGTTATGTTCCAACAGAAAATATATCCCTAACTACTACCACAAAGCTGAAATATACCACTAATTAAGAGGACGTATTATGGATGCAATTTTGCAGTTATAAATGTCAAGAACTGGTGAACACGTGGTCTCTTGCAAACACAGAGCAGACACACACTTACATCTGCATTTTTAGTACCACCACTTGGGTAGCAGCTGACAGACACCAGTGTTCCCAAGCCTGTGCATGGTTACCTTGGGGGTGCGTTTCCGAGAGATGCTTTGTCCCAGTTTACTGAGGAAGGAGATTGGTGACTTGGTGCTGGCAATTAGGGCAGCTTTCTCCTCTGCATTCAGGTCCAGACTATCTGTTAGGAAAAACAAGGGAATGCCACGGAGTTTTTTTCTGTGATGCTGTTAAGTAAATACACAACTGAAAGACTCACTGATTTTTTTAACAAAACAGTCTTTTTCTTAAATTCTCTGTACAAAATTATGGCAATGTCTAGAATTAATACCTTTCTCAGCTACTCTTCTTTTTCATTTTGCCCAAATCAATTCGCCTTTCAGGGTTTATAACAACCCAGAATAAATGCTGTGTTTGTTTACTCTAATTACTTTTATATTTAATGAGCATCATGATCATCAGTACTCCTAAAAAGAGCCCAGAGTTTTAGAAATAATACCCAACACATACTATATTTTTAAAAGGCTATTAAAACCACCTTTTTTCCCCGACCAGAATAACACACTTGAATAATCAGTAATAAAGAACACCAGTAATAAGAACATTATTAATATTTAAATGGCCATGTTGATTTGGGTTAGGCAATTACATCTTTCAGTTCTAATAAAAGGTATTTTGTTCCTCATTGGCCTGAATTTTAGTCTTACCATTCATGGATGGCAAATAGGTATAAAACTCAGCCAGGGTTTTGAAATTACCTACTAAACAACTACTATCAAGACATCTCACCTTAGCTAAGACAAACAAACCCCTAACAACAGTAAGAAAGGAAAAAAACTGATCCAGTAGTGCTGAAGTGAGTTTAGGAGTTTTGAGGACATTGTTGTGTATTAAATCCTTTTTCTGCTTCTGATGCTGCTAACATGGTCTTTATCAGCACCAGTAAGAAGTCAACTTTTTGCAACACAAAGCCAGTGAGTGGCCAGTATGGGCTCATGTAGCAGCAGCACAAAGGTAAGTGACGCACACACATTCACCCTCAATGTCTTTAAATCTGAGAGCAGTGCCCCAAACTCCTTACCACTAGAGGGGATGGTGTCTTTGAACATCTCATAGAACTGTGTGAGGTACATCACCATCGACAGCTTATCTGGCTCTCCCACAGATGCCATTTCCTTTCCAGTCATAATGGGACATATTCCAAACTCTTTTTCAGCGATGTCAAAGGCCAGTTGGTTATTCCTCTCCACATCGTGCTCATCCAAAGAATCAAAGTCTCTGCAAAGGACAAAAAGAGGCCATGCACTGAATCATGTAGAAACCAGATTTCTGAAAGAACTCGGGGATCCATCTCTCTTCTTTTTTCCTCCTTGAAACCTCTCAAATTTATTTGCCAGCAACTACTTCATGCTATTTAATTAGTGAACTTAGCTCAAACGTATTGTTTTTGTGGTTTTTTTGCTCCTCCTATAAGCCTAGATTTTTCTTGGTAAGAAGTATTGTTCTCTGAAGCACATCTTCACTTCCTCCTTTGCTGGAAGATTGTACTGTTTTCCCTACATAAATTCTTCTGTGTGCTTAGAACTAAATTAAATCTCCACTTTTTGTCCCATTTTTTTTCCTTGACTGAACCATATTTCAGTCCTGCTGGCTTTTTCCAAAACTTGTAGAACTATATAAAAGCTATATAAAAAGCTATAGCTTGTAGAGAATTACATAAACCATTTTAAAAGCTATTTGAACTCTTCACAAGTTATAGGGCTGTTAAACAGAGTAGCTCAGGTTAACTCAAGTACACCAATACAGAAGTAATCCAGTGCACATGGAAGGGAACAACCACACAATTTTTCAGCATGCTTTACACTGGATTATGTCTTTAAATAGAGCTCGAGCATTTACTTTCTCAAATGTCCCTTTGGGAAGTTGAAGACATTTCAGATTTCAATTAAGTACCAGAGTCTTCATTACTGTTACTTATTCCAGCCAGTGTTTTCCCATTCCAGAATCTGGGCACTGTTTTACCCAATGTATCATGCAAGGGGACACCTCTTCCATTCACCCAACAAACATGTCAGTGTACACAGTAACATCATCTCTATGTAGGCTGTGGGTCACTACTTCCAAAAACAGCAGCCTAAGAAGTTTTTAAAAAGAACTGCCATTCAACAGGAAGTTTATAAAGCACTGTGTAGATACTTGTTCGTGAGAAATTTAACTGAATCTATGAACTATTCTTCACTCACTCTACACACAAAAAAATCTGTCCGTCAATAATGCTTTCCAGTCAGTACCAATTTGAAGCTTAATTCTGCCAAATCATCCAGAAGGGAAGATGACAACACATTTATCTTCAAAGTCATCAAGCTTTCATGACCTTCCCCTCTGCTAGTGAATCACTGTATGCCAGTTTCTATCAACAAGTTTAATTGAATTCATTTCAATCCATTTCTTCTTAAGTCACAAATGCACTGCCTCAATCTCCATATTATTAGTTCCAAATACCACTAATGTTCTGCTCCTCCCAGTTACCTGAAGCAGCCAGTTACTCACATTAGGTCTGGGCGATATCTGTGGATAATGGCACACAAAGCTAAGCCACTTTTCCATGACATTGTGAGATCTGTCACATTAACACCAGCATATCCATCAGTCTGCCTCTGGCACCAACTGAGCAATTTACTAGAGCGAGCTACAGACTCTGTGGGGAAAAAAACAACAACAAAATCACATTTTAAAATAGAAATGCACATCTCACAAATTCTAAATTCAACACAAAAGCCACGAATCAACAAGCAAAAGCTTGATGTAAACAACCAGCCCCTTCTACAATAGGTAATGGAGGACAGGATTCTTGTTTTAAAAAAATAATACTATCATATCTATTTTACATCCAAGAAAGGATTTTTAATTCGTTAAAAAGTAATTATCTAAGTTGTAACATGCCAGACTTTTCACCCTACCGTTTGTAAAAGAGCCCCAGGAAATATAATACAGTTGCAAAAGCTTGTTAAGCATGATCAAAAGGACATACAGTAGCACAATGCTCTCTAAAGCCCAGATATACTGTTACTGGTGGAAGAACTACAAATGTACTTCTGTAACTACTTTTTTCCCTTGAAAACTTTCCTTTAAAAGCACTGACCTGTTTTGACCTTGTGTTACAGCAAGATCTGATGAGATTACAGCCTAAAGGGACATGGCTGCAGGGCAAGGAGCAGAAGACTACACAGCTATTCATCAGTGAAAGGGAGGCTTAGCAGCCAAGAGCCACTCAGAGCCCCCAGACACTATCTGGACAGCCAAGAGAAGCCTTGCAAAAGGAAAAGTTTGACATACCCCTCAGGGCAGAGACAAGTAGATAGATACTGAAATACTTATCACAAAGCTTTCAGAATAATGCAAGCAAAGTGAGGTTTCATTTGGTTAAAAGATGAGATTTAGTAAAGGAATGTACAAACGTGGAAGTCTGCACAAGAAACACCTTCTGTTACGTTTGTAAGAATTCTGAGTCTACCGTTGGAGAGATTCAGTCTAGGCTTCAGCACTCAAAGCAAGGGCATTGTTAGAGATAAAGGAGATGGAAATGCCTGTATAAGCAAATATGCTTAGAAATTTAACAGCATTATAAAGCAAGGGAAATTAGGCAAACAAAAATATATTTACATGCAAATGGAAACGTGAAAAACGGGTAACTCAGACTGTTGACAAAACAATTGGTGGGCACGTCTTCCAAACCAAGAGACTGATTAAATTCTACTCTACAGCTCTGTTGTTCTATAATTCCTGCACTGATCCAGCTCCAGAATACCAAAAGGAATAAAACAGCAGC
>JAOXXN010000265.1:70671822-70704871 GCA_026770055.1 Myrmophylax atrothorax | reverse complement strand
GGTGTCCTGGAGTTCACAAAGTTCTCTATTTCTAGGTGAATATCTTTCAAGTCTCCTGTATTATACAAGTGGCGTACCTAAAATGACAAAAGTTTCAAATGACCAACACACCAAGAACTCCAGATCCACACAGAAACAGGCAGGGGACAATCAGGAGCCATCCCAAGGCCCAGGAAGACAAGTACACTTATATAGCAGAAGTCAGAAGAGCAAGGATCAGTCCGTCAGGGCTGAACTGCACAGTGGGTACCAAAAGGCAATGACAGACTGCTAGACCAGGTTATGACACAGAAAATGCACATGCACACACACAAACACGAATTTATACACTGCCTGTATCATTACAGCATGGTTACAACCATCAAAACAAAAAATTCCTAAAAAGGAATTTTTCAAAGTATAGAGGTCTACTGCTTCCATGTTATACACACCTCAGGTCACTCTGTTCCCAAAACATCAGCAGAGCCTCCCCTGAGGGAAGACAATGCAGAGTACAAGCATCAGAAGCACCATTGGTGCAGTTACCTGCTGCGGCCGCAGGAAGTTGACGTTGATGTTGGGGTACCGGGTGGCAGGATCAATGCTGTAATGGCTGAAGTTCTTACTCACATTCTCAGGGGTGGTCTGAGGAAGCAGCCTGTAAATGCTTTCCCTTGGGAAAATAACATAAAAAAAAGAAGTCTGGGGTTTTGTTTTGGTTGATTTGTTTGTTTTGGGTTTTGTGGTGGTTTTGGTTCTTTGTGTTTGTTTTGGTTGGTTTTGTGGGTTTTGGTTTTTTGTTTGTTTTGGTTTTGTTTTTTTTTTTTAAAGAGATGCCTCACTACTACTACAGCTAAATAAACTCTGGAGAGATAAACATTCAAATCAGAAATCTAACCACTTCAGACACTGCATAGCTAAGAGTCAGTATAACCATAATAAAATCTGCAATTTAATACAGCTTCAGAAATCAAAAGGATGGAAGAAAACAATGCACTAAACATAACTGAAAGGGTTTCCCAGTACAATAAAGAGAATGAGACACCAGAGGGGCTCACGAAGAGCCCCAACGAGGGGACTGGACACTTGCCCTGTGAGGAGAGGGCCCAGGGAACTGGGTTTGTTCAGCACGTAGAAGAGAAGGCTCAGGGAAGATCTTACTGCTGTCTGCAAATGGCTAATGGAAAGGTGATGGAAGTCTGGCTCCACCTGCAACATTATTATCCTCACCATTTTTTAAAAAAAATTCAAACAAATGGAGTTTGCATTGTGCCACTGGCTACAGTTGCTTAAGTTTAAAATAGGCTGTACTGGCTGTTGCTTTCAGTTACTCCATTTTTTAATTACCTAAGTTCTGATCTATAAGAGATCACCTTGAGTCACCAAAAAACCACTCAGCCAAAAATGATAAAAATATCCAGAATTCAGTACTTCAAAGAAACACAAGATGTTGTTTGGCTTATATGAAGAAAGTGGCCAGTTTAGGAGAACATGAAGGAGAGCAGGTCATAGCTTCCTCAAAAGGAAATAATAAAAAAATATTCACAAGATAATAGGGGATGGCAAGAATTCTCTATCTGGTACTTTCAGGGCACCCACTTCTTCATCTGTTTGCTATTGCAAGGTTGCTGACTAAGTTGGGCTCACTTTCTCTATTCACCATCCATAAGCACCAAGAAAAGATTTCTTATCTAATCTTTTAAAACTAGAACCAAGAATAGCTGCAACATTTTTTATTCCTCTATATACCTCAGTTTATCAGCTCCTTAGGAAGTTTTTTCTTCAATTATACCCTCAAGCATCCTCTAAAAACAGTGAGAGTCTGTATTTCCCATTCTGTCTATATATTTGTACTAGAAGAAACTGGAATGAACGATGAGACATTGGAGGATTGGATTGGAACTGTAAATGTATCAGTTTTCTCTATTACCTCTCAGCAAGAACTTCCAAAGGACTAGCACCGAGCGACCAACTTCGTACCATCCAAGCAGAGTCCATTGCAGCCAAAAATCCCCTGGCTATTCCAGTTCCCATTGGCCAAAATGGCTAATATAGTTTACCAAAAAAAAAAAAGGCAGAGAAAGGAAAAGCATCAGTTAGGGAAAATTTTAAAGAATTATCCAGTATGTATTCAGACAGTAATCTGCTGGGAAATTAGAGCTCAGTAATTAGCTAAAAGCTCCACTCCTGCTGGGTTAGAGGAAACCAGATGCATAGTGTATAGCTCATGAGCTCTCCCAAAGCTAGTGCCCCTCTATTTCCAACAATTCATAGCCTGCAGTGCCTTAATAGCTTCTCTTCAAAACTGTACTTTTTAACCAACTACAAAATGCTAATTATTAGCAGGCCTACAGTAGATTCGGTGGAGTTGACTTGCCCCAACAAGAAGCAGATGGAACAGACACAACTTCAGAAAAAGCTCTGCACACATTTTCTTAAGCAAGATCATTACCATGCTAAATATTCTGTTTTCCCAACACTCCTACCCTTCCTTCCAACCTCCCACTTTATTCTATAATAAACAGCAGCTTTCCCCACAGTGACTCTCTTACAGGCAGTGCCTTTTTCAATGATGGGCACCATGGCCTGTGCTTGTGCTTCCATTCAGCTTTACACAGGGTAAGGTTAAACCACAAACCTCTAAGAGACTGTCCCCAACCAGCGCCACGAGCAGCTGGTGGCCGTTCTGCTCCCGCACCAGGGCCGCGTTCTCCGACGCGTACATGCACGTGAAGTCAAACATGGCCACGTCTGGCTGGCCATAGTGATTGATGGCGAAGTCCAGCGATGGCAGCTGCTGATTGGTGGAGAAGTCAGCTGCCTCTCTGGCGTAGTTCAGCAGAGCCTCCTGGTCCACGTTTTCCCGTGAGAGCAATACCTCTGTGTCAGCGTGATCCTGCCAAAACCAGAAAGGTGCCATGGTCAAACACACAAGTTTATTTTAAGATTGGTACATACAGCAGTTGGCATTAAAATTCTGACAAAACCACTGATACAGGTTTGTCCTCTAATTTCCTTCGTTCCTGTCTGTGTTTATGCTTCCCAGAGAAAATCTATAAATCTTCTATTGCAAACAGTAATCAGTTCTGTTTGTATTTCTAACGGTCAAAAGGCTAAGAAGCTTTCTAGCATTTTTCGTTCCCATAAAATGAGGGAAGCTCAACTAAGCTATCAAATGTTCTTTCAGCATATTTTATCTTAGCATGAACAAAACTCCCAGCTCTACAAAGGGATACAAATTTGGAAAGGACAAGTTTTAAAACACTTTTCTGATGGCTTAAAATACTTGAGAAGGGCATTAACTGCCCTTTAGAACACAATTGCATTTGTGTTCTAAAATACAACTGTATAAATACATTATGTGGTGGATGAAAAGCACATTTCCCTTCTTTCACCATATCAAATGGAAACTGTCACCAAAATTTTAGAGAATATAAGAGAAGTTAATACCCACATGCCGTATCACTCCTTTTTCCAGCAAGCTCTGTTTTTTGGCAGTCATGACAAAGTAGTGTGTATCATCTTTGTAGTAGACAATGTTCTCCAAGTCAATGCCTTGTGACAGAGCAAAAGAAACAGTAGTGAAAGAACAAGTTATGAGTTATGTGCAACACTAGAGCTCTATCAGAAGGAAATAAATTGAAACTGCATGGTCAGAAAGCCTCAGAGACACAATGCCAAGCAACTTCCCCCCATGCTTTCAACGACTGTAAAAATCTGAATCTTCAACAAAACCACAAGCAGCAGATTTCACCTGCATAAAGCTGCCTCTTCTGTAAAAATACATCTGTCATCACTAATGTTTGCATTCAGAATTCAGTTTTTTCCCATTTAGGGCTCAGATTTCCTGAAAACAATAAGTTCTCCACTTCTGAACAAAAATGACACACATCTGCTTTGCACAGCAGAACAGCTGTAAAAATAGGGAAGTCAGATTTCAGAGACAGCAATGACTGGCTTCCCTCGCACAAGATGCTCATTTATTGATTAAACATGACATCAGAGTTACAAAGTTGTAAATGAAGACAAACAGTTTTCACTGGAAATCTGTTAACTGCTGGCAAACCTGTGGCTTCTCGTAGATCCTGGAAGAACTTCTGGTTGAATATGAAGGCCACACCGCTGATCTCTTCTACTTTGGCTTCAGCTGTGGTGTTGCGGTTGATGAAGTTTGCTGTGATCGCAATCGCAAGTTTGCCACGGAACTCTTTTCGGCGAAACCCTGCGGGAAGGATAAACCAGCAACACTGAAAAACAGAGCACACCTTCAGAGAAGGCTCAGCATGCCACAGACAGGTGCCCTCACAAAATAAAGAGAGAGAGAAGGGATCTGATGAATTACAAACTCGTCCACGGAGAAAGCTACAATTGCTTCATCAGAAAAATAAATGCTGTTGTTTAGGGGAAGGCCACCCCTCAGCTCATCTCTTTTCTCAAAACTGCCATTTGCATAAAAAATATTAATATGGGATTCTTTACTATACAGAATAATGTTAAACACCTCAGTTCATACACACAAAAGTAAGAGCTATAACACTACTCAATAAAAATGTGAGAAAAACTATCTAGACCAAAAAATTGAATTTTTTTGCGAGTATATAGGAAGAGAAAAAAGACAACCCAGATGGCTTCGATACAAATGGATTTTTAAAAGGACTTTTAATCTCCCTTTCACCAGTCAAGTGTCTTTCCAGATGTTGACTGGCATGTTAATGGGCATTTTTGTTCTAACAAATTTAAGAATAAGTTCTATTTGAAACCAAATTATGGACACAACATCACCTTCCAAGGTGTTCCTCCTGCCGTCCCCTCCAATGATTACTTCAAACTCATACTCAGACACTGGATGGGTTTTGGGGTGGACCAACGCACGCCAACCTATTCCTGTTGATAAACTCCAGGTTAACAACAGTATAAACAGCAATCATTATAGAACAAATAGATAAAAACATTTGTTACTATCCATAATCCCTTCATCACATGGTCAGTTAAGAAACCCTCCAGGACAGATGCATTGTTGACAGAGCTATTCCTGAACTGTGCAGCCACTCCATGTGAACCAGAGGCAGACACAGATCCAGGATAACTCCCCTGACTATTTCCTTAAAGGGCCAATAAAACCCTCATAGCTTCTCTAAACTACCTATGCAATTAATAAAAGGCTGAAAAACAAGCAAGCCACCATTGTCTGTGGTGATCAGAGAACAGGTTTCACATTAAAACTAAAAGCATAATAAGGGTCATTCACTGATATAAATATCCTCAGTGAATGCAAAGAAAGGAGTTGCTTCAAAATGTTATTTTGTAAGTCTAATAGGCTTCAATATTTTAGAATTATGATCTACCATGTCTTGGTCTATTTACTATCATGTAGTACTGGCAGTGACTTTGTTTCATAACTTGTTTGGATTTGTCACTAGGAAAAAATAAATCCTACTGCAAATCCAAGCAAAAATGGATTAATAATTATTCTTATTAATAGAGCACGAGGAAAGGACTTAACGTCATAAGCAGGGTTAAGGAGTAGGTGTATCCTACCACAACCTTTCCCATTCTTTACCACCCATTTCAATGCTACTTGCTTTCATTCTCCTGATCCTCTGGAGGATAAACAAGCCCCCGAAATTCCACATTGACATGGATCTCTATTCCCAAGATCAAGGCAACCTTCAAAAGGATAAGCTGGAGCTGACGGATACCTGCAAAAAAGCAAATGTTAAAGAAATCGAAGAAAAAGAAAAGAGCTCAAGTGCCTGTCTGTGTCTGTGTCACGCAACTGATCTACTGATTTAAAGGCCAGCTGCCACTTTCTTTTCCCCCACTGTGTTCCCAGCACTTCTCAGCACTCGTGTGCAACAACACAGCATGCCAAGAAACTTCTACATGGCTACAAACCCAATCCATTTAAAAGAATGAAAAGTAAGTAGTTTTTTGGTGTTTCAGTCCCCAAATCATCAACAATGGAAACAATCAGAACATGCAGTGCAGGAGAGGGAGGGAAGGCAGCAAAGCAGGACTGCACTTGTCACAGATGGCAATGAGCCAATGGATCAGCCTGGCTGTAACACTGACCTGCACCTTCCTCCCAACACCTTTGGGCTGGTGAGGGCATAGGAAGTTCCTCACCACCTCCTTCCTCTTCACTTAACATTGGCAGGGAGGATAAAAATGACAGCGTGCAAACTCAACTAATTTGAAGGAAAACACCTCACTGCCATTTCAAAATCCTCCACCTAAACACTAAATTTCAGCTGTGCTGATGTACAAAACAAGACAACATGCAAAAAGTACTGAAAGAATAAAAATGACAAGAAATTGTAAGGAAAAAGCAATCTGCAAGACTGAAGTTCTGAAGATCTTCCAGTTTTACCATTCAGTGCTGAATAAAAAAAAAGCAGAGAACGAAGACTGGTGAGCAAAACCTGGCTCTGCCATGTACAGTAAATTTTGGGGGTGAAAAAAAAATAAAATGAATTCCTGCTGCACCAAAGCATTCAGCTTTCAAAGGAGTCTGATTTCTCACAATTTGAGAATCATCAAAATTACTCTGAATTTTATAACAGAAATCTCTATTTAATCAAAACTTATTCATAGGCTGACAGTGTTCTTTAACATATCTTCATCACTTCCAAAAATTAACAAAGACAAAATTGTTCCTCCTTTATCCAGACTGACATTCACAAGAATGTTCAAAACCATTAATTAATTTTTCTTTTTCACAAGTTGTTCACAATGCACAAGACAAACAGAATAACGTGGCAGCTGCAGGAATGTATCAGTAAAAATAGAAAAATTATCCATCAAAAAGAAAAAAAAGTTTTTGTGTACTTTTCAGTGTAGGAAAAAGATATGCCTTGGGAATGTATAAAAGATGATAGATAGACAGACAGACAGATAGATAGATAGATGGATAGATAGATAGATGGGTGGGTGGGTGGATGGATGGGTGGATAGATAGATTAGAGAGAGAGCGCGCGAGAGCCTGTGTGTTCATGTCATGACAATGTATTTCTTTCCCATCTAGGTCTAGTCCAAAATGCACGATGCAAAGGTAATGCTGAATTGTACCATAAGGACTTGAAAGCAGTGATTGGTGTAGGCTGAATGTTAATTACCCCACCCCTCACCTCCTTCTCCCCAGTGAAGAACAAGTGCTGCTGTGCCCAGCAGCTGCTGTACTTACTGATATGGTCTATGGATCCTGCACAGAACTTGCCGTAGAACTTTTTGGCGCCCAGACCCCTCAGGTCGTGTATGGTGAATGGCCACAAATGCAGCACGTTATTGCGGGAAAAGGCATCCCTCTTTTCTATGACCACCACCTTGGCTCCCAGGAATGACAGGTCGATGGCAGTACGAAGGCCACAGGGTCCAGCCCCAATTATCAGACACTGCAAAACAACCAGCACAGGGTAACTTTGGAGTCCTAGGAGGAAATAGGTATCTTTGTCACAGCTTCCAAGCATCCCACGGCTCTTAGGAGTAAGTGCTCTTTGTCTGCAACATCAGCTGAAACTTCAGATCGCTCTTCTATTGTTACCTGCCAAGTTCTGCCGCTGATATGGTAAAGGCAGCAACCACAGACTAAAAATTAAGCATATTCCAGAGCAGTGAGAAGCCTCGGGAAGCAGGTAAGGAAAGCGCCTGCGTGCAACCCTTGTTCTAAGAAATGCTGCCAAGGTGGGCTCTCTAAGCTACGTAAGTACCTGGGGAACAGCAATATTTCTGAAGGCTTCTCCCTCATCCATTCCATAACTTTTTATTTTTGTAAAAGCAATAACAAGTTTTCCTCTCATCTTCCAAAGCCTGAGCTGGCCTTTCTTAAGAATATCTTCAGTAACACAGCAAGAGCTACAGCAGATAAACAGGTGAGGTGCTGATGTTTCTATAAATATCATCATTTAGACTAACACAGACAGTGGCTAAGTCAGAGCATTGGAACTTACCCCTATGTTGGTGCTTCTACTGCTGGAGCAAAGGAAACTTCAGGGAAGTAAACATAATGTAAATACAAGCTTTGTGTGACTAGACAACTTTTATCAAAACACATTTTTCTCCAGTCCAACCTTTGCCATATCAAAGGTCTTTCACCTTCTCATACCTTTTCCCACTGCACTCACAAACATTATCAGACGCTCATAAACAACCTGAGAACGAAAATACGTGCATGTCTGGTGTTGACTTTCTACTTTCTCAGAGATGAAAGACCAAAATTTCTTTTATGATTAAAAAGCCAAGATAGTCAGCTGATAATTCTTACCCACAGAAACCGAGGTCCACAGCGAAAGCTGCTGGTGGTGACTTCACTTAAATACAGTACACAGTCCATTTTGTCGTATCATTATTGCACTTTGACTTCTACCAAGTATAAACCAGATCCACAGAATAAAGAGCAGTCACAAAGGTGACTGCTGCTGCCACTTGGTTATTTTCCAGATCCTTACAACATATCCTTATGAGTGGACAACTAAGCTCCTTGAGAAATTCTCAAGTATGCCAGAACTTAAGCAGAACCCAATATTCTGATAAACAGCCTATCCCAAACCAAAACTCAGTGTTTGTTGGTCAATCCCACCTTGTAATTTTTACAGGCCGCCACATTCCCACCACATTCACTGGGGCATAAATTCTGCAATAACATGAAACTGCAAATACAAAGACTGAATGATGAAAAATCAGTACAACTCACATCAGAGATGACACAACAACTGACATGCAAATTCAAAGTAAGACTACTATGTAAGATAAGCAGTCACATAAATCTGAGGGCAGAGATCCAAGTCTGGAGGAAAGGGAAGGGAATACATAACACCATTGCTTCTTTAGTAGCTTCAGGAACCTGGACACATCTGGGACAAAAGGCAAGCCCAACCCATGCTCTAATAAATTCCTGAATAGATTTGTATACTGAATAGATGTCTGTATTGTAATTTCTTAAAAGAGACACTCAATTAAGACCTAATATATTCTTCCAATTTTATATTGTTTTATTTGTAGATAAGTAACTCTCAAACAGCACTTGGTCTTTCTTTAAACTTTGAAGAAAATCAGCTGAGTGTATAATATTTATCCAAGTAATAATTTTGCTTGGCTGACAAACTACAATCTTGAAAGTGCCTGGATTCAATAAACAGCAGGAATACAAGTGAGTTGGGTGACTTTTACTCTTTGGTAACTTTCCACATATAAAATAGTTATGATGGAGTACACAGCAGCAAAGGAATTGTACTAAAATCAGACTATTCAAACCCAGGTCTACATAATCAAATTATAAAACAATTGCCTGCAATTTTGTCAAAGAAACCTTTTTGCTGTTGTTGTTCTTTTGTAACTTTCCCACAACAGAAGGATGTGGTTAACAACATCTAGGTTATGTTGAAGTAATTAATGGTCAAAGTTGTCTTTTTTTTTAACATCACAAGCCCATTAAACTATATTGTTATAAAATATAACAAGATTTAAGCACAATTAAAAATAGAAGAAAATATTCTTTTCTATCTCTAATGCTTGTTCCAGTTACAGATCTCTTGTAGAAACCCACCTGCTGATACTCTCTCAGACCACAGTAACTACAGGAGATGCCAAGTACAGCCAAATACAGGCAGCTCCTGTTCCTTCTCCCCCTTCCCCTCAATGACTCCAAGCAATTCCTGCAACTCCCTGCACTGGAGCTGTCTCGCCCCTCAGAAACACGTCTTGCTCAAGATCTTTCAGGCAGATTATATTAAGTTTCCAGTAACAACACCATGGTAATGGAACATGAAAGGCAAATTGAAATCCTGTATTCTCTGTATAACCAATGAAGAGAGAGCACCATTTGTAACTGTTTACATTTGAACAGCCCATCATATCCAGGACTTGTTTTCATGAATTCTTATTATCTGAATTCTGGTAAACCTGGACACTGGCCATGTGCACAAACTGCCCAGCTCCAGGCACAGCACCTCATCCCTTGCCAATTTTTGAACTGCAAATTAAGAGCTATGCCATAGAAGATGAGAACATCAGAACCTGTATATGATACAAGGGTACAACAGCCAAACTTTCTAAAGAAACGACCGACTTCTGTTCTGATAACATGGGTAAACCCTTAAACTTTATTTTAAATTCTATCATCTCCACATGCCCACTTAAATTTCTGTATCTTTCAATCAGTGGTTTGCAAATTACATTAAACACTGGGAATAAAAAACTAAGTGAGTTAGGAGACTTCAAATCAGATATGATTCAGTTCTCAAAACGCTTCTGCTTGGAAGAGTTATGATTATCTCTTAGGAATTACACATAAACATTTAATAGCAGATACTATTAGAATAGGAAACAAGCAATTAATAGAAACAGAACAGGAAACAAGCAATTAATAGAAACATATACGAAAATATAAAAAGAATACATCCAATTTTTTTAAAAACTACATTTCACTTTCTCTAAGCTACGAGTGTAACTACTCAGAATAGTGGGAATCCCCAGTCCAGTCCCATATGTTTCTGGGTGGGGGCAAAGGCAGTGCCATCTGTACTTTATTAAAGCCAGTTAGCTACGTGTATTTCTTCAAAGCACATCCTTGTTAGATTTTTTTAAGACAGTACTTCTCTCCATCTTCAGATATTCCTTCAGAGCACTGTCTGAAGGACTTCCCTCATTCCTCTCACCACCAACTTCCCGTGGGGCCTCCCCTGTTGTCTTTTGTGTGACAGTCCCTCTACAAACTGCCTTTGCATCACCTCCTTCACAGACATTGTTCCATCAGCTTGTCAGTGTTCCCGATTTACAGAACTTCTCCAACTCAAGGGTTGGTTACTTTTTGTCCAAGCTAAAATATCTGCCTTTCTGACATTTCCTTACAGCCCCCTTGTTGGCAGTTCAAGCCCAACACAACCAAATGAAGCTCTAAACATTTATTCCTCCAATTAAAATATTTTCTTTTCTCAAAAGGTGAATATTCAAAAGCAGCAGCAGCATCTACTGTTCTCAGTAAAGGAGGGCAGAATCTCATTCTAATTTTATAATACTCTGCACTGTTTGTGTTTTTTAAAAAAGGAAGAATGCTTGATTATTTGCAAAAACAACATATTTTATTCACTTTTTGATATAAACAGCTGCTTTCAGTAAGAACAAAACAAAAAAATTAAGTCCAACCATGGTGCAGCACCTACATGCTGGTTCACAGTAATTCAGGTTTAAAGAAAATGGTCTGTGTGTGTATGTAAAAGCAGGAATTTCTGCAGTAAATACTACACATACCAACGTTTTAAAAGGAATTGGTATGAGTTTCCACAGCACTTTTTTTCTTCTTTGAATCTGGAACATAAATTATCATTTTCAAAGTAATAGGAAATAGGATATTTTGCCAAATTGGCAGAAAAGTTTATTTTTCTTGAGAGAGTCAGGAGAATTTTCTAAGTAAAACTGGAAATTTCCAAACGTGCATATTTTGTATCTAGACTCCAATGGCACGTCCCTGCTACTGTCTGGTAAAAAATCCAAAATAAATTCTACCAAGATTAAAAGTTTCCCAATTAAGATTTCCTAAGCCATCTATAGCACTGATGCCACAAAAATGTACAACACAGGAACTTGCAGGCTGCTTCTCCTGAATAAATGACAAATATTCAGGTGGGCAGTGAAATCTTAGAGTGGCAACTGAATTGTTGATTGCCAGTCAAATGCCAACCAGTTGTGCCTATATTGTAAATGTGTGTGAGAACACTCCTGGGTCTTTCCCAGACTCAGAGTCGACATCAGGCAAACATCTTTCTACACCCAGACATTGTTATTGTGTGTCCCAGAGACCAGCTGGGGAATAGTTGTTTCCACCATGGTGACCACATCTCTTACCTTCGTGTTGGCGCACGCTTTCCCCTTCTTGTAGTCCTTATGGCTGCCTCTTTTATCCAATTTGGCCCATAAGGCTTTGGCTTTCCAGTAATTGAGCTTGGATTTGAGTTTGTGATAGAAGGAACGATAGTCCTTCGGCTTTAGTTCTAAGTAGTCACAGAGCTCTTGGAAAGCCTTGAGAGTCCCCTTGCAGGTGGAAGCCTGGACAAATCTGTCGAAGAGAACATGAGCCTGGTTCACCTTCTCGTTCTTGCTTTCCTCCATGCTTCACACTGCCCTGGGGGGCAGCTCTTCTCTGCCACTCTGCCAGACTTCCTGATGCTGTGCTGAGCCACTTTCACCTCTGGCTTACGGGCATTATCAACCTACAAGAGAAAAGGAAGAAAACGTAACTGAGCTTGCCCTTTCCTTCTCTTTCCAAAATTTTATCTAAGCCTGCTGAACTGAGAGTCCAGATTCTCTGTCACTAATAATGCATCAGTCCTAAGTAAATCAACCGACTGATGTCTGGAGGATTTCTGACCCAGCTGACAAAAGCTGAGCCTTCCAAAGCTCACTGAGCCTCACTGCAGACAGCAGCATATCTCAACTCTGCTAAAGCAAAAACCATTTTAACCTGAGACAGCTCCTTGAAAGTTTTATGAAAACTCATTTCACGTGAACAGCAGAGAAGTCACAAGTAAACTGGCAGATGTTACAGGATGTCTGGAAGAGGGCAGAGGTTGCAGAACAAAAGATGCAGACCTGCTGATGCCACAGTTACTGTGTAACACACAGGGATGGTTATGTGCTGGTCCTAAAGACACTGCTACCACAAAGTACTTCAAGAGCTGGTACTGCATCAGTAAAATAAGCTCTGGCTCCTTCACTCTAAAAAGACTTGTCTTTGCTCACAATAAATAGAAAAGAGGAGAGAGGGTGGCACAGCACAAGCTGATAAAGTGTCCTTGCAAATGCTACTTTTTGTACATCCATGGCTACTGTGATCCTAACAAGAAGTTAAACCTGCTAGGACCAATCAATGGCCTAAGAAAACATGTCAAGACTGAAAATAAAGCCTGTCTGTGTTGCATCAAGCGCCATAAACATTTCCCTCCCCTAAAGCCTATGCATGTATTTCTGTCAGTAAGTGCACAGCTCAAGAGTGAATCGTGGCTGTGCATGATCCTTGTAAGATTCTCACACTAACTCCTCTGCTCTGTGGTTTTTAATTTCTTTTGATATGCAGGGCCATACAAAATTTTAGGTGGTAGTTGGGGTCTAGTTTAATCTGCTAAGGCAGATTAAATACACTCTCATGAGCTCTGCCTTTCTGGGATCCCTCAGAAGCAGCCCACAGACCTACAGAATTAATTGTTTGGATCACAATGAGAGATTTTGTTTAAAGAATAGGTATTTTCTCATCTTCTCCCTCTTTCTTTTATATATAATAAACCTTTTTCTTCCTTTTATACATAATACTAAGTACATACATAGAACTAGATTATGCTGCTCTCTAAGAAAGAACAGCTCTGTTTGCCTTCAGGTGGGAAGGCCGCATGGGAGCTTTGGAAATGAAAGCACTTTGGAGGTGCTTTTTGTCCTTTGTTTTTTTGCAAAGGATATTAAGGTAAAAAAGGAAATATGTGGCCTTGGATAAAACTTTTTAGATTCTCACCAGCTCTTTTCCTGCTTCCAGCAGACAGAAAGCCAAGTCAAACATTACAGCTCATGTCTCTTCCCCTGCTGCATGACAGCTCTGCAGCAGCTTATTTGGGCACTCCTGCTTTTTATCCTAACAGGGTATTTATTGTTCATGTTTAGAAATAGCAAAGGAGACCTAAACACCTTTACATACAGCCACAAACTGATAGTTCTTTTTCAAAAATTTTCCTACAGAAGCCCCAGTACAACAATGGGTTATATCACAGAATGCGATTCTACTTTATTAGGACAACTGTCTCAGAGGACTCCAGTACACATGAAGTTGTTTTTCCAACTGGACATGTCCATATCAGTACAGCTCACTAAGCTGGATGGAACCGCTTTCCCTATTTTTAATCTTAACTTCACTGTTGTGAAGCTGGAAACGTGTTCCAGGCTGGCGCTTCAGGGAAGCCCCTGCACTAGGGCAGAGGTCTGTCATACAATCACAGCACGGTTTGGACTGGAAGGCACCTTAAAATCATGTAGTTCCAACCCCCCTGCCGTGGGCAGGGACATCTTCCAATAGACCAGGTTGTCCAGAGCCCCATCCAACCTGGCCTTGAACACTTCCAGGGATGGAGCACCCACTACTTCCCTGGGCAACCTGTTCCAGTGCCTCAGCACCCTCACAGGGAAGAATTTCTTCCTAATATCTAATCTAAACCTGCCCTCTTACAGTTTGACGCCATCTCCCTTGTCTTACCACTACATGCCCTTGTGAAAAGTCCCTCTCCAGCTCTCTGATAGCCCAGTTAGGTGCTGAAAGCCTGTGTCTCCTCTTGCCGTATCAAGAATAATATTATGATGAACTCCAACGAAACCCCTCTAACACTGAAGTAGTTTCAGTGTGCCTGTGTAACACAATCACAACAAAATATCAACAGTATAAAGTCACGTCTCATTAATCAGCACAACCTCTCATGCTCAATACTATTCTCTTATCCCCCCACTTCTTGCACCCCACTCTACCACCCAAACACTCACTTTACAGCAGCACTTTGGATGATTGAGACTTCTTAAAAAGCAATAAAGTTACATGACCTGAATTAAGCAGAGTCAGAATTTAGGTCTTTTAGTCCACAGTCCACTACTGAGGATATCCAGATGTAAGGACAGCATAAGGATCATTTCTTATTCTTCCTTCTCCTCTATTTTTCACCAAAGCAGTGAAGCAGCTTTGGTTCTGCACTGCTCAGGGAGATCCCCAAGTTAAAACCCAACCTATTCTCATTCTAGGAACTTACTGCTTTGTGTTCAAGGTTGGCCAAGCCAGGACACAAACCTGCAGAAAGCAGATCATTTTAGCCAGCACATCCCGAGGGGCACGTCAGCACAGCAGCTCCGCCGACATCCCGCTCCACACGGGCTGGGAAGTCAGTTATGCCCACGGGTCAAACACCGAGGCTTCAGTCAGCACAGCAAGTCACTCCCTAGAATTCTGCATTCCTGATGTAAACACCCAAAGCCCTTGGAACCCACGAGCAACACGTCAGAGAACATGGAAATTACAGGAGGAAAGCAAGGGCAGGCAGGAACTATTTGCCAGGTTTCCAGGGTATTTGTATGCCCTGCTGGCTGTTCTGCAAGTCTGCAGTATCTTGCATGATTTGTCTGGAGGCAGCTGATTGCTGACTCAGAAGCTCGGTGAATTCCTTGGCTGCGGCGTTGGGCGAGAAAGACAAAGGCCATGGAAAAACGCAGGCAGGAACAGGGTTTGTGTTGCTATTTACAATAATAGCATGAGGTTGTCACTGACTCAGGGCTGAAAGTACGCTCGGGATCTCCAGCACTTGCCCAGGACAAAACAAACCAATGAGAAAACAGAGGCGCAGGCAGTGAGTAATTCCAGGTGGTAGTTCCTTCCCACAGTCACCACGGATGCGGGAATATGAATATTTTACCAAATGTGTACACAGGAAAGAAACCCCAGTGCCCTATTTCTGCCAAAAGATAGGAGATAAGAAGAGATTGTGCAGATGCCACACAGAATGAATTTGGTTGTACAAACTGAAGTGCTGCAGCAAGTGTTGCAAATCCAGGGCTCGCATATTCCAGGCAAATAAACACCCACTGGAGGAGTCACCACCTCCCTCTACGTTTTCCATCCTAACTTTGTTCAAAGTGCTCATTCAAATAATGACTTGAGCCTGGAAAAAAATAAAATATTACAGGAATGTAGTTTTCAGCAATCTTCTCCTGTTGTTTTTTTTTTCCCATCAGAAACTATTGAGTTAATTCCATCTATATTCACTGCTTGTTCTGTCCAGCCTAAAACAGGATTGAATGAAACATTTGCCAAAGTAGCTGCCCAGCTGCACTTCAGAATGCTGAGTTTCTCTGAGCACAATGTAAATGCTTTCTTACATTTGGGTTATTCCACAGCCAGGCAAACACCACAGGGCAGGCAAATCGCTGAGAAGTCAGAGATCAAGAAGCTGCAGGAGTATCATACAGAACCTGAAAGCAACCATAAAATTACTGAGCCCTCCAATAGCCCTAAATTCCATTGATTTCATCCTTTCCCTAAAATTTCCAGTTCCCCAGCAACATTCCCTATGCCCTTGTCTCCCTTCCGTGGCCCCTCAGCTTCTGCCTCGGCAAGACTCAGTAACACACTCTGGAGACTCCGAGATCCCTGCAGTGCCCAGGAGGCACCAACTTGGCTGTCAAAAGCCTAAGCACAGATTATTGTTAAGCTTGTGCTGCAGACAGTGGGACACCTATTTCTGTCTCTCCTCCACGCAGCCTCCAGTTTGCCTGTAGTAAAGCAATTACCTTTGAGACTGTTTCCCCTCATCAAATCTGGATGAAAGTGTTCAAAAGTTATTAAGGATGAACTGAAAAGCAGATGGACAAACATCTCAATCCCTCAAGCCTCCCTTCTTTAGGAAACCACACTAAAAATATTCATTCCAACAAATGAAAAAGCTCTGTTTTCATTTCCAGGATTTAATTTGTTTTACTTTTAGCTAAAACTGAAGAAGTGGACTTTGCTACAGTATGTTCATGAGTTTCTAAGTGATCACAGGTATCAAAAAGTGCAGCTTCAGGGCAGTGGTAAGACCATGGAACAGATGGCAAAAAGAGGACAATTTCGACATGAAACGCTAAAGCCAAAACTGGCAACTATTTTAGCTCTATATTATGCAGACAAAGAATGGGAAAGCAGGAGGGCAAAGGCGTGGTTGCCATTGTTTGCAGCTTCCCTTTTGTACCAGATGGAAAAGGGGCATGCCAGCACTGCCCACAGCATGTTTTAAGACGTTATTGAATCTGCTCCCGTTCATGAAAGTCAAGGTTCAAGCAAATATGCAAATGTTTGTGTTTTAACACACTCATCAAACCTAATTTGGTGGGTTTTTGCCCACCACATGGGAGTGAGTCTCTTGAGTATTCACCTCTTTCCTGTCTACCCTCCCTCCCAAATTAAGCCAAAAGTGGGAGAAAGAGAAACCAAAAATGAACTTGGTTGCAGGTACAAGAACACGTTCTTAGCACGTAAACAAACAGTTCTTTGAATTCTCATGTCATGAAAAACTCAACCCAGTAATGATTTGAGAAGAGATGCAAATTATATCCAAGCACATGGAAACACACAAATACAGAAGCAGTTACAGGAAGTATTTTGGTTTCCAAGTTCATATCAAGGTACAGAAGAAAAACGTGTATGCTGCTTGTTACTAACCATTTCTTAAGCGCCACAACATGACTACTGAAAGCATTTGACCTACAAAATACATCCTTTTGTCTACATGAATTCGAAACACAGACTTTGCTGCTGCTCTGCCAGATGTGACTCTTTGATCACAGCAGTCCCCACACTGAATGAACACAAAATAAAGAAAAAGACCAAGAAACGGATCACCTCTCTTCCCTGGAAGGAAAAAAAATAAAAAAAGGAAATTACACCAGGGACTAGGTAAGCTGTCCCCTCACAGGATAAGGGAATAACAGTGAGCAATCTGGGCAGGTGTCAAACTGTAAGAGAAGCGTCAAGAAGAATTAATAGTTCAACTGCCCGACACTGCCACGTACTGGGGGGATCCCTCACCTCACAAATCTTGACACTGGGTGACAGTGACCAAAGCAGTGATCCCTTCTCACCCAGCTCCAACTCCCCAGCTGTGTTTGGGAAGCTGGGAACATCCTTATGCCTTTGAACTGCCACTGTGCTGTGAAGAACCACACGGTACTCCACATGCACATGGTGTGCATGGTACTCTGCTGTACTTTAAAACCAAAATACAATTTATTTCTCAAAGCAAACACACTTTTATTCCAATGTTAAAAAGTGCCACATCTCACTGAAATCAAAACTCCCACAGCAAACCTTATGGAGCGTGGCCATTAACACAGCAAGACACACGAGCCCCACTCCCCTTTCCAGGCCTCCCCAAACCAACACCTGGCAGCAAAGGCTCCATTTGTTACCTGGGAGGTGAAAGCCACGCAGCTCCCACAAATCCTCGGGAGAAAACACAAGTCCCCAGAACACAAATCCATCTGTTTCAGTGCACGGAGCCCTGAGCCCACAAGCATCTCCATGAACACCAACCCCACAGCTGTGGTCAGTCAGGGCAGGGGCATTTCTCTGAGCCACACACCCACTGTAAGGCAGGGGTACAGTCACTTCCACAAGGGGCAGGTGCTTCACTACCAGGTTCAAACATATGAAGGCTTCTCCCTCCAGCATTTAACAAAGCAAGGAGGTTGGATGTCATTCCCCCATTTGAAGTGCTTTGAAGCTGTTCCTGATGTTACAATTCAACACAGAGAGCCATCCTAAAGTCAGTTCCCACCCAGCTTTACAAGCTGGACTTCCCCAGAATTCTGCAAACAGTATCTAATAACCCAAGCAAAGCTCCCAGGTAAAACAAAACAAACCAAAAAAAAAGCCTCTCAGAAATGACTGGAATGACACTTTACCAAAACTTTATGACTTCAAACATGGATAAAACAAGTCAGTCACCTTAGCACAGCCACACATACCAGCTTTTGACACCACGTGGAGCACGGATCCATTCCTCTCCCCAAGCCAACAGGCTACGTATGCCACAAGAAACATCAGTTTTCAAAAAGGCTTTACTGAACATTAGAGAACAAGAAAATTAGAAATTCTGAGCAGAACAAAGGCTGGAGGCTGCAAACACACTGTAACGACCTCTGCACCCCAGAGAGCCAAGTCCTCTGAGGCCTCCACACTCTGCCAGAGCACTGACCACCCCAAGCCATTCCATAACACAGGGAGAAAACAAATATAGACTGTATTTGTATTTAGAAAAAGAAATCTCATAAAAGAAATTCTCTAACGAAACTCACATGAACACATTTGTAAAAATTTACACAAGTGAAGGCTTGTATCCATCAGAACCTGGTACCAAAACACAGACTGCAATGACCAGAAAAGTCATCAAAAAGCAGGAAAGACACTCCACAGGAACAGACGGAACCATATGACCTGCAAGAGACAGAAGGGAAAAACCTACCATTCTTTAACGAGCACATAAAATGGTTCATGAGATCTGAAAAATTAAAATGTCGAGCACCTAATGTAAGATGTGCTTACTTTCTACTATGTGCACTTGTCTACATTTATGTACTTCAGTTCTCCTTTTAATTACCTAATTGTCCCTTACACAGGTCAAAATTACTAATCACTGAGAATCACGGGGACCAGACTAGGCTGAATTTACCAAAGCCACCTTGATTTGGGTCATCAAGAGAAACATCTTAGCACCTCAGAAGCAAGTTCAAAGGCTGGTCACTTGTGCCAGCATCTCCTTTTATCCCAGCAGATGGCTGCCTGGGCTTTTAACTTCAAGGCTCACTCCTCAGTGGTTTGGCAAATCCAGACTCTCACAAAACAAAGAACAAATATTCCAGTCACAGACATTAAAAAATGAACATGGGAAAGCAAGTTTTATTTGTGCTGCTTCCAACACTCAGCTGTTATGGGTGTGGAAAAGAGGCAGGCACTTCCTCAAGGGAAGTGGTGGAGGACAAGGGAGTTAGAAAACAGGATTAAAAGATTCCTAATTCTACCCTTCACAAACAGTGAACTCGGAATGGCATCACAGATCGAGGGCACTGCACAGAGCGGTTCAAACATTATTTAACGACTGTATAACCTTTTTCTGTGGATGAAGGCTGAATATAGAAAGCAGGAGAAGTTCAAAATTTTGGAATCTTTTTCCTAGTACAGATCTTGCAAGAATCTTTTGAGACCCACGAAATCTAAGTAAACAGACATTTGAATAAATGAGCTATAAAGATCTCTGCAATCCACAAACCATTCATTTTGAGACTGTTGTACTTTAAAAGCAAAACAAATCTCAAGCTTTATTCTAGGACAAGTCCAGGAAGGGCTTGGACCATGCTACAACTCATGGGTGCAACCTTAGCCTTTATAATTAGGAGGCAAATACATATGCAGAGCCCAAAAAACACCAAAAAAATTGGACCTAAAATGCAGCCCTCGAGAATCGCCACCTCATTTCCCTTAACAAGAAAAGTCCAACCAGGAACAGCCTTCAAAGTCTCATGTGCAGTGAGGACCAGCACTTCCCTCAGTACCAGCCTCTTGTCCCTGTTAATCTATTCCCACTCCACATCCCAGCTATCCCATGCATGGCTGACAGACCCCTGGCCCACCAGCAGGCTGACCCCCTCAAGTCAAGACTTCACTGCTGCCAAAGAAAATCCCACAGTGTGTTTATTACCACTCATGGGTGTGCCCTGATGGTATATCTCAAACACTCCCCCCAGCCTTCCTTTCTCCTTCAGAGTTGTGTGCTGTGCAGTCTCTCTATACATCTCAAATCAGAAATGGCAATGAACTCGACCCAGGTTCCATCAGGCTGTTTCTTGATGCTCCACAGGCACGTTCTGTCCTCCCACGTTGGTCACTAGCAGAGACCATGATGGAGAATTAAGCAATTTCATTCCATTTTGCAGAGGCAGAGAAGGCACACCTGAGCCAGAGCACTCCTGACTGAACAGAGTCTGACCAGGGCACAAAGCAGGACTTGGAGGGAACCAAAAGGAGACCAGTTTCCTTCACGGTCAGATTCAATGCAGAGTTACACCTCATACCATGGTAGATCTCATTTGACAGACTGTTAAGGCCTGGGGCTCTGGGTAACAGAAAAAATACTGAATGTGTTCAATGGACATAATGCTAAACCCAAATTTGTTAGATCACAGAAAGAAAAAACACAAGCACACAATGATCCTACAACTTTTATTTCATAAATTCATAATTAGATCATTTAGTTGAAGTCTATTCCACAGGTCCCACAAACCTCCTCTACGACCTCTCCCAGCTCCCATTCCTGCAGACATGACTTTATTCTCAGAGGAGAAAATAAACCTTTATCTTGGCCTTTCCTCCAACACTCTCTTGCTGTGCCTCACATTTTGAAGTTCTTAATTTGACCGTATCTTAAACTTAGTTTAGTATTAACCCTCAATAAATTTACTCATCTAAATCTTTCCAAGATAAGAATACCCACCCTTTGCACTCTGGCATGCTCCACAATCCTCACTAATAACAATAACTTTATAAAGCAAAGCAAACCCCAACCCTCAGCAACTAAAAAACTGTGAGACAGCTGATCAAATTTAGCAGTTCCATGAAAATCCATCTATATTACACAATCCAGTGTGTCTAATGCTTCCCAGCATTCATTTCCCTCATAGTTTCAAGGAAAGCTTTTCCCAAGAAACAGGAATCTATTGTAAGCAAATAACCTGTTCAACATTTTGGCTAAACTTTGACAGACAGCATAAAGCAGTTATACTTTATCATGCTGCAAAATACACCAAAACCTTGAAAAGTAATCCTGATTGTAGGCAGAGGATGGTGGAACCAAAACTCACAATATCAAATTTGCAGCTCTGGCTATCAGTTAATATCAATTGCACAAGTTGTTACACAAGTTAAAAATAGTAACCAGGCAGCCCCTTCCCTCCTTGGCCGGACATTTGACTCTCAGTAAAGGCTGAAGGAGTTTCAATTGGCCAGACAGCGATTCCCCGAACCCAGAGCAGATGCCTCTCTCAGCAAACACCATGCCAAGCTCAGCGCCTCAGGCAAATGAAAATCTGTTAGGAAATCAGTTGGAAGAAAGAGGTGGAGGTGGGTTTGTGATTTACTCTCCTCTCCCTGGGGCTTTGGCAAGCAGCTTCTGAAAAAGATGGCAGTCATCACTTCCAGAGGCAACATCACCAGTCTGCTCAAATACAGCTGCACTGGTGGGGACGTGAAAAGACTTGGTACGAATTCGTCAGAGATTTAATCCAACATAAGTGTAAGGATGACATTCAGCAGAATTTGTTCCTAGCAGCAAGGACACATAAAAGCCTCTCTCTTTGCATTTCATCCTGAAGTAGTTTTCTGTCTAGTCCTTTTAACTCCATCTTACTTTGAATAAAAGCCATTCATCTGCAAGGAAATCTGGGGTCTGAGGCAGATATTCTCAGCTGAACCCCCAGCAATCTGCCAGAGAAAGTTGCTCTGTGAAGGGCGCACGAACATCCCCTTCACTTCAGGCAGGTCCAAGAGCCCCCACCAAGAGAGCAAAAATTCCCTTTTGTCACAACACCTGCACACACCTCCTTAACAGGCAAAGCTCCCTGTGAGCACAGAGAGCGGCTGCACCAGGAAACAACTGCCCAGCGTGGTTCGACAGGCCTGATGTGCTGCTTTGCTGCTCCCAGGCTGGGATTTGTCTCAGGGCATTCCAGTATTTCCACTGGCAGATGATTCAGTTTTGGACCTCGGGCTCAAACCGAATAAACTCCACAATCTCTGATTCCAGAACACCATCCTCCATCTGGTGTTTGAGCATTCACCAGAAATGCTTTCAATGCAGCAAGGAAAGGGCTACCTGTGACAACACCGACAGGCTTACCTGGAGCCAGGTAGTAATTCTGGGATCAGACTGACGAGCTCTCTTTCAGAAGAAAAATACTGAAATTAAGAAATAATTCTTCAGCTTCATTCAGCTGCTGCTTTCAGGCTCAGCCAGCTAGAGTGGACTGGCAGCAGAGCACAGCTCCACAAACTGGAAATTACCAAGAGCGGTGGCAGAACCAGAGCATGACAGTGGCTGCTGTCCTGGAAACCCACGTGGTGCTCCTGTGTCAAACCAGCATGAACTGCACGGAATATCCTGGGGCTCCAACATCTGCAAACCACCCTCCCTCCACTTGCTGACTGGTGTTAGGTAATTTAGTATTCCTCTATTCCCCATTAGTTTATGCTAACAGAAGCAAACGCTGCTATTAAAAAGACTTGGTTTTCAGCAATTTGAGGACTGAGAAATGTGAAGAATTTGTTTCTGATTACCCTGGAAGCTACCAGTAAAATCCATGTGTCTACTCTCTCCAGTCCTCTGTCCTTTCCCATACACACCCTCATGAAATTATCACAAATAGCCTTTTCTCCACGGACCCAGAAAGCTCTGGCTAACTGTAATGAAACATTTCCTATTCCATGGGGCAGACTAGAAAACCCTCTGATACTTCCATCTCCAGATATTTGGGAGTGGCCACAATTAATAACTGATGTTTGCTTTTAGTCTTTCATTTCTGTAACATCCCTGCTTATTTTCTAGAATACAATATTTCAGTTGGAAGAACCCTACAAGGATCATCTGGTCCAGCTGCCTGGCTGACCAGAAGTTAAAGCACGTTGTCAAGGGCATTGCCCTTCCCTGGCTGGCACCACCAAGTGGGAATGCAGCTTCTGCAGTAACTTCTGAATTATGTTCTGTAACTAGAGGGAATAACTGGGAAATGCTCATTTGGAAGAACCAAAGGCAGACAGAAGGATCTGAGGCTGATAGAACTGGGCAATTTCCCAGCCTTACCATGCTGTAGCAACTGAGATTATTCATGCTTTATGTCCCATCCCTGTTACCACCTCAGATGTTTTTTGCTGAGCCAGTGGTTTTTATGATCAATAGTTTTAATTTCCAGGCCAAGTTTGTACCTCTCTGTTCCTGTGATGATGCTGACCTACACATTAGTGTTCCCTCCCTTCCCACACATATTTATAGACAATGTCACATCCCCGCTTGATCTTCATTCTGCTAAGGTCAAATCAAGCTCTCCTGGTCTAAGATAGGCTCTCTTTTCCCAGGCTTCCCTAGGAAAAGAACTGCGTATTTTGCTGGATGTTGGGCAGGGGTTTGGGTTTTGAAGAGTGGGAAGGTTGTGTCAAGGTACTCACTGTTCACAGGGATCACTGGTTTGCCTTTCTTGTTCTTTTCCAAGTGAAAGGACATCAGACTGCCTAATTCTTGTTTCTACACTGTTGAATTTAACTTCATATGTATCTTACAAATACTAGTTCTTCAGAATATCAGTGTGAAGGCAGAGCTGGTCTCAGAGGAGCAGCATCACACCCCTGATCCTTGAAGTGCAGGAACAGGAACCTTTCCCCCCCCAAACCAGTTCCTTCATCTTTTAAACACAATTTGGTGCTTTCTGTTCCCAAGAAGATGCTCTGAAGTGCAGCACTTATCTCAAATCCAACCCTCACTCATTTTCCCAATTAAACAGCATCAGCTAAAAGCAGCCTTTTACGTATGTGTGATGCAAGTGTGATGCATTCAGTAAACATATGATGCCAAATATAGAGCTATCAATGCTTCACACTCCCCTGCATTCATTAGCAGAGAAGTGCCTCGTGCTCATGTCTGAGTGAGCTTCTTCTGGGTACAGGAGATTTCTCTGCTTCCTTGCAGAGAATCAAAATGTCATACATTGGAAATGGACTGACCTCAAGCACTCAAGCAACAGAAGCAGGATGAGACAGTGCAAAGGTTTATCAGAAACCCATCTGATCAAATTGTGAGAAAAACAAATATCATATTTGGATGCAGCAGGACCTCCAGAAAAAAGATGCAATATTAATGCCACTGGCCAGGAGAGCGACAGTTTCATGTGGAAGCTTTCCTTGGGATGTTAGGCTGTAAAACTAACAAAACTTGGGATCATCCTTTCCCATCTGCCCTGCTTCTTCACCCATTTCTATCAACATAATAAACAGGGTAGAACACCCCTGGTAGTGGCAGAAAATGTGTGTTGGCTTCGGAAATGAGGGAAACAGGGTTCTAGAGCACGCCCCAGCAAGAAAAGCCCGAGGCAATTAAAGACTCAGTTTATGAAGAGAATACAGTTTTCTGAGACTGGAAAAGCACAGACTGCACCCAAAGACTCAGCTCCAAACCTCACCCAAAGACTCACCTCCAAACCAGTGCTTTGATATCACTGTACAGGTGTAGGTATGGCAATATGTGCACAACTGATGCACCAAGTTAGAATCACATGCTCTTAACCACGGTTACAAACATGGATGCAAATGGAAAAAACTGCTTCACTGAAGATTCATAACACTGCACAAAATTAGCAGTTTTCAAGGCCTTCAGCTGCATAAAGATGAATTTTGGTGAAACCAGCTGATACTGTAGCCATTTCTGTAACCCTCTGTCCTCTTGTGGGGTGGGAAGAAGTGTGAGGGAGGTGACCCCAGTCATTTGAAACTCTGTTTCCTTGCAGGATGGATGAAATGTCGCTTCTTCCTCTGTTTTAAAGGATTACAGCCTTGAAAAGCTGAAGGTGGCAACAGACTTCTGTATTTTTGCCTATATTCATAGGGCTGACAGAAACAGTGCTGATAACAGAATGGTTGCTTGGAAAGGCAGGAAAGAGATTCCTGTAATTTCAAGGAAACTGTTTTTTGGTAGCACACCAGGGTACAGAAGCTGCAGAATAAAATCTGCTGGTACACTCCTGTATGTTGTTTACTTTGGAAAATGAAATTTGAATGCTGTGTTCCCCCAAAGGCACAGCTATGCTATGCAAAGATACACTTCAGGCAATTTATGCCACATCTGTGCCCCCACAGCTAATAAAGGAACGTAAGATGACTACAAGCTATACGAGTATAATCAGTTCCCCAAATTACATAAGAGAATTGAAGAGATAAGAACTGTGCTAGTGCTCTGAGCATATATTATACTGCCCAGGAGTCCATTATCCCCAAAGAAGAAAAAATATTTTGTGGTTTTAGACTGCTCTTAAAAACATCTAAAATACCCCAACACTTTGGTTGACTCAGGATTGCTCTAATCTGACACTGAACAAGCCTGGTTTCCCCTTTTCCACATATGCTGTGCAAGTGACCTCACTTTCATTAGTCCCCTGGCTACTCCTCAGATCTGGCAGCAATACAGCCATTAATCAGATCAGCAGGGTCTCAAGTTTAACAGAAAGATCAGTACTCAGACAAGCCTGAGACTTCAAAGTCGCTGGCACGTTTATAAGGAGTCACAGATTGAGCCATGGCAGCGTCTTAGAAAGGACAAAGCAGCAGGTTCAGAGTATCCAGCTGAATGAAAGAAGAAGCTGTGTCCTTGACAAGCATAATACAGTATTGTTCTCTGGCTACACGGGCTGGTCCCTTCTCAGTCTGGGCTGAGACCTCCTCAAGGCTCCCAAGTGCCCCGTGCCCATCACAATGGCCAGTTTTGGAGAAATCAGTAGCCAGTGCATGGCAGAGCTCAGAGCTCATCTCTGTGCAGACTGCGGGGAGTAACCCTGAGGTTACTCAACATTGAGGTATTTCAGTAGCTCCCAAAATACACTGGGGAGAACTCCAGTGGTACCCACACACCTGTGCATGGACTCCCAGCACTCACTGCCTCTGTGTGTCCCATCCAAGCATCGCTCCTGTGTTCCTCCACTCCAGGGGCCAGGGCAATTCACTTCCAGCACAGGGCTATTTTATTAGTTACACCACATGCAACATTAACCTGGGCTTATGTAACCAATTTATAGTGGGGCAACACCTAATCAAAATGGGCAGCAAGATGGGAACCTTGCTATTAAATGCTGCTTTCCCTGCAACAATTTAATGCAGCATAGGGAACCTGTGAGAGGAGCTTACGACACTGCCACAGCCAGCTGCAGCAAGGCAAATGTGGATGCAAAACATCTGCAAATAAACCATTGCCAAAGGCGGGTTTGGTTTCCACCTAACAAATAAACATCACGCACACATCCATTTCAACCCTACCTGGTCAGCCTAAAAAAGTTCTGGGTGTATCTCCACAGACACCACACTGCAAGGACAACTGACCACCTGAAGCGATGAAGGATCAGCTTTCCTTTCACAGAAAGGCCAGGATGCTCTCTCTGTGACTGGAGCAACCAGGCTGGATTGCTCCCTCTCTCAGCAGCCTCTTTTCTACAGACAGGATGTAGCTCAGAGAAGCTTCCAGCCCACTCCTCTTCTGGCTTCCTTCACTGAACACAAGTAGCTAAAATCCATTAATGGAAAAAGAGCACATGTTCACACAAAGGAAAACGAGTCTGTCCCATCCAGGCTACACTCAGCAACAGGAGTTCATACCAAGGTGAGCCTGCAGGATTAAACTGGAGGGCTGCCATGCCATTGGCTTTCATCAGATCAGTACATGGCTGCAGGAAAAGGAGGATCATTTCTGGGGAAAAGCATCCATGTTTCCTCTTCTCTTCTTGGTTAGGAAATTTGATCGGACTGTTGATTAGAGAAGGGCACCAATCTACCCTGTTTAAAACTCTTACTTGAGGAGTGGGTCAAACTAAGAAATTGAGTCACAATACCATGGAATAATTAAGGTTGGAAAAGACCTCTGGAGATTGCTTGGTTTGATCCTGCTGCTCAAAGCAGAGTCAGCAAGAACAGGTTACTCAGGACTGTGCCCAGTCAGGTTTTGAGTATCTCCAAGGATGAAGTCACAAGGGATGCTTTAAACCTAACATAATATCTCTTCCAACAGACAGACCTGCATATTTAACTTCCAGGCAGATTAATTTTTATGTAACCAAGCAATACAAAAGAGAATAGACATTTAAGTCCCAGCACACTTCACCCTAAAAGGTAAAGTCTACAGAGCCAAAAGCAGCAAGTCACTTTTTCCCCCCATATTCCTGAAACTCGAGAGCTCCTCAGATTTCCCCATTACCCTGAAACAAACCAAAGTGTTTATTCCCAGGCCTCATGGAACCTTAACAAAAGAAAGCTTAACCCACGAGGACAACACATGAAACTTCTCTAGCAGATGGCATTGTAGCTGTGAATGCCATTTTACATTCTACTTTCTAAACAAAGGCCCAAGGGTTCAACTAAACTGCTTCTTCTCTCCTAGAAAATAGTTCTTACTGGTCAAGTTTGGTGCCATCTGAATTTGCAGTAAACAAGCACTGGTAGAATCATAAAAGTAACACTGAAGAGAACCTCAAGAAGTGATTAAGTGTTACACTGGTCCAGATGTTGACCCAGAACAGGCAAGTTTCTTACAAGGTGCAGTACAAAAGTGGTATCTAATGACATCAAAAAGGATATTCACACCCAATAGCAAAAAAAAAATCAAAATAAAATCTAAGAAATCCATGTTATATTTTCCAGGGCAGAGTGCAACTCCTGACAGTGGGGCCATAAACGAATAACTGTTCAGTTGGCAACTGAACCACAAGGTTTTAAATAGATAGTTCAGAGCCAGAGATTATTCTCTTATCCCGCGCTGTCACTGTTACAAGGCTGTGAGGGAAGGCAACACTGATGTACAGAGAAGAATCAAAAGTTTACCACCTGAATTTTAAACTATTTACATTTGAAAAACCACATCTTGGATGACTTGCAATGTGTCACCATGACTTAAACCAGTAGATCTGTAGAATCCAAAGACCTTCATTCAGTTTTGGTTCGATCAAGAGGTTTTAGTTCTTGCAGGGTTGCCATTTTAATTTTGACATATAGAAAACTCGCTCCATAAAATACAGGCACCTCTGGGATGAGAAGCTGCTTCCAGTGTCAGTTCATGGTAGTTACTCACAAGTACTTGGGAAAACAAGTGATTTAGCCAGTGGGGAAGGGGGGGAAAGTCAGTTAATGCAGAAGACAGGCCAGGAAACCAGCAGAGCAGGTTGAACCTACAAATATGTAGAAGAAAGTTGTGCTTAGTGGGAATCTCTCCCACACTTGGATGTGGGGCTGGAGAACCTCCAGCAGGTCAGCCCTCTGATGCCCAGGGTCCGTCTGCCTTCCCTCATCCCCTGATAGGAGGGTCTGGCGACGGGATTTGAGAAGATTATCAGGTCAAAGCTGGAAGTGTGTTCCCGCCAGCAGCCTAAAAGGGAAGTTAATCATCTCAGCACCTATAAAGGGGTAAGGCCTGGGAAAGTCTGAGCGAGCCTTTCATTAACTGGCCTGCTGCTAATTGCCAGCCCTGCACATGCCAAGCTGGTCGAATGGGCAAAGACGTCCTGGGCAGAGGGTACTGGGGGCGGCGATGCTGGGGGAGACAGAACACACTTCCTCACACTGTCCCACACTGAACAGCTCAGCAAATCTCATCACAACACTCAAGTCCTCCAGTCAAAGGTTTGTAATAAAAATAGCTTTGGTTAAAAAAAATAAAGTGTGTGTGTATTTAGAAAACAGCCATGACGAGTCAATCCTCTGGAAATGAGGGAAAGCAGCACTGAGCCTTTTACAGGGAACAATGTTCAGTCTAGACTGAGGCTAAACATGAACACCAAAAGCACTGAAAAGGTGAAACCTTTTCTAGTGCCCTCATGCACAGGATCAGGGTCTCCCTTCTTACAGCAGGCAGCCCAGGTAGGAGTGCAGGGCTAAATTCAGCTGCCAAGGACCATACACTGTTACAGTGCAGAACTGCTCATAAACTTAAGACATTTACGATGAAACTTGGAAGAAAATACTCAGAGCAACAACTTTTAGCCAATATTTGAAACAAATCTTTACCCTAAAGAGGTCAACTATTTGTTGTATAAGTATTAACTGGGTTTCTTCTGCATTTGATACCTACATTCTCACGCTTCCCTTTGCATAAGAAGGAAAGCCACAGATACTATTTTTAAAAACAAGCTTTTTTTCATTTAAAGAGAGAAATCTGCACAAGTGCAGTTTTGAAATTATCAAGTATTCCAGATTTTATGTGAAGTTTTTTCTTTAGTGACTTGGCTCCTCAATTAGTAAATAAAAAGCACATCCCAAGGAGACATAACAGGGCTCTGCAAATTATTACACACTCTCCTGCTGCTACAATCCCTAAAATTCAATTCTTCAAAGCCCATTTCAAACACCAACCTTTGAACAGGGCAGTAAGATTTTGGCAGGAATAGAAGTGCCTAATTTTAAAACTTGCTTCCTTAACATTGCTAAGTTCAAATAAATTAATTACTCAAATGCTTCCTTGAGCTCTCCAGTTCACCATTTAATGAAAGAAAAGGGAGTGTAGGTTTGTTTAGACTTTATTAAAAACACTAAAAAATTAATTGGAAGAGTTACACATATCTTGGCACATGCAGCAATAGTTCACAGATCATTGTGATACGATGCTTTGAGATAATGCAACCAAAATGGTTTTAGTTCCTTTGAGGTTTGAATCTGCCACAGAGTGAGCAGGAAAAGCCACAGGTGGTCACTTTATCTTGTTTGGTTTTCTTTACTCTCTTTTTTTTTTAGATCCTGCAGTGAACAGGAAACCCCTCAAGAAGGGTCTCCTTGTATCTCTCCATTTCAAATTGCCAAGAACAGAGAAATCTTTTCCAAAATCTGCTGCTTGCTTTGTAAAAGCTTAAGGACACTTTTCTCAGACTATTTCAGTCACCAATGATTGCTCTGGAATGGCACTAGAGATTCCAGAGGGAAAGCTCAGTTATCCATCACTGGCAAGTGAGCTACACTGAACTCTGCAAATATATCTCAGAAGAATCAAATGTTATGCTTTTCCTACATTTATAGTGCTGTGAGAACAGAGCAAAGAATACAATCTATTAAGCATTTTACGTCTTTTCATGTTTTCATTCTAAATTTCAAAATTTATTCAGATCAGTGAAGTGCACATTTCTTAAAATGGAGCATTTTAAAATGCAATCTCAGCCAAACATGATCAAGAGAAAATTCAGTACCTGTGTCCAAAACACAAGTGCTAACAGACATTTCTGCCTTCAGAAAGGCCAAAGACAACATTTCTTGTTCATCAAAACCAGTTCCTGAATTTTACAACTTTCTCTTCCAGTGCTGTGGTTTCACTGGGTTTATTAAATCAGATCAGTGGGTGTTACTGAGCACTTAATGAGAATGCAGAGAGGAACATCAGCACTTCTGTGGTCACCAACCCAGCCACACAACCTTCCTGTTAATGCCCCATTTCAGGCTGCACCAGCACACACAACCAAGAGCTCCATGCATATGGATCCATCTTTGCTTCAATTTATTTATTTAGGGTATCTATTTCATGCCACCACTGAGAGGTGTTTGTTCCCTGTTCCCCCAGCTCTGGAAAGGAGTTGGAGCTGCAGACGCCGCTGCCCCCTCCCTGCCTGACCCAACAGGAGCCGCCTCTTTGTCAGCTCAGGTTTGATCGACCCCTCACAAGGCTCAACTATCACAAGAGAAATGGAAAGAGATGGGATTCATCCCTCAGGCAACTGTGGGATCTTCAGCTGTTTTATGCAAGTCAGGAAAATATGGGTATTCTTACACCTCAGGGCAGAGGCTGTAAGAAATGTAATCATCTCCCCTCAGTTCTCAAAGTCAGTGAAAAGTTGGGAAAAAGTTACTAAAAATCAACAAGGTCTTGGCAGAGGAAAACACTTATGTCAGTATGTAAAAAAAAATCTGTAGTTCCAATCACCTCAGTATGACAACATGTCTGGGAAAAAAGTTCCTTTTTTTGTTTGTTTTTTTCAGTTGCAGTACCACTAAGTTTAACTACAGGTTGCATAAGCAAAGCCAAGAACACCCAGCCTGCTTATGTAAAAGAAGAAAAATTATTTGTCTGGATCCACCACTAAGTTTAGGTCTTCTTGATGCTTTAAGGAAAAGCCTCTTGAAAAATGCAGACATTTTTCATCTTGCTTTACCTCTTTAAGAAAGGCTCCACTTGCTCCTTTAATATCCTCATATTTAACTTCGGTTTTAAAAACCTGTAGATTTATCACTGCTTTTTCTTGCACTCACAGGAGCTGCACACTAAGCAGAATTCTCTTCCAGGATCTTAATCTGACTTTTTAGGGCTACAGCTGAGTAGCTCCCCAAAACATCTGGAGGAACATCAGTCAGGGCAGTGCAAAGGGCTGCCCTCAGGAGCTGTGACAAAGCAGTGAAGAAAAGCTCCTGCTCTGCTCAGGAGAGCTGTGGAATCGTCAGACTCAGTGTTTGCTCTATTATCAACTTGGCACGCTCAAGGGAAGTTGTGCAAGTCTGTTGTTCAAGTAATTTAAAATTAGACTATTTAAAAAACAACAGGAGGAATAAACCTTAGATGCCTAGATTGTATTTCCTATAATTTTGCGAGAAAATTATACAAATATCCACAGGTTTATTTTTGTGCAAGGGTAATAAGCTCGTGGGATGTAAATTACCATAATGTTTGATGCTTAAGGACAAAACATTTGAAGTGCAATATTTGTCCCACTCCCCGTGGATGTTCTCAGAGCTCTTGGCTGGGTGCCTGACAAAACATATTTATCTCACTGAGTTCACGGGTCAGCACCTGAGACTCCTCAGGAGCATCCCAAGACATTCCCCCTCCAGCCCCTCTGCCACACAGCTATGGAGCATGAGCTTTACCCTGGCTCTTGGAATGCTGACACAGGGGACATGCAGGATCTGTGCCAACCGATGGGCACGCTGCCATGCAGGAATTTCAGATGGAGAGATAAAGGTAAGCACAGGGGGGAAAAAAAAGAAACAAAAAAAGGAAGCAAGCACACATGGGAGACAATTTCACAGCTCACCTGTAGTGACAAACAATCCATTGGGTGCATTGTAACTTTTAAAAGATCAAGCTTTAGGTCCTGGCTCCTGGTCTGTTCTAAGTGTTATCATCTAATTATCTAAGCATTCAGAGCAACACTTCAGAAGCTTCCATACTTTATTTACACTACAGAGTTTCTCTCAACAAAAGAAAAAGGTGTGTATGAGTTACCAATATGGCTCTGGATTAAAAACATGGTCAAAATTTTAATTTCCAGAAATTACTTTTATTCAGCTTGAAAACCCCTCTCACTTACCATCTTCAGCCAGGAAGCTGCACAAAGAGCAGAGCTCCAGAGCATGCCTTCTGGAATATATTTTGTTGAGGAAAATGTAAACAATCTGTGAAGTTCTGTCTTTCATGGGGCGAAGCTGTACCACAAAGCAACTAAAGATATCACAATCATTATATGCTTGCAAGGAAGCAGCTCATTAAACCTTGCCTAAGCAGGCAGAAAGCAGCCACGACTTCAGCAAGTACCATTGCTACAACAGCTTTTCATCTTTCTTTACAGAGCCAAAATACAGAGTCCTTCAGATTCTCCAAAGGGTTATGACTCAGTAGACAACCCAGCTTAGATCTTATTTTGTTTAAATCAGAAGGATTTTCATGTGGCATCATTAAACTTGACTTAGAATCATAGAATCGATTGGGTTGGAAAAGACCTCCGAGATCATCAAGTCCAACCCTTGGTCCAACTCCAGTCC